>KZ505730.1:844172-865640 GCA_002844005.1 Limosa lapponica baueri
CCCCCCCCCGGGGGCGGCGGTCGTGCTCCCCGGGGAGCATCCCCAGGGAGAAATCCCTGCGGGAAGGTGGGATTCAGAGCTACTGGAGGGTAATTTTGGGGGGATTTGCAGATCTTTTCTCGCTCCTTTCTACGGGATTATCCAGCTACAGTGACAATGCAGGTGCTGTCGTTATCCTCCCCATCGCCACCTGGTTCCAGCAGGGCTGTGTGCCGCTTGTGTGTGTGCTGCTGGGGTGCCTCTGATGGGTTTTTAGGCTTTATCCAACTAGTTCTTGCCTCTTAATTGCCTGGTATTTATTTCCTTCTTGCCCAGACCTGGATTATCCTTTTGAAACAGTGAGGTTGGTCTTGTGTTTCTGATAGAGAAGAGCTTGCTGTAATTTGTGACCAAATGTGAGTCAATAGCATTATTTTGGATGGGAATTAAAATGCTGCTTTGGATCTCTTTTTTAAATTTCTTAGTGTCACTACGTTAAGATTTTTATTTTAAAGGAAACTTTTAAATCCTCAAACTGCTGCAGGTTGCCACAGAAACTATTTTGTATTTTTCTGGTTTGTACAGATCTAGTACCTCTTGGATACAAATTGCTTTGCTTTGACATAATCCAGCAGTACGGTCTACATAATGCAAACGGTAACTGTCACGTTTAAACTTGTTTCCTTCTGTGTCACTGATTTATTGGTATTTAAACAGTGTTTGCAGCATGGAAATGGCAGACGTTCCTTCCAAATCCTTTGTCCTTTCATTCTATTTGTTTCATTGTACACATGACGGAACTGGCGTGTAGCAAAGCTCAGCACTAGTCATTGAAATTCAGCCTCTTGGTTTCACTGAGCTCATTTCAGAAGTAAATTGGGTTGTGGTCTCCAGGCAGTTGTGTCACAAAACCACTAGAGGAAGAGCTATTACTGCTGAGGAAGAGTAGGTAGCACTAAGGTGCCTTGAGACTACTCCAGTTGGACCTGCTCTTACTGCTCGGTCCTAGAAGATGACCAGAGGTGCTGGAGCTTGAGACTGAGGAGTCCGGCCTTTTCTTCCTGCCAGTGTGAACAGGGTGTGTGACCTTGGGCGCACACTCGCTTGCCTTGATTTCTCTCTTGAATCAAGTCACATTAACTAACTGGGGATGTTTTTAAAATATGTTATTTCAAAGGACTTTGAGATTTTCAGAGAAGACACTGACATTTAAATTAACATGAAGTAATTTAAGTACTTAGATTCATATAAGAATAATATATTCCCTGTGAAATAGAAACAGTTCAACGTTTGCTGTGCTCTAATTCCAGTGACGAGTGGTAGGTCTGTGAAACAAAGTGCTTTGTAGCAGAGGGGGGAGTACTTGTTCTCAGTTCTTCAAATCCATGCAAGTGCAGACATGTCTAGTGCTTCAGCTGAATGACAGTGTGAGATACCCAGAAAATGGAACCAGTGTAGAAAATTTAGAGTACATGGGCATTTTTGAGATGATTCATAATAAAATGACAGAAAAATTATGGTTTGTTTGAGAAAGCCCCAACGATTGCAACTACTTCTGGATTAGGTAAATTAATAAAATAGGAAAAACTACCAGTTGTGTTAGTCACACATTTAGAAAAGGTGCAGGATTTGTGGGATTTAAGTGTTTGTAGGAAAAGGATCATATTTAATCACTACGCTTTGTGTCTTAATCCCTTCATTTCCCAAAGCTACCCATCTGATAAGGAAACTATGGTAGCTATTATACATAGCAGAACTGAAAATACGGCTTTTAAGATGAGTATGTATCAGCTTGGTGATAAATAACTTGTCCTGTGAGGCCAGTTGTGCCAGTCATCGTTGTTAAGATCCCAAACAAGGAAACTCCAAATTTGTAGCCCGTCAGTGTCACCACCAGTGAGGTTTTGCTGTGGGTGACCTTTAAAGGGGAAGCAGGAACCAGAGGCAGTGAGTGAAGCAGCAGCAGCGCTGGGCTCTTAGACTGGTGAGTGCCAAAGTCTCCCTTGGAAATGCAGCATGAGCTTCTTAGACACTTAGATGCTTTGGGGCACGTTAGTCTATAAGAGTATAAAGGTCTAAATGGGTATTTTTAGTGTCAGCTGCAAATGTATACCATAGTATACTAAATTGAATTTTCAGCACTGGCGCATTGGGGGTGGTGATTAATTCTACGTGGTGATTGTGTTGAAGAGTTTTTAACCCACAGCTCCCCGTGCCTTTCTTAGCCCTAAGTTTGGATATGAATGCACTTGGATTATGTAAAACGATCACTGGTTGTCTAGGAAAGTGTTACCTCCAAAAAGGTCACTTCAGACTCATTTCCCTTCTCTGGTTTCTTCCTTTAGATTGTTTTATATTGCATTATGGTGTCTGATTTTCATACAATTTTGTTTGAATCTAGCAGTATTTAGTGCTTAATCAGCACTAAATAATCAGATGAAGATGTTAGTCCAAATGTGGTTTAGTGAAGTAAATTGATAATGATATTTTCACTTCGCTGGTGGCTTGTCTATGCTAAAATGTTCTTTTTGCTATTTAGAGGAGGCTTAAGTATGTAAATAAGTCTTTCTGGGAGATATAACATTTGATATTGTTACTGACTGTACTTGAGGGGAGCAAAATGACTCACTGTGCTAACACCAGGGAAGCAGTCTGAAGATTGTGGTTTGTAGCTGGTGCTCAGCTCATGAATCCTGAATGACTGAAAATTAGCAGTTTGGTAACAGTCCCCATACTCATCTGACAGAACTATAATTGAGTTTTGGGAGAGGTTTTGTGATAAGAGGCAGAGCTCTAGCTGCCAGGAACCCATAGTGGGGGAGGAACAGGGCTCTGAAAAAGCATTTTGGGCGCACAGCAGGAGCTGTAGCTAAGGTAAGGTTCCTGTTCTAGTCTTAGTGGCCAGCCCAGCCCAAAGCACAACAGCCCTGTGTCTCGGTTTGTAACTTTGCTTCAATTTTTTTTCTAGGTGGAATTGCTGATATTTGATGTTTGTTTAGAAGTCACTCTTTTTTTTTTCCCCCTTCAGTTATATTTTAAAGAGGTTCAGAACCAAAGTAGAAGATGCTCAGTTACCAACAGAGGTGATGCACGCTGTACTTCAATTATTAAAAACCCTCTTCTAAGCATTTGCAGTTCGATTTTCCATCTCAAGCTTTTCCTTAAATTTGATAGGAATGCTGTTCTTGACAAGACACTTAGAAAAATTACCTAAAAGTGGGCTTGACTGACAGAGTCTTTAGATACAGAAGAGCCATAAATAGAGTGAGTTTATATGTGCTTGTGGGTTTAGAGTGGTCTTCTCTCTGCGTATGTGTACACGCAGTACAGATTTTTGGTCTGGTTGGTATTGTGGAGTTGGATGTACTAAATGGGCCAGACTGGTGAGAGAGAATGGTAACTGGGAAGCATATAATTAAGTTTGCAGACTTGTCTCATTAAGTCTTCTGTCTCAGCTCTGAAGAGCTGTTTCTTGGTGTAAATTTGCATAAAACATATTTCCTGCTTGAGAAGTCTCTGAAAAGGCACACAGTCTGATGGTTAGGGCATTAGCCCGTGACTTGAGAGATCTCAGCTCAAGCCACCAGTCTTCTGCAGCAGCCTCTGTTAGGCATGTGGCTTTTCTGTTTCTCAGGTTTTTTTTTCCTAAATGGCAGATAATACCCTTGCCCTGCCTCACAAGAATGTTGCATGAATGTCATCTGATGTCATACATTAGATGAGATGCTGAGATATGGCATTGGCGAGGGACATGTAGATTCAGAAATGGTAGTTATCTGCTGAACATAGTTCTCATGGAAATAATAATAGTGGCTGTATGGAAATACAAGTTATGTTACATAAGGGGAAAGAGGAGGCTTTTCTGTGATTTCTGGGGTCATCTCAGCCAGCGTAACAATACAGCATTTATATGGCTAAAGCCTTGCTTCTCTGTCAAGGTACATCTGGAAGGTGAGCAGTGGAACGGATGGCCACCTGGCAAGGCCCACCTCCCTCCATTAGCTGTGAGCTGCTGGGTGTTGAAGGTGAAATCTGTTCCACTCCTGGTGCTCAGCTTTGCAGCCATGTGAGTTTTAAGTTCTGGCTTTGAAGATGGAGTGCTTCTGATGCACTATTATAATGTATTATTTGTACCTAAAGCCTCAGTAGTGGTTGGCTTTCTACTGAGCTTGGAGCTGTACTCAGCTGCAGAGTTTCTAAGCTGAATGGAAGTGGTGTGACAAGGTTAGAAAACAGGAGGAAAGAAGCCAGGAGAAGTTCGATGGAGAAAGCACGGCACTAAGTAGGACAGTTTGGTGTGCAACTCGGTGGTCTGGAATTGCATAAAAGTTGCTTATACTTTTGTAATAACCAAAATAAATATCGGTTGCTTGCAACTGCTGCTCATCCTGGCCCGAGCTGCTTTGCCAAGTGCCTATTGGTGCTCCAGGTGAGGTGCTTCTTTAAGAGGAAGGTGCAGGAGAGGAATGTGGTGGTGGTGGTGTGGCTGGTCAGGATGTGGGTCTTGCCTTTGAGAGGGAAAGCTGGAGACTGACACTACTTGTGTGTCTTTGGAAGGTAGACACTTAGTGAAGGGCATCATGGAGCATAGAAATATGTTCAAAACGAGGGGAACATAGTCTGGGATTGTTTTGAGAATTATTACTGTGTTGTCCATATAGTATTTGAAATGTTGTGATACTGGGACCATCCAGAGATGCCTGCTGTTTCTCAGGTACTAGGAGAACTTGATTAAATGCTGCTTTGGGAAAAAAAGAGGGGCAAACAGTTTTTAAAAGGTCTGCCATAGCTTGTAACTAAAGAATAACAATTTTCAGGAGATTTACACCCATTTTGCAGATGGGAAACTAAGGCTCACATTCACAAATCTTTTGCAAAATCTCTGCCAGAACAGAGACCCAAACCCAGGCTTCTCGAGTACTTGGCTGGTGCCGTGATTTCAGGGGGATGCTTTCTCTCCTGAGGGGAAAACAAAGCAACTTCTTCAAATCCCCCAAAAAACTCCAAGTCACTATGCGAAGAGGGTTTGATTTTTACTGAAGGGTTGTAATCAAGCAGTGTAATCATAATGGTTCACCCTCGGCATGCTTTTAAAAAACGTGTTGTGTATTGATACTGAGGTATTTTAGATTGTGGGGCAAAATTTGTCAGCAGCTTGTTGATCTCAGGTTCAGAAATCTTGGGTTTTTTCTTCCTGTAACTGTTCTCGGAAAGGGGAAGATTGAAACATAGTTGTTCAAGAATTAAACTAAAAGGTATTTCTCTTGGAGTGCTTGAGTTGGCAGACAACTGCAGACATCTGCTAAGTTAAATGATGCATAGAGGTTTCTTTTTCTTGCTGTCATTTGGATGTAAGATGTTTCTCTAAGTTGCTAGGGTACTTGTAGCCGAGATAAGAAGCTGTGGTAGAACTTTGAGTACAGAGAGCGTGTTTTTAAGACATAAATTCCATCCTACAAGTGAAATTGCTGGAGACTTGACTGACAGGCAAAATTTGTGAATGTTGGGGCCATCAGCAGGAAGAATGTACATCACAAATTTTACTGTCACAGGGAAAGTGTGAGAAGACTGTGTAAGAGCTCCCATTTGATCTCGCTTTATCCAAGTAAGACTTGAGAAATTAAGGCATCTGACAAGGGTTTAAGGAGACCATCAGCGTCTGATGGGCTTTGGTCGTTCTGACTTAGACCTGCGCTGGTTGTTTCTGGCTTTTTGAAGTTGGTTTTTAATCTTAGGGGAAAGTTCAGGGAACAGTAACTGATTAATAAAATTGCTTCTCGTACAATGAACTCGTGCAAATAGAAACCTCAGCTAAAGACAGAAAAAGTGCAATAGTAAATGAGACCAGTATTGCTTGTTTGTAACAACCTTTATCTATGTGGGGAAAATGTAGCAAAGTTTAAAACTGAGTTGGCAAGCAGCTTTTAGGGGCTCCAGTTGCTCTTGAGGCCTGAACCAGCTAAAGGTGCCCCTCTGCTCTGTCAAGCCTGAACTGGCTCAATACACAGTATTTTATTTACTTATCTAAACCCAGCTGAGAACCTGGATGGGGTCGGTATCATCAGAAAAGGAGTGCTTTGGGCTATGGAATGGAGGCAATTGATGTCTTTTAAAGGCGAGGGAGAGGGAATAGGTAAGAGCCCAAACTGTTAGTTTATATCCAGCCTAGTGGTTAGCACTCAGCTCCATCCCCAGCTTTAATCCCAGGTCTCCCTCCATCCGTAAGAGCACCATGCCATCACCTGCCCCAGAAATGGTATGAGCTGCTTCAGATGCCAGGGCTCCCATCTTTCCCAAGGAAGCCGTGCCGCTGGCCAGGCAGTAATCCCCTCAGGAGAGCTGGTTTGTGCTGAAGGAGGAGTAGGCCTCTGTAGCGATGTGCTTCCCAGCCAGGAGGGTGGGCACGTGTGAGTGTGAGGTGAGGCTGTGTCCCATGTTGGTACGTGCCCCGTGGACCCTGCTGTGCCCTCTCTGAGGGTGCTCCATGCCAAACGCAGAAACTGCCCTTGAACCCACGGCTCCCACCCTTCCTAAGGGAACAGGCAGGACACAAACACACCTGAGTCTCCTCTGCAGCTTGCCCCTTGGCTGCAGAAAGGGCCCAGGGTGCTGTGGGTCTGGCAGGATGGTTCATCAAGCTGAGGGAGAGGACAAGTCAAGAATTGCTGGGGGGGCATCCAGCCTCCTCCCTCCTACCTGTAAGGCAACATGTCCACAGAGGCGTGTGCGGGGATGTGGCTGCTGCTGTTCTGATTGAGCAAAATCCCCTCTCTCCCTCCCTCCTGACGTGAAGAGCTATTTATCCTATCTAGAAAAGCAAGCAGATGCAAATGTAGATCAGGTACTTTCAGCAGTCTGAGAGCTCTTTGAGGTTGGGAAGAAGAAATCTGATTAGGGTTACAGCTGTTTCATTTCCTGACAGATGCACAGAGTGTTATGTGCTGGCGTACTGCGGATGTACACACACATACACACACACACACACACACCAGTCTCCTTTTCTATCAGTGGCAGAACCAGACAGCAGCGGCTCTGTACTGAACTCCTTGTCCTGGACACCCTGCCAAAATATGCTTTATGCAGAATTTTCTGTGAACCAGGTTGTAGTGTGTGTGTGTGTGCATATAAATTTGTGTGTGTTTTCTTCAGCTGGCAGGGCCTTTGTTGCTGAGTTTTTTGTTGCTGGAGTGGGACAGTACACTGTAAACAAGCGTGGCTAATTATAAAGCACTTGTATAAAAAATGATTTGCATTTGTACAAATGGTTCTATTAAAAGTACCCGTGTAAGAGTACCACGAGTACCCAAATAAGCCCAGCTCTGAATGGGGAATTCTTGTCTTTCTTGCAAGCACAGCTAAAAAGCTGTTTATAACTAAGTGCTGAGATGGTGTAATTTTCTTTTCTAGGAACTTGGAATAAGAATTCCTAGACCACTGGGACACGGACCAAGCAGATTCATCCCCGAGAAGGAGGTGTGGTGCTGTTTTCAAGTACACAGTGAACTTTATGCTTTTAAGGAACAGCCTTTTAGTAGTAACCCACATTTGGTTTCAGGACAGCTGCTGAGCTGCAAAACATTTACAGTCGTGATCACATTCAGTCCTGGTGAGACACTGGCCACAGCTCTAGGGTACAGAAGCAGTGAGAGCCCTGGGGAGCTTTGGAATAGTTATGACCCCTCCTTCACTGCTCTCTAGCATGAGAGAAACCCAATACTGTTTTGTGTAAGAGTGTCTGTTTCCTTGTGAACATCCGGATGCAATTTCCTACTGGTCCACAAGGCACCTGCCCCCCTGTTCTGGGGTTGCTTTTTCTTGAGCTGCCTCTACCATTCTGAATAATCTGAGAAGCTTCAGAGTGCTGTGGCTGAGCGTTTCTGGTGCTTCTCTCCTCATCATCTGGTAAGAGAATTTGGAGCACTGAAGAAGTTAGTAATATGCCTGTGGTGTTCTAGGAGTTGTAGAGCCTTAAGCTTCAATTTCCTTTTATTTCTCTCTCTTGTCAGCAAGCTTTTTACTTCTTTCCCTCTTTTTTCCTCAGTGAAAATAATTATTCAATTACCTGTTGTTGTTACAAGAAACTGAGTTAGAGCAATTTGGGGCATTCAAAAAAGTGAAGGTGAGACAGTTAAAAGTGAGAAGTCAGGGTTGCACAAGGGAAAGTGTAAAGGCAAAAATCCCCTGCTGCTGTTACAACCACTTCTGATTTCCAAAATGAGAGGTATTAAAGGGATTTTATGTGCCTTCCCTTATGTGCACTGATTTAATGCCATTAATAGATTTACAATATAATTCCTTTCGTTGAGGCCTCTGGGTGCTATGGTAATGTATTTGCTTACTATTTTATTGGCACTTCTTAAACAATATTGCTAATTGCTCTTTTTGTTCAATCAGACAATTCAAGTGGGAAACGAAGACGCCATGATGCACGCGCTGTTTGCGGATTCTTTTACTACACTGGGCCGGTTGGACAATGTTACCTTGGTGATGGTTTTCCACCCACAGTATCTTGAAAGCTTTCTAAAAACTCAGCACTATCTACTGCAAATGGACGGTCCTCTCCCGCTTCATTACCGACACTACATCGGGATAATGGTACGCTGGGACACGAAACAGCCACTTTGGCAGCCGTCTCTGGGCTTGTTTAATGGCACTTATTACTGTGTTTTGCAGTTTCTAGTTGGAGAGGCATTTCATCAGGGGCTAAGGGGAAAAGCAGAGTAGCTTTGTTTGTGTCTACTTTGCAAATTGTTTCGTAAGCCCAGGACTTTATGTTCATAGTTTCAGTAGGACTGCGAGAAAGAGGGGAAAAAAGTCTGTTATAAAAATAAGACAATTGTTTATTTTTGGTTTCCTTAGTATCTCAGAAACTGTTTTTCAAGAAAGCTTGTTTGTCCTGTCAAATACACCTCCCTCTAACTCAACAGTCCCATCATCTGTTTCTGAATCTCTCAATTCTAAGCAAGTTTTCTGCCAGAAGTGGTTGATTTCATAATTTCCAGTCTGCCAGTGCAATGATTTCTGTCTGCTGAAGTTAAACCAAAGTTTTGGGCTGTGTCTTAATTTGATGGGGAAGGCATTACTGTTTGAATAAATGATACTAGGTCTGTTCTTTGCTGAAAAGCTGCCCTTAGTCTCTCTTGCAATGTTTGTTCTAAAACCTGCTTTCATTTTAGCTGGTACAGATTCCCCTAGAGGCAGCCTTGCTTCTTCCCTGCTGGAGACTACTCTGCAGTCGGGACTCTTGCGTCAGGACATACGCTAAACCTATGCCTGTGCTTCTGCCTGGATGTTGCACCTGTAGCCAGCGTAGTTAACATGTCTATGAGTGAAGAATTATTATCACAACTTATGTTGTGAGAACACTAGCCAAAACAGGCTGATAAATTAATCTCTTTTTTTTTTTACTTCAGCCTTTGATCACTGCAGGTCTTATTCTTGAATATTTTGAGGAAATGGTGACTTTATAGTATTTGTCATAAAGCACTTACTGTAATTGTTTTCTGTATCATAATTGTGTTTTCCTTTCTAGGCTGCAGCACGACACCAGTGCTCTTACCTTGTTAACCTCCATGTGAATGACTTCCTTCATGTCGGTGGAGACCCTAAATGGTTGAATGGTCTGGAAAATGCACCTCAAAAACTGCAAAATTTAGGAGAACTGAACAAAATGTTGGCTCATCGACCCTGGCTTATCACCAAGGAACATATCGAGGTAAATCTTTCATGGAGTAATGTGAACATACTTATTTTTAGTTATTTTTCAGTAATGCAATCTCAGATCTTTAGGGTTAAGAGCCAAACAGGGTGAGAGATGTTGTGTGTTACTGACTTTCATTTCAGTGCCACATCACTGTGATACAATATCACTTGTGCCCTTGTAAAACTGGTGTGATCATTACTGGCCTTAAATGACTAACAAATTTGATTTACAAGACACTGCCATTTCAGAGTTGTCATGTCAGAATTGTGTTGGTGTGATGGGGGTGTGCTCAGGTGTCCTGTGCTGTCAGTAGCCAGAACACCCTCAGCATTTCTGAGATGCCACCAGAGGTTAGGCTGGACACAGATCACCACGTGTCCAGCGTCAGTTGCTGCTGGTCCACGTGCTTAGTTTTCATGCTGGGTTGGAGCGAGCAGGCTGGCAGAACAGCCTAGGGGAGTGGTGGTGGGACAAGCCAGCCAGGACTGCAGCATCAACAAGCCACCAAGCGGCTGCTTCTGCTGCACCCCCTGCCCCAAGGGCTACCCGGATCAGCTGGCTTCCAGGGTGCGTGCATCACAGAATCATCAAATCATCTAGGTTGGAAGGGACCTTCAAGATCATCTAGTCCAACTATCAACCTAACTCTGACAAAAAAACCCCATCACTAAACCATGTCCCCCAGCACCATGTCAACCTGTCTTTTGAACACCTCCAGGGATGGTGCCTCAACCACTTCCCTGGGCAGCCCATTCCAATGCTTGATAACCCTTTCAGTATAAAAATTTTTCCTAATATCCAACCTGAACCTCCCCTGGCCATTTCATCATGTGTGTGATGGCAGCTCTCAGGGCAGGGCCATGCCTGCCCCAGGCCTGGCCCTGGTTACTGCAGCAGCTCCTCCTCCTCTTCCTCTGCTTGTCTCTTCACCCTTAGCGAGGAGGAAGTGGGTGCTGGGACTCTCAGCCCTGTCTGCCTGGTGGAGAGGCAGCGGCGGGTCTTGCTGGGAGGCAGGACGCTGGGATGTGGGCGAGGGCACGCCAGAAGGCCCCAGACCTCCCACACTTTCCTGCCTGAAGGGGAAGTTGGGGTTTGAAATTTCTTGTCAAATGTAGAACATTCCACCCACAGGGACAAAATGGAGGGAGCCCGGCCTTGATGCCAGGTTTATACACAGCTGATCCGCAAGGAGTTCCTGGGGTTTTTCTGAGATTGTTTTTCTGAGACTTTTCTGAGACCAGTTGAAGAAACATGCGACTGTTGTGGTTGCATCTTCATCAGAGGTGTGAAATTTCAATGCAAGTTGGTCTGGCCTCAATACAAACCCCACGGTGCAAAATAGAAACCCCAACTGATTCAATAGCTGAGGGCCGGAGAGGGAAGTCATCTCCTGTGTGGCTTAACCACGTGAGGCTACGGCTGGCAGGTCACCTGCTCACAGGACACCGAGAACGCAGTGGCAGCAGAGAGTTAGGAAGCAGGTTGGGGGCATCGGAAAAATAATTTTATCTGGTAAAGAGATGCGTTGATAAACTGCACTGAGGTGGGATCATTTGAATGACTTTTTAAAATTAATACTTTTGTCTTGCATGGTTTTTAAAGCAACTTTTGAAGACTGAAGAGAACAGCTGGTCCCTGGCAGAGCTGATCCACGCCGTCGTTCTCCTCACACACTACCACTCCCTTGCTTCCTTCACGTTCGGCTGTGGAATCAGCCCGGAGATCGACTGTGAAGGGGGTCACACCTTCAGGCCCCCCTCCGTCAGTAACTATTGCATTTGCGATATTACAAATGGGTACCACGGGGTGGATGAGATTCACGCCAGCCCAACTGGAAGTGTTCCAGTAAGTATCTGTCTGATCAAAGTCTCTTTCTATAGTAATAGTTTCTTTGTAAATTTAATACATGGAGGATGCCCATCACTTTTCATTTGGTGAGAGTGGGATTGATTAGCCTAATCTAGAGGAGGGTTTCCCAATTGAAAAGATAAATTTAGGAGAAGCTGAGGTGATACTGGTGAGCTGGGGGGAAGCTACTGAAGGGAGAGGCAAAGATATGATCTCTCGGTTGTCTATTTTTTGGGTCTCTAGTCATTCATCTGGGCAAACTGAGATGACTCCTGGCCTCAGCCAGTGCACGATACGTGTCCTGAGCAGCAGTGGCCAGGAACGCTTTTCTTCATGGGCGCAGTGGAAAGTTGGTTCTTCCTTTGATTCCAGTCTTTGACTTTGTTGCCTTGAATTGTTTGCGATACATCACACAACAGATCATTCACAATTTTCTGACTCTGTTTCTAAAACAGTGTTTCCTGCCTGCAGCGCTTACGCTCACAGAACTGTGCTTGCTCCCACTTAGTGAAAAGCATGATGTGAACTAAGCCTTGTCTGACATTTAAATTTTGTCTGATGGAGCTCGCTGGTTCTCTCAAGGAGCAAAGTGACTGCAAAAGGCAGAGAGGAAAGGGGCACCACAGTATAAACTGAAGATAACTTTATTTTGCTTTGTGCTGATGGGCTTTTATAAGACCAGATATTGAATTAATAGTGTGTTGTGGTGTTAAAACAGCTCTAGTGAAATAAGACTCTCTTGCAGTAGCTTTCCTTTGAGGCTTCATTAAATGTGCATTTACACTCACTCTTCCTTTTTCCTTCATTTCTTCTCTGTGAGCAGAGAAGGGGAAAAAAGACAGTTGGGTAGTAAATTGTGGTTACTTCCTCTATCAGAATTTCTGTTACAGCTCCTTGTTTTTCAGTTGTTAAACATCTAGATTAAGTAAGAGAAATTATTTTAATTTTAGTGTAAGAACTGCTTGTTCCAAAAAGCTCTGATTCTTAAAATATGCTAACAATACCAGGGATCTAATTGAGAAAAGATGATGACTAAATGTGAACTTCTGGGTCAGCATAGATCTCTTTCAAGAACTGTTTTCCTCGAAAAATCAGTATTTAAAGATGTAAACGAAGGACGTGGCTTGCGTTTAATTTTTCTGGCTTGACAATTTCTGCCATCATCGTCAGTTCTTGGAACATGGCAATGAAATGTTTTTCTCTCCTTTTTAAGTCTACAGAGTCTGTCTGTGAAGTTGAAGCTCTTATGGAGAAAATGAAGCAGCTCCAGGAGTGTAGGGATGAAGAGGAAGCCAGCCAAGAAGAGATGGCTACACGGTTTGAAAGAGAGAAGAGAGAAAGCATGTTCGTCTGTTCTTCAGGTAAAACAGCTGTAGCATGTAGATATAAATATTTATTTAGACTTTTCCAAATCACTTTAGGAAATACTACTGCAAAAGGAAAAAAAAAAGCGTTATTAGATGTCTCAAAAATAATACCATTTCTTTGAAGGGATCAAGATTAGGGGTAACTTGTTTTCTTCCAGGAACACTTAAAAGCAAAGTAGTGCCAAGATTTGTGGCTTCTCTCAAACACACCGTAATACTCACTATGTTTAACAGGAATTTCCAACAGAAATGGAATCTCATGAGAGATTTAAGAGTTTCACAAGAGATTTAAGTATCTCACAAGACATTGCAAAACGGAGTCCTTAACAAATGTAGCTATTTAAGTCTGTGAAACATTACTTTTCAGATGACTGAGATAATACTTAACCCGTTACAAGCTTAGGGTTGTTGTAGGCTCTTCAACAGAGTTTTCTCTAAAATAAACATGGCGTGGATGTCTTAGAGGTCTCTTTTTCAATAAGATCTCTCTTCCAAAACAGATTTTCCCTTGACATTTTTACAGAAGCCTTGAACTAGGGGCAAGGGACAGAGTGAAGACTGGTACACACAAAAAGGGAGAAAAAGATGTTTGTCTGTAAGAATCTGAGTGTTTTTCATGGAGTTGCCTCTAAAAGCCATAGTTGCAGTCACACTGAGCTGTACCAAAGAATTTTAATACAGGTAGTCCAGTGAAACTGTGTGTTTATTTAAAAAGCACAGAGACTCCCATTCTCATAGCAAGAGTTGTCTGGTACACTCCCAGTTTGTTCTTACTGAAACTGTGTGACATTCTGTTTGAAATTAACAGAAGATGAAGAATCGGCACCAACGAGAGACGTGTCTCGTCACTTTGAGGACACCAGCTATGGTTACAAAGACTTCTCCAGACACGGGATGCACGTGCCCACCTTTCGCGTTCAGGTACCAAGGACGGGGCTGCTGTCGGGAGCTTTAGTGTGCGATGGTTTTGTTGCACCAGGTACCAAACCTGGCAGTTGCTGAGCTCTCGCTGCCCCACAGAGGAGAAGGCTTAAAGCAAGCAAATGAGCAGCCCACCCCACCCCGCCCCACATTATCTGCCCTGAGATAAATTACAGTAAAGCACTAGACCTTCACAAGTTCATTCTCTAAAAGACTCCATTCTGTGTTTTCACTTATTCTAAGGATTATTCCTGGGAAGACCATGGCTATTCCTTGGTTAATCGTCTTTACCCAGATGTGGGACAACTACTTGATGAGAAGTTTCATATCGCTTATAATCTGACGTACAACACAATGGCCATGCACAAAGATGTGGATACCTCAATGCTAAGACGAGCTATTTGGAACTATATTCATTGTATGTTTGGAATAAGGTCAGTTTTGCTACTTCTGTTCTATGCACATCAGACTTGGTAGTAGTGGCTTTTTATTTTTTCCCTTTCTCAGATTGAAGCAAAGCTATTTATTAAGCAAACGTGCGTGTATTTTTAAACATATTTTTATTATGGGGGAGGGCCAGTAGTGGTGCAAATTACACAGTAATTTATTTTACCATAGGAGGTTAGAAACAACGCAAGTAAAATACCTGGTTCTTGAAAATGAAAGTGTTTCTCTTTCAATTCCAAACAGATACGATGATTATGACTATGGCGAAATTAATCAGTTGTTGGACCGCAGCTTTAAAGTTTATATCAAGACTGTGGTTTGCACTCCTGAAAAGACCACAAAAAGAATGTATGATAGCTTCTGGAGGCAGTTTGAACACTCTGAGAAGGTAACAGTTTGCATGCGTGCGGAGGGACAGGGGTGGTAGATCGGTTTGCCACACTGACAGCCACAGCCTCCCAGCTGGTGTTCAGGCTTCAGCCGGTGCTACCGGGACTCTGCTCGCGTTCCATAAATCCATTAGGAGGGGTGGTACTGCCCAGGCTGAAGTAATTTTTCTTTTCCGCCGTCACGTTCGCTGGCTCACAGCTGGCACGGACTGTGCAAGCTCTGCACTGTACGGGGAGGTCAGACGTGCGAAAGGTACAGCCTCACCACGACTGCAGCTTTCTCCTCCGCTGTCGGTTGGTGCTACCTGTGTCCCAGCGAAGTGATGCGAGACCCGTCCCTCGGCCTCAGCCCCCCGTTGCTGGCCAAGGGCTTCACAGTCCTGCCCCCAATTTTAGTGCAAATGGCCCCAAAGCAGATACTTCGTGTGAAAGCCTGAAGTTCTGCTGCTGGGTTATGGTCTGGATTGCACCTCCCAGTCCCATTTCTCGCTGTTAACTCTTGGACGTCTGCTCCATCGAGTTCACATCCTCCAGTTTTTCTGTGGAAAAATATTTCTAGGCCCCACTTAAAATGCACGCTGATACAGTGCTGAAACATAAATGTGCCTTAATCAGTGTTAAGGCCTTAATTGGAGGCTCTATTTCTTGCTAAACTCCTTGTGAAAGTAGTTTAGAGATACCCAGTTATAATGGGGGTACTATAACTACAATGAATTAAGGTTGTTCAAGTAAAATACTACATTGTTTTGGTTAGACTAACTGATAGAGATGAGCGTTTCAAGCACACAAATGCTTCTTTAAAGCCCAAGACTTTGCATCTCCATAGCCACAGAATCCGAGGATCACACACGTATGTGCCACTCGATGCAATCGCCATCCATCCTCATGGAAATCACACGAATGACACCAAACACAGCCGTTACACGCCAGAACAAACTGAGAGCCAACCTGCTGTCAGGGAGAGAATACTTTTCACCCCCCTCCCACACACAGTTTCTGGTCTTGTCCTCAAAGAAATACAGCAAAGACACTGAGGAGATGAGCTGGGGAACAAAAACTCTCACCTCCGGTAGCTGCTGAACTCCTCTGCCTCAGCAGAGATCACAGTTTTATGGCATGTTACAGTTTTTCTTGTGTTTCCCCTCAGGTAACCACTCCATGATGTCAGGTGACAATTACCTGTGTGTTTCTCTCTCTGTCCCACAGGGCCAAACCACCTTATCTCCTCTTCCTTTGCTAACAACCCCTTCTGCTCCACAGGTACCAACCACCCTTTTGCCTTTAACTAATAGATTAATTTAATTAAGTTAAATTTGAACAATTATTTTCAAGCTGTGCATAGTCTGCTGCCGAAGAAGGGTTTGTGTGCTTGAAAGCTGGTCCATTTTGTCCAGCTAAACTAGTCAGTCCACCACAGGATGACAACCTCTTTCTCTGAACCTGGCCCCCCTTAGCCGTACCCGTGAGGTGCCGCGGCCATTCAGCCTTTCCTCCCTCGGGCAGAACTGGGTGGCTGAAACACCAGGCACTCCCCCCCTCCTCCTGCAAACACTGACACGAAACCCACAGCCCCACAGACTTCCTTTCGCTGGCGCAGGTTACCCTGAGCGCACTGTTAAAGCCTGACTTCTCTTCTTCCCCCAAGGTCCATGTAAATTTGCTTCTGGTAGAAGCTCGGATGCAAGCCGAACTACTTTATGCTCTGAGAGCTATTACTCGCTATATGACCTGATGTCTCCGGCTGCCTGTCGACGTGGGAATGTTCTGCAGCTGCAGCGTGGCAGAGGAAGATACGAAGCCTCAGGACCAACGGTAGCTATAAGTTAAGATGCCCATTGTGCCATAACTCCTTTAGTTTCAGCTATTTCCGTGTTTGGAATATCACTGCTGCCACACGGCAGTGAACGCTTGGCAGTTGAAGAGACAGGGTTGTGCAGAAGTGCTGCCTGCTCACGGTATTTTGGCTTTAGACAGCACGGGACACTCTCTGAACTTGTGGCAATATAGCAAATGATAGATACATAGATCTTGTGTTAAGGCAAATACTATGGGAGTTGGAGCGTGACAAGAAGTGGGACTTGATGACATTTGCTTTCCCTCTGAGAATAATTTTAGAAAAATCTTGATGCTGCTATTTGTGCTGGTGGAGTGAACAGACACAGGCTGTTCCAGTTAAGCTAAACGTGAAAGTGAGCACTGCTATTGTCTGAGCCTTTATTGTGTGTGGTTTCAAAAAAGCCTTGTTATTTAGATTCCTTTTTTAATCAGAACTAAACCTCTTCTGTCCACACTGATGATTTGAAAGATAGCAGTCAATTTTCTCAAATAGTTTAGCCTTAAAATGCTACAGGACATTTGTTCAGCATTATTTGGGGAGCTCCAAAGTGCAATGGTCTTCCTATGGAAAGAAGAGGACTTGAGTCCTCAGAGCTTTTTTAGAGATCTGACTACGTGAAGTGTCGAGTAGCTTCTTGTCCTGTTTTTCAAGGATGAACCGATACCTGTTCCAGGAGCTAGGACAAGGTGTGGGAATGTTGTTCTAGGCTGCCAAACAGTCCTACTGTATTACATGCCCAACGCTGGTCTTACTGATTTTTGCAGTTGCTTAAATAACTAGGCTAAAAACCATCTATTTTTAGTAAATCAGAACCTGATTAAAATGCTGACGTTTAATATACAGTGGTTTTGGAGAACACATGAATACTTTTGTATGAGTGTGAATCGCTTTTTAAATTTGTCAGTATTATTGGTATTTTTTAAATAAAGGTAACAACTTTTTCTGTTGGTGTTTTTGTGTGGTTTAATTCTACGCTTCTGTTCTTACTGGTTCAAAGACCGTTTCAAAATGTTTGAAATGGCAACTGAGCAAACACACTTCAAATGACAAACCGTGACTTTTTCAACTGAGTCTAAAATGATGGGAGAAAATAAAGTTTAAAAAATAGATTTAGATCTTCACTAAAATGATCGTAGGAACACCTCTCATATACCCCTGATGTTTTCATCCTTCCCATAGCCCTCCACCCTCTCTTCAGGCACACTCTGTCCTACAGGGTTTTCTCTTTCCTCACAGATAACAGGTGGGATACGATCGGAGATTCCAACTGTATGTTTATATAAGCAATGACTAGGTCTAAATGTGATTTTGAGAGTTAAACTGCTTTTAAAATCCTCTGGTAGTGAATTTAGTTCCAGATCAGGCTGCTAATTTTCAAAGGCTAGTGCCAAAAGGATGCCTGGCATCAGAAGGACGGACGGGTCTGTGCAGTCAGAGTGAGGACTGTACAGCAAGAGGCAGTGGGAGGGGGATTTGCTACAAGGGAGGGACAAAATGCTGGCCACACTCCTCCAGCCGGCTGTAACGGCGGTTACAGTGCACTCTGCCTGTAGAAAATCCCACCTGTCGCCAGGAAGGTGGGAGCCTTGTTTGTAAGGCAGGAAAGAAACGGATTTTTCCCAAGCCCCACAGATAGATTTAAATTAGGATTTCTGTCCCCTGGCCTGCTTCTCAGTCAGCTCAGATGGGTTTCTCTTACTACAGACCATTCTGAGAACAGTTTTAAGCTTACAATCCAAGAAGGTAAAATATCTAAAAAGATCTAGGGCAGAAAGATTAATAAACTGTCAAAAATTGTGACTAACAGGAAGCATCTGCTATTTCCTCTTAACAAAAAATACAGGATTTTTAATGTTCCAAAAACAGAGCAAAACTTTCCTGCCTAAGGACACATCATAAACCTAAGCTGTGCCTAAGGACCCAGAAGAAGCGTCTTTCCAGTCTGCAAATGGGGTTTCTGCAGCACCTGATTCTCCTGCTGCTTTTTGGGGGGTTAAAGGTCAACATGAAATTTTCCAAGAAGCCTAAACTGGCTGTTTCCATCCTACGCTCTCCAGACACGTGCAGGTACCTGCAGGCACTGGCTCCCTTTTTAAGCAGTAAACACTGCAGAGAAAGAGTGAGAGTGTGTGTGTCTGTGTGTCAGTGGCTTCATATGGTCACATTTCCAAACAGCACCAACCACAACACGCGCAGACAAAGCTACTTACCTTGAAGAAAAGGCCTGAAAATGTTTGGGGATTTTCCATGAAAAACAGGGAGGTGTTTGTGGTCCGGAGTAGAAGAGCCCAAGGGAGGCTGTTAAGCGCAGTGGCACCCAGAGCCGTTGGTGGGGGTCTGGCTTTAAAAATAAGAAAATGGTTAAGTCACCAGATGCTCTGTGAAAGGGGGCAGTGGCGATGGCTGCACAGGCCAGCAGCTGTGGAGGATGCCAGGGCAGGAGGGACGAGCCACAGCGCTGCCTCCGTCACTGGTGGGTGTGGGCTGCCCTCCTCTGCTGCAGGCTCTGGTAGTACTGGCACCTCACCCCACGGAGGTGAGGGATCCTGTCCCAAAGCCAGGCAACGTGTGGAAGGAGACTGCCTGCACCGGCAGGAGTGACGGAAACTAAGGGCTGGCTGCTGCCTGGGCCTGGGAGGGACGCTATTAAAAAACCAACCAAACAATAACATTCGGGATACCCAAACTCACCCTGTGCTGCAGGACACCCTACGCAGCCCGCCAGGCCCCTGTTCACAGTTCGATGGGTAATGACTGACATCACTAGCATTTCCTTTGAAGAGATCTTAACTGCCTACATACCCACCTTGACTGGAGCAAAACCCCAGTTGCTGGCTGCCTTCTGACAGACGCTCAGGGCTTGTCAGTGCTGATCAGACCTGCTGACAGGACTTGGCCACGAGGCCTCTTCCACTGCATCCCCACCCCGCGTTACGCAGCCTGCTCTTTGCCTGCCCTCGGCCTTGATGCCACCGCCAAGAACAAATGCCTCCAGCTCCCTCCCCGCAGGGGAGTACTCACCCCTCAGCTTGTCTTTAATGCCCCCAGAAAACAAATCCATTCTTTTTTCCAAGAAACAAATGAGGCATTGAAGCCATTTATGTTCCTCTCAACTTCAGCTAAAATTAAAATGGCAAAAGAAGGAATGATAATTGAGATCTTTTGGAGCTCAGCAGAGCTGCTGCTGGAGCCAAACCGTACTGAAGTGCTGAGCAGCACTCTCCTGTGGATTGCAGCGACGGAGGCTGCCGCGTGTGCTCCCCAAGTGATTCACGGCAGGGCTGAGTCCTGCTGGTCACAAGAAACTCCCGAGCTGCTGGGACAAAAGGAACATTGCACATTTCATTGTCTTCACTGACGTTCCCTCCTCACCGCTTCCAACACCTGGACTGTGAAATCCCCCCTCCTCTACCCCATCAACAGTAAAGAAGTCCCCAGGAATGTGGAAGCAGGGACCTACCCTAGGAAAAAGGCTTCCCTGCCCTTCTACTATTGCTCTGCTTCCCGGGCTCCTCCCTCCATCTCCTCACCGGAAGCAGAAGTCCAGGCACTGCCAAAGGTACAGCGGTGCCACTGAGGGGGCTCTGAGTTGCTGCCTCAGAAAAACAAATCCCTCCGGCCTCTCCGCAGGGATTGCCAGGCTGGAGACTTGCTCTCCCAGCACGCACACCACAGTGCAAGGCCACTGACCCTCAGGATCGGAGCCAGGAGCCCGGCAGCCCTTGCACAGCGTTTTATTCTTAGTAGTTTGAGGTCAGAAAAAAGAGAAATGGGTCAGGTCTGTAAAGCTTTCTGTAGCCAATTGGGCTTTTAATGCTTGAGGCCAGTGATGCACCTGCTGAGCTAATCCATGGGCTACAAGAAGGGACTTCTACACACTGAGAGGATGAAAACCGAGCAATAAACAAGGCAGAAGCAGCCAGAAGGAATGTGAGGGATGCAGAGCCTTTTTGGCCCCATGGATGGAGACACGAGCCATGGGGAAATGGCTGGCCAAGACGATCTAAGAAGTACAGGCCCATAGGTGGCTCCTGGGAATGTGGGAACAACTGAAAGAAGACGACACCAGGGTAGCTAAAACCTTCTCTTACAGCAGGGATACAGGGGTTTTGCCTTAAGATGTGAAGTCCCAATTCAGAAAAGCCTCTTACCTGCACAGCTGGACCTATATTTTGGTATCACAGAGGTCCGGGTACTCCATGGTAATTTACCTTTTAAAAATTAAAAATTTAGCCAATGGTTTTGTTTCATTTTCCCAGTCAAAAAACTACACGCTTAACAGACAAATCACACTGAATGAACAGCTGCTCGATCAGCTCAAATATATTGTAAAAAGTAATTACACATGCAAAAAATTCCTCAAAGCTTCTCAAAAGATTGTATCCAGTCTATAAATGCAAGGCTTTACTGACCTTTTTTTTTAAATTAAATTGCCATGCTCTCCAACATGCTGACCAATGTACAGGGATATTAGAAATATAAAGCTGTACAGTCTACACCACAAAAAAATAATGACTGATTAAAATGGAGTAATAGTCACAGCTGGAAGACAGGAGTGATGCCTTTGAATTCTGTCAAGAAGTTTTTCTGCCACAGGTTTGAACTCTCTTTCCCAATATAGTTTGTTGTAGTCCCTTAAATCTGTGTCGAGGCTGTGATCCAACGCTAGCTCTTCATCTGTAATCAAGGAAAACATCATCATCAGTTCTGAACCAAAATATGCCCAACTGTGTATTTTTGGACCACAGCACATACAACTTATCAGTTGTGTATGTTGGTGGCTTAAGAACAACTCCATGTTTAACAGCATCGCTGTCTGAGGGACTTGGCTTCAATTGAAAATAAAGGATGTTACGGTCAGTGAAAAGGGTATCACAGGCTCTATTAGCCTTACCCCTCACGGCTGTGGCTAAGCTGTGTCTCCGAGATCAAGCATTTACTGTGACCGTCAGCCTGGAAACTACTCAGGTTTTAACA
>KZ505730.1:867705-891636 GCA_002844005.1 Limosa lapponica baueri
CCCTGAAGAGGAAGATAAGGGATTACGGGTTTTGTTTTCAGGCAGAATTGCTTTGCCTACTCCTGAAATGATTTTTCTACCCAAATTAACTATCTTCTAACACAGAGCAAGAGACATTTCTCCCTTTCAGCAGATTGCTGCGCCCCCCTGAAGTTGATTGAATATTTATGAAATCACTGAGGTCGGGAATTCCAGCCTACAAGAACAAGGGTCAGAACCAGTTCAAAAGCAGAAGTGTTGAACCAAAACAGTAAATTTCCCAAAGCAGAGCGTGAGTAACACTGGGGATCAGCGAGGATCAGTGTCCCACATGCAAGCTGTGCATCCTCAGATAATTTAATTTTCCCACGACCCTCCTCAAAACTAGCAAAATTGGGTACTGGCCAAACAGCATATGAACTGGCTGCAAGCCCAGGAACAGGACAAGCACGCTGGGTCTGCATGTGACGGGGGAAGCTGAAAACCAGAGTACAGACTCAAGTCTGCAAAGGCTACCCATCCCTACAACTTTGGTAAGAGTTCACATGTACTAAGATTCCAAAATAACCTCCTCAAATGGTTAGTGGAGCTGAAGGCGAGTAGAAAGAAAGTCTGGCAAAAGACAGGAAGAAAAGAGATTTCACTGAATGACCAAACAGACCAATGTTCTCAAGACAGAGGCTCATCTCCACATGCTCCTGAGGGACTGGGGCAAAGCAAAGCTGCTGCCAGGGGCCTGGAAACACCAGCCTCCAGAAGCTCTAAGCCAATAAAGTGACACAAAACTCAAGAGCAGCTGAAAGAAGACAAACGACAGAGCCATTGGAAAGCAGTGCCACTATGTCTCAGGCTGCTGGAATCAGGCGGGGAGAAAGAAAAACAAATGGCACGTTTTGTTCAGCCTTTCTCAGGCTCAACATCTTTTCAGGCTATTTCCACTCCCTTTTGGCTCCCTAATATCTTCTGTCATCCTGTGCCAGGTAGGGGAAAGAAAAACAAAGGGGAGGAGGCCAAGCACAGCAGGTGAAGTGGGGTGTCTGCTGTGCCATGCTCCACTTTTTCCGCTTCCTGAGGGTGTGCTGATGCTTAAATACAGTCTTCTGACTGTCAGCAGTTGCCTCCTGCTTCCTGAACGATAGAATCTGAGCGGTGACGGTTCAAGGCTGTTACTGGATACAATGGGAGGAGGAAGACGTAGGACAATATTAACCAGCTGCTATTACTAAAATTTGTTGGCCCTTAACACACAGAGAAACCAGATCCAATGAATAGGATGTGCTTTTTCTACTGCTGCTCTTCTGACTACAGTGTGGAGAAAGATTACCCTTCTGATTTAATTCTGACCTATTTTTAATTGTCATAACAGTTGCAATTGTCACTACAATTGCAATTGTAGCTGCAATTGCAATTGTACATGAACTTTCAGTTCACAAAAGATGTACTAGTTAATGAGGGTTCCAATTACTACCCAGCCTGGACTCTGCAGTCAAGTTAATTGCTGGAATAAGCAGTGTTAAATGCAGAGGAAAAAATAAGCAGGAATTTTCCAAAACAAAGACATATATTCCTTGCTGCATGCCAGAAAATTCAAGCATGATTGTGGCTGTAAAGTTTACAGTTCTGCTGCAGAATGTAAAAAGTGCACTAATGATCTTGAAACACTGAGTATTTTCAGATAAATAGATGGAATTACTGCCCACATTAAGATATGCTCTACCATAGCAAGGAATGTAATGAATACAACAACGAAAAACAGTAATTCTGCTGTAACTGGAAAAAAATCCTCACAAGTCCACCCACTTTTCTGATTGTCTGAAAACAAAAGAGACCACGGGGATCTCACTTTCTCTTTTCTCTCTGGGTCCGACCAACATGCAGCCTTCTCCACAGCAAGCAGACATCTTTAGTAAATTTCCAATTGAAACTAAGTCAAAATTACTTAACGTTTGCTTCAATTTCGTTTACGTTTTAAAGATTTTTTTAGAAATATAATTGCAAATGATCTACCCAAAATAAAATCATAACCAAAGGAGTACTCATAGAACAAAGGAGGAAAATTAAATATAGTGACTACTGGACTATTACATAGCCATTAAACTCTGTGGAATGTGAAGCAAACATAAGTGTGCAGATGAAAAGATCCAACTGGGTAAGCAAATCAAGGTCTTTACATCCACTTGTAGGCACCTTCCAGCCTGTATCTGTGGAGGAGCACACCCTCCCCTGCTTTAGGGACCAGATGAGAAATTGTCAGTATGTTGCCCATCGTGCTGAGAAAAGAAAGGTGGCCAAGGGACTCTTGTCACAAGCAGCAAGCTCGGGCCGTTGCACCACACAGCCCTCCGATTACGGGGAAAAGCCGTATTCCTGACAGCCCAGCGTGTGCTGTGCCGTAGCCAGGTTAGCAGAGCCCAGCCCCTGCTTCTGTCAATACCTGCAGTCACCTGTGAGGCCGGAAGGGGCCACATCCAGTGAAAAGGATGTTTTGCGCTGAAGGTCTACGGGACAGTTAGCTCAAGCAGGCAAAAAGGCAGCTGGTGAAAAGCATTACTGCACGCTAACGAGACAAACTGGAGCGGGGAGTAACAGCAGCCAATTCCACTGTGGCAATCTGTAAGATCTGAGGGAATGTGCTGAATGGCAAGAAACCACTGTGTTGCTGGGCAGTCTATATCGGCCAACCACCTAAAGCTGCATCACAGACTGCCCACCCAAACTAATACTGCTTTGACTTTGCTCCTATTTCTCTTATTAAGGAAAAGAGACCAAGATTATGAATCTCACCTAAGAGCGATGTGAGCAGCACCAGCAACGTGTCGGTATCTTCTCCAAAGCATGAGGCCGCACTTGTGATGTTTTCACTGTAGTTCCACAGGGTTTTGCATATCAAACAAGCCAACTGCCAGTCTGCTGGCCCAAAGTCTTGTAAACAGTCAACTAACCTGTCAGAATCAAACAAAAACAGTGGTTTGCTCCATGTAGTTTTCTCCTAAATCCTTCAAAATCTGGCAGTCCAGAAATGTATGCTGACTCCATTAAAGTTTCCAGGAAAATTCTGTGTTAATGAACTTAAGATGCTACTTTCTTCCTCAGTAACTTCCCCCTTTTCATTTAGTCTAGTTCCCTAAGGATGGGAACGTGCCTTGTGTCTACACATGTATGTGTATGCCTGCCTGCATCTGTCCAAACCCCATAACTTTTTAACCCAACTGACCAATTTCAAATCACATACGTCACAAATGTAACCATCTCAAAGACACTAAAATTCCATCAAATTTCATGGCAATCTGTGACAGTCCCAAATCTGTGGTTACCCCTAGAGCAGCAAAGACTGCAATGAGAGCCAAACCTTATCAGGCACCAACAATTCAACTGGAAAAGTTGGTAGGAATGCAGAAAAAGCTTCAATCAGAATATCCAGCTTATCACGCATCAGAGGATCTGACCAGAAGACAAATCCAAAGGAAATTGCTACTTCCATGACTCACAGAATTACCTCTTACATGCAGTGAAGCCTGACTATTTTGCAGATCTCGCCCATTCCTGTATTTCCTCAGCCTGAACTCCCAATGGACTCATCTCAGAAATGCCAGTTTTATTAAGAACCATTAGGTTCTTGACCTTTCTCCCAATCTCACTTCCTTGCAGATACCAAAGGCAGGACTCCGGAAATTAAGCTGTAACTTTTCTGCCTGCACCAGCTTACGTACAGTAGCTACCCAGAGTTCCCATTACCAAACAGCAGTGTCCACAAGTCCTGGGGCAGCAGAAGGAAACGCTGGTTTTCACCTGCTGTCCCTAGTGACCTCTCTACTAGTAATCCTTCACTGCTGTTCTCTTCCCCAGCCCTATGACCCTCTTCTTCCCTCACTTTTCTACTTCATTGTGAGATTTATAATCTGGTGATCTGTAAAGGGAACAGGGGATAACTATTACATTCAGGTATGACTGAAAATAGCTGTAATTGAAAAGCAACCAAAAAGAGGTTTGCTTTTTCTCTTCTCTCTGAAGGCAGTCATTGTGGAAGACCAGGAGGCACCTAATGAAAAGCCAAAAGAATTTGCCCTAATTTTTTGAAGTTTAACTCCCTGATGAGACTAATTCCATGTTTTATTACGGCCACTATGTATTGGTACAATAACCTCATTTTCAAAAATCCACAGAGCTGGTTTGGCACAGTGAGGGTGACCTCCTTAACAATCACTTCCAAATTCTCTAGATTTATTCCATACTGCTAATGTTTTTCCCTCCTTCTTCACAAATTTGCAGACAGAGCATAGAAAATTCTATATTCTATATAATTCCATATTCTACAGAATGTTCTATATTCTATATAAAAGAAATTTCCCACATTTATTATTCAATTTGCCTGTAACTTATTGTTATTCTTCTTTATATTTTGTAAATTAACTAGAACATGAGAAGGAAGGATGAGCAGGCTATGCATTGTTTACATTGTATAAAAAAGTAATTACGCGATGTATGAACAGGAAAGCATTTCAAAGTTAGGCATATTGTTTCATAAATGTGGGTTGTATCAACTGCTTTACGAGCACAGGAGCACGATCTTTCGTGTTGCTCCAGTTAAGTTGGATCCGCTGAACACTGAAGCCACAAGTGAGGCATCCACAGTGGTATTTCAAAATCTAATACCACTAACAATGCGAGTGCCTTAAACTTGAACTCTCAGCGAGAGGAAACTCAGGAGCTACATGGCTACATCAGACAGTTTCCCCTGCAGTACCGAGTAGTTACAAAAACTGCAAGAGACCATGTGGGATACCACAGTTCCTGGAGTAATCTTCACACTTACAACAGATACACATTGATGGTACCTATTAACTGTACCCCACGTAGGATTCAGTTAAGTTCAGCATAAGCAGCTACTGCAAGCCGTGCCTTAGCTGCTTTGTTGTATGGTACTCTCCTCTGCTGGATATATCAGAAGGATCTTCGGGAGATTATTCGATGGTTTTGGGCTCTGCAGTAGACTAAACCACTCTAATGCTTTTGCAAAAAAACATACGAAAGAATATGAAAGGCTCTTTCTTGAAGAACATTATATGCTGAATATCTATTAAGTATGTATCCTTACTACAAGTTATTGGCCCTGGTAAAAAAGAATCTGACTGAAACTCTTTGGCCAAACTACTCAAAATCAGGAACTTACTTTCCAATTCCTCCTTCTTCCATCAGAAGAGCTCGTTTTTTCTTATCTACTGTGAGATTGAGCAGAACTCCACAGGCAGAAAAACAGACATCTTGGTTCTTGGCATCAAGCAAAGCAATCATGAACTTGTATACTGGATTGTAAAGAAGGAAACAGTATTACTGGGAAGATGGCCTTATCGTACAAATGGCATTATAACATACTTATTAAACATGTATACTTAGAAAGCAGTCAAATGCAGGATACCCTACCCAAAAATTTAACCTTGTTAGCATATTACTGTGACATTTGTAGAGTAGGCACATGACCCAGAGTAACAGCCATGATTACATCATGCTGAACACCAATTTTCTTCAAAGCAACACGTACAAAATTCTAGTTATAAAAATACACCAAGGTAACATGAAAATCCAACCAGAAGAGGCTAAGTTGAGCAAACTGAATTACAGCTTATTTCTTAAAAGTATCACTCTCCTCTCAATTGCACAGTCAGCAGAAACTGCTAGGAGTTGGCATTTGGCACTCATCTCCATGAGAGGCAGGGTTGCCCTAGACTGCACCGCATCCAGCTGGAACTGCTGCCGCCTGGGGCTCCTGCGGGAGACGGGCGAGGAGCAGAGGCTGGATGTGCAGCATCTCGCAGCGCCTGCTGACGCTGAACTCAGCAGGCAGTGGAAGGCAACCCCAGCAAGGGAGTCGGTCTTGCCTAATGGAGAGGCAGCCTCTCAGCAATTCCTGAGCTTGGCACAGTGACACCACAGTCTCTCCCAGGTGGAAAATTCAGTCCTTTGACTGAGGCAGCTCATCAGCAACCAGTTAAGCGTCAGTTACTCCTTTGTAGATACCTTCTCCTCCAAAAGCAGTGGTATGTCCACCCTTGAAAAGAAGGGGTTGTACATTGTGGCATATCACCTCACTTTCAGCACTGACAGGTAGCTACAAAAAAAATTTACAGTGAACTGGTGTTTAATTAAATTTATGACACACCTTCTGTGGATAGCAAGGAGTTGCCATTTTTCCCAAAGCTCTTTAGACACCCAAAGCAAAAGGACTTGAGAAGACTTGTATCCCACTTCACCCAGAGGCAAATGGGAGATCTCTGCTGAGGGAGTCAAACGTCTTAAATGCACATTACAAAGTGCTAACAAGCTGTCGAACATGGGAATCAAAAGTCTGTGATTATGAACCTAAATGAGAATTCATTTTAAATTTAGGAACTCATATCATATCACTACTAACCTGTAGGATTTGAAAAACTGTAAGAGTGAAGGCAAATTTCAAAATGATAATCTTTAGGAAAAACAGAGGTTTTGTAGTATTTACTTTTGTGAAGGCACCATGGCATATTTTTCCTACTCCAATATTTCCATTTTAATGAAACTGAAATAAAATGGCATTTATAATGACTACTATTGGATCCTAGCATTTGCCTAATTTGCAAAACATCAGAGAAGATTGCTTCTACTCTTAGACAGCTTATTAACAATATTTCCTTTTTAGAACTATGAACATTTAAAAACAGGACTCCTACAAATGCAAAAGTAACTCACTCTTTTTCTGCATGATGAAGTCACAGATCTCATGATACTGGGAAAGATTGCCAAAGACTCTGACAGCCTCTACAACTCCATCCATATTGTTGCTCATTAACAGCTTTAAAAGCACTGTTGGTTTGCAGAGAAACGAAATAAAAACAATTACTTGTATATCACAAACATGTGCTTGGCTTTTTATCAATATCAGAATGCAAGCAGCAACAGCAATAAATGTAATAAATGGGAACAGTTATCTATCTGTCTGGTTGCAGTGAAGGGGGCGAGCTGATGGTAGAACAAGAGCTAAATTGTGTAGGGCTTTAAAGATGAGACAAAGAGCTCCAATATGGGGCTAAACGCAAAGGAACAAACGAGGAGTTATGAAGACAGCCTAAGCACAGTTGTAATAATGGGAGCCAGTTTTGCTATACAGTTTTCAGTAGGCTCATGTGAAAATCCAGGAAGACAAAGAAGAAATAAATGTTGCAATATGTAAGAGAATTGATTTGGATCCTGAACAGATGGTCAGGATCTGTTTAGGATCCAAACTCAAATTATTTTCTGACATTAGCCCTATTTTCTATCAGTTCTGCTATAACAAGCAAACACATTTTCTCTAAACAGCTACTTAATATTGTCACTGGTCTGAAGCATTTACTTGCTTGCTGCTTTTCTGCTTAGCAGTTTCACAGATGATTAGCATGCAACTTCAGGGGACAGAATGAGACCTACAGCACTTCCTAGAAGAGCCACCATCATGTAGGTTTTCAGTGCACAGCAAAGGAGCGATGTTACAGAAGTTACATTTATCGATCTTCTGTAAGTATGAAGTGAACCACTGAAATCCGTCCATCATATGAAGGACTCAAATCAGTCAACCCTTAGCCCTTCTATCACAGAAAAGTGAGAGAAAAAAATATAGAAAAGAAGTTGGCTTTGCTCCCATTACTTCCATCTTTGAATGTTGCGACACTGAACATGCCTTGAACTTGTCTTAAAGAGACATCTGACATGCATTATTCTTTGTCTTTGGGATCCACTACTTGTATCAAACAGCAAGTATTCTCAAAGTGTCTCCTGGAGGAGGAGGCCTGCTAGTCTTCCATCAAAAGGTTTTCTCTCTCCCCAGTTCAGGCAGAGGAAAGGTGATGGGACTGGTTCCACATGCTAACAATAAAAACAGGAGAGGGAGAGCAAATGGGACAGGCAGAGAAGTAATCTGTTTCCCCATTTCTCTGACTAGCACTAAGAGACAGCTGGCTTTTGGGTGACTCGTGGCAGAACAGCAGAACTGTTACCTAGAGAAATGACATCCACCAGTCAGGGCACTAGGTTGACAGCCAGAATACTTCTTCCTACTCCTCATTCTACCTGTTGTGCAAACTTCAGGCTCCGTCTCTCCCCCCTGTCTTGTCTATTTAGACAGAAAGCTGTGCAAGACACAGACTATCTACCTTTTGTATAACATCAACACAACAAGTCCTAAAACTCCGGTGCAGTTCCTACACATCACTAAAATATGACTTGTCCATACTGTCAAAGAGGAGAGAATCACACAAGTCCTATACTGCCAACAGATTTATAAGCCAGAAACATACATTAATCAGATTTTGCAGGTTTATAAGGTACTAAGAAGAAAAAAAGACTTTCTTACCATACTCTGATTAGAAGTATAAAGCAATACAATTATTTTGGCTCAGGCATACGGATTTTAAACAAAAATCTAAACAGAAAACAATATAGCAAATTCCTTTAGGGAGGAAAAGGAGAGGTTTTGTCAACAACCTAACTATTTTCACACAGGTCATAGAATTATGTTCCAAAAGAATGAGAAATGATTACGGGAAGAATTTAGTCCTATGAACTTAGTATTCCTGCAACATACCACAAAATATTATCAGTGTCTTTATTTTCTGTAGTGATAAAATATAGCATCAATAACTTTCACTTTCAAAAAGCTATACAAAAAGTACTAGTTTTAAAGTCCTTACTTTCAGCAATGTGTAGCTTCTTGTCTTGAACAGCAGAACTCTTCATTTTGTAGTAGGATAAATTGTTGATTGTTGTTGCAGCGTTGATGACCAACTCCTCACAGTCATCAACTGATTTGTATTCTGGTAGTAAAAAAAAAATAATCCCAAAACATATGCAAATGTAGATACACACACACACACAAGTCTAACTTAGCAGTGCATTATATCTCAGAAGCAAACTGAATCACAGTTTACGTGGCCGCTATTACAGACAACTATTCTGTTTTTCAGTAACACGGCAGAAGCTAACAGGAACAGCTGATCCAAAAATGGCAGTGCAAAGTCACTCTTTCCAACTCTTCTACTAAGGCAACACAGTTTAAAATCTGGTTAGTTAATACAGATCCTATTTGTTGTTTTAAGATGGAACCATGGAGAATCCATATGCAGAAATAGGCCTGTGTGATAGACACAGAGAAATAGCAAGGACTATTATACTCAAATACTAAAAAAAAAAAAAAAAAAAAAAAAAAAGACTTCTTTAACAATATTTGAAAGATCCTCTCTCTTAGAGTTCTTGACAGAATGTTAACCAGTGTAAAATTAAATCAGCAAGTCTGAAAGTTGTGTATACCAATTTATCTGAGGCTTCTGGCCTCAGAAACCAAGACTGAAGGAAATAAGAGGGGTAAGTTCATAGGGAAAGAGAACATTTTGTAGTAAACTAACTGATACAGTGCCCAAGAAGAGGGGAGGGTGGCAGAGAGAAGCTCAGAAGAGCTTACACAATGATTAAGACAGCTCCAACTCAGGAAGCTCCTACAGGGCTTAAGACTATGGATGAAGTTGTGAGTCTGCCTTCTCTAATCCCTCATGGCTGGTGGGTAAGACTGGTAAACTAGCATATAATCAGGGTGATTGTCTTTACATAATATTTAATGTTCTCATCACACACTAAAATACACTGAGTTCTTTGAGATGGATCTTGTCACTGCTAAACTGTTGTGAGGAGAACAGACTGCCCGGTCCTAGCCTGTAATTACATTTACAAAGGGATCAGTAAGTGGTAAAGGAACTGGAGTCCTAAGCCTCCATGTGGAGGAAAGGGACACTCTCTTCCACAGGAAAGAAATAAAGGTTGGAAATCTGAAAAAGAAGAAAAAATATGAGGAAATTTTTCAAGGAGGCTGAAAGTTAAGGGTGCAGGGAACAAAAAGAATACTTAATCCAGAACAGTCACAAAACCTGCAAACCTTAAAAAAACCCACCACCAAACACATGTATGTAGCACCTGATAAGAAGAGACTTCTCTTAAACATGAACTCTCAGTGAGATGTATTTAAAATAAAATTTGTTTCCTTATCCTTAATGATCATATCTGCAAATCTTATCACTGAATGAAACAATTCTACGTCTTTCCCCAGACATTAAAATGTCAGTACCAAAGCAGCAATGCATCCACTGTCTCAAAGGGGCTTTCAACATAAAACAGTTTATGAATATCAGCAGATTGACTTTGTTATTTTAGCAATGGAACCGATTTAGTAACCGCTCAACCTGGATAAGGAGGTCAAGTAGAAAAATTCTAAACTCTCCTTACAGATTGAACAAAGAAAACACACACAACAGATTTTATTACCTAGTACTGTAATAAGTAATTCTACAATACGATGGGCAGCTGCCAGTGCTGCTCCTACGCTGGGATGAATGGAGAGATTGGCCAGGACTCTTATCAGTTTTATCAGAACATCTTCTGCTTCTGAAGGATGCTTTGGATGGTTTTTCTCTTCCGTTCCTCTTTCATGGTACCATTTCTGTGCATCCAAATCAAGTTCATGGTAGATTTGGAATAATGATATCAAGGTGTTAACACTTCCTCTTTCTTTAAAAAATTGCTCACGGGCCTGGTTATTCTTTTCTGTTAAATTACCAAGAATAAAGATGATACGGATAACCAAATCCTGCAATAAAATAAATAAACCATATTACACGGAAAATATCAGAAGCTATTAGCTGCTTAAAAAGAAGATAATACTTAATTTGCTTCACAAATCAGTTAATAGTGGGTCCAGAAAAACTGAAGGAATGCCAAATACAGCAACTAGAAATAATTTATGTTACTACTTTTAATAAAACCATTTACAGAAGAAATCAAAAACATCTGACAGAACTAGTATAGCATTGGTGTAATTACTAATGGGATATACTCAGTATAGGTCATCTATTTTTACCAAAACCACAGTAATCTTAAACAGCACTTTATATAACTAGAATAATCATATGGGCCAGAGTTTACTTATCTTTCAAGTAAGCAAATGTCAGTTGTGATGGCCAAAGACCCTTCTTCTCTAGGACTGTTATCCAATGTAGAGGTTAAACTACTTCCCCTTGATTTTTTACTGTTAAATCCATGTTAGTTTTTACTCATTTCCTTGTTAAGTCCAATCGCTTACAGATACCTGAATTATTTGTTCCAGATTTTTACCAGAAATTTCATTTAAACTGACCAGTCTGTTATTGCCCAATTTCTCCTCTTCTCCTTTTAAAGACAGATGCCCTACAGCCTTGCCACCCTACATAACTTTTCAAGAATCTCAGAGACATTACCCCTTTCTGTCCTCTTGCAAAGACTAAAGGGTAAATTTCAACAGGCCTAGCTGCTTTGAAGACATTCAAATATGGTCCAGCTCATTTCTCAGTGATACAAGAACTTAGGCTGAAGTACACATTCATCATTTGATCATACTTAACCTTTCCAGAAAAAGAAGCAAATAAAGGCATTCCATACTTCACTATTCACAGTGGCATCTGTCAATAATTCTCATCTTCTTCTGAACACTGCAGCAATTATTTCCTTATTGTCTTTTCACTATTAATGTACTATAAAAGTTTCTTTTTATGTCCCTTTCTAGTTGTATCAAATTTTGTGCTTCGTTTTTTTTCTGATTTTGGTTTTATGTGTTCTTGCTACCCTTTTATTCTTATCATTGCAAAATGAGACCTACTTTCTATTTTTATGCAGTATCTTGAGATCTTATGATTTAACCAAGTTGCTCTCTTAAAGCACTTCCTATCCCTGCCCTTCAGTGGGATATAGAATTACATCTCTTGTTGCTTCATTTTGGACATACTGAGAAATAGCCTTTTTTTGGCAAGAATAGTGGATCCTAACTGAATGACATTCAACAACACCCCATCTTTTTCTTACCTACCTGTGTGGAAGAAAAAAAAAATAAATTCTGGAAGTCTGAACTAACCAAAGTATAAAGTAATTAAAATGTTTGCCTCTGCCACTTGCATCAAAACCTACTCATTTTCAAAAAGAAAAGTCCATAGATTTATCCTATCAGTACAGGTAAAGTAATGGCATTTCTTCAAGTACAGCACAAGCATCCACCCTGAGCTGCTAAACTGCTGTACTTGCACTAACCTAGAATTTGCTAAACAATTTACATGCTGTTTTTCTTCAAATATAATAGCTATATTCACATATTCTAATCCTTCCTGGTATTAATAACGTAAGTTAACCAGATGAATGCTATCCCTGAGTATGAGAAGCAGGCAGTTTCCTAAGTGAGGAATAGGTTCTCGTAGCCATGTATTTAATACAATCACTCTGTAGGACCCATCTCCACTTTTTTTTTAACTAGGCATCATATTTTTGCTAGCATCTAAATGTCATCAAGACAAATTTTTATGAACATTTGTGACTAACCACTAAGAGCTTTCACCTTTGCTGGCACAACCCCCAATTCACAAAGGCCATAAGAATTTGAAACAAACAACTGATGAATCAGAAGAGAGAACTGAAAAAAGCAGGCAGGCTAGTTTGACTCGTTTATATTGACTTTCTAATTTTGGTCACAACAGTATCAGCCCAGCAACAGCTCTATCCAATCAGAAAACAGACAAACAGGTACCGTACAGCAATCAACTGATATTTTGAGAAGTGTGATCTCAACTGTGCTTTCCACCTACAGGCTAGCAAAACAAACTTATAAAATACTTCTTTTTAGCTAAGCACATCCGGTTTTAATAGCATATTACTGAAGTTTCATTATCTTCCAGTGAAAATGTAACTAGCAGAGTCAAAAAGAAAACCTGGTACAACTTCTCCTGAGCAGTATAATACTCAAAGGTTTGCATTATTTTTGTCTATATTTTTTTAAATGCTCATAGAGTAAGTACTGCAAAAGTAAGAAACACGAGCTTAGAATTGCTGTGTAAAGAAATACAAGTAAAGATGAATGACATTTTGAAACTGCTTGCAAGACTAAACCTGCACAAGGCCCATGGGCCTTTCTGTACATAACGAAAAAATCAGTATAATAAATGAGATTATTATGCATCTCCAAATGTTTGGAGTATTATCTGCATATGGAATTTCACACATTCTTGGACACTTACAGAAACACTACATTTATCAGATGAATTTATGTAATATGGAGGTTTTAACATGTATGGCATAAAACCCAAATTAGATGAAAGATAGGAATTACACTCAGCTATTTCATCTTTTTACAACGAGGCATTCATGTGAGACGTGCTGTCCAGAGAGTGTACCCAAACCTGACTGGAAGGTTTTATATGAGACCACACAGTTTCACTGATACAAACAAATTTGAAAGAATATGTCAAGAAGAACTGATCTTTTTCTTTGCTTCCAATCTGTGAAGAAACTGTGATATTCTTGGTTTTAAAGTGGTAATGGCACCATATACTACATCAGCATTTAACACTTATTTTTCTGACAACTGGAACACACACATTTGATATGAAAGATTTCTTTTCTTATCTACTGCTGAAAATTTACTCCTTCCACTGCCCTAGTAGCAAAGGTACCCAATGTACCTGCTGAGTCAAGGAACTTGACAGACATTTATCTTGGCAATTAAAGTGTACCCGCCTTTCAGTGTAAAGCATGATGAAGTTCTGGTGAAGTTCCCACTGACTGGAAAAGGGGAAACATAACCCTGATTTTTAAAAAGGGAAAAAAGACCTGGGGAACTAAGGCCAGTCAGTCTCACCTCTGTGCCTGGCAAGTCATGGAGCAGATCCTCCTGGAAACCACGCTAAGGCACATGGAAAATAAGGAGGTGCAAAGCATGTGACACTTTGACACAGGACATCCTTGTCCTTAAACTGGACACAGATTTGACAGATGGACCACTTGGTACATAAGGAATTGGCTGGATTGGTTGCCTTCAAAGAGTTGCAGTCAATGGCTTGATGTCCAAGGGGCAACCAGTGACAAGTGGCGTTCCTCACTGGGACCGGTGCTGTTCAGCATATACAGGCTGGGCAGAGAATGGACTGAGAGCAGCCCTGAGGAGAAAGACTTAGGGGTGTTGGTGGATGAGAAGCTCAACATGAGCCAGCAACGTGCGCTTCACAGCCCAGAAAGCCAACCGCATCCTGGGCTGCATCAAAAGCAGTGTGGCCAGTAGGCCGAGGGAGGTGATTCTGTCCCTCTGCTCCACTCTCATGAGACCCCACCTGGAGTACTGTGTCCAGCTTTGGAGTCCTCAGCACAAGAAGGACATGGACCTGTTGGAGCAGGTCCAGAGGAGGGCCACAAAGATGATCAGAGGGGTTGTTCAGCATGGAAAAGAGAAGGCTCCAGGGAGACCTTACAGCAGCCTTCCAGTACTTAAACAAGGCCTACAGGAAAGTTGGGAAGGGACTCCTTATCAGGGAGTGTATTGATAGGACGAGGGGTAACCATTTTAAACTGAAAGAGGGTAGATTTAGATTAGATATTAGGAAGAAATTCTTTACTCTGAGGGTGCTGAGACACTGGAACAGGTTGCCCAGAGAAGCTGTGGATGCCCCATCCCTGGAAGTGTCCAAGACCAGGCTGGATGGGGCTTTGAGCAACCTGGTATAATGGAAGGTGTCCTTAGCCTGTGGGTTGGAACTAGATGATCTTTAAGGTCCCTTCCAATTCTAACCATTCTATGATTCTATGAACAGAACTACAAATAGTACAGGTTTACTTATCAGTAGGAAAGGAAAACCAATTAGGTCAGTAATTTCTAACTAAAACGAGGTAAGTAAGTGATCCAATGATTACTGATCTCCCTGGTTAAAATCTTTATTCTTGTTACTAGTTTAAATTTTTACAGCTCCAGCCACTATTTCTACTATTTCTTTTTTCCTAGATTAAAGGATGGTCTGCTAACAGAAATGTTTCCCATGTGCAGATTCTATTGATAGGCAACTTGCTAACGGTCTGATCTTTGTCATTGATAAATTAATTTGCTTAATCCTGGGTTGCATTCTTTTAGCTCTTTTCAGAGCTGTTCCCAAACTTTCAGTATCTTTTGTAGAAACAAATACCAAAAAATAAGGCAAAATATTTTAGTTACAGTTTGTGTCACACCAAGCAGTAATACCTTATTATTCTTATTTGATATTCTAACATTTACCTATCTAGTAATTACATCCACTCTCTTGTGTCTTTTGATACACCAGAACATCACGTTTCTATATGATATATGCCAATAAAGGCTGGTTGAGAACAAACTTTGAGCTCTACATTCCTGATCATTTTATATTCAGAGTACATATCACATACTCTGCACTTTCCTTACCACTTCTGCCTTTTATTTCAGACAAATAGAAAAATCACAACCAAAGTATTAGGAAGATCCAAATACACTATCAGCTCAGCACACTGTCAGAAATCATACTGTAGGGAAAGGGTGACCTTCTGTGGTTATTCAGATTTATCAGCAGGGAAATTTCTTCAGAGTTGTCAGAAAATTTATACTAAAATGGATACTTCCTTCTTGAAAAAAAAAGTTAATTCAGAGAGAATAAATGATCAGTTATGAATATGCATGTGCACACACAAAACACAGGAGAAAAATCTCCTATCTGTACACTGATAAAAGATTCCATGGAAGCTGGCAGGACCCCAAAAGGCCACCTAAGCTCAGGTAGTGTCTGACTTACTGACAGAAGCTACTTCCTTATTTCGGCAATCTCCCTCTTTCAAAAGTGTGGCCTCCTTGTGATTTATGACATTAAATGGCTATTCTATAGCTTATCTGAAAAGCTTAGAGATGGTAATGATCTGGGAAAGGGGAACAGCATATTGTTAGATTTCTGGAGATGGGCAAAAGTCTACAACACTGACTGGAAACAGAAGCACGCAAAGCTCATTCTGCAAGACAGAGGCTCTACAAGAACATTTCTGACTGCTTTCATGGCATGTGGCAGCCACCAAGGACTTTTTTGTTACTCCAAACAAGTAAGCTCCAAAACCAACCACAAGTCCAACAGAACACGTACTTCAGATGCGTAGAAAAGCACTGCTGAATTCCCCAGTCCTACCTTGCAGATCCAGCTTTTCCAATCCTCTGTACTCCTCTCCTTACCTAAGACTATGACACATGGAATTTAGCAAGTCTTGCCAACTCATTTTCCCCAAAAGTCTTTCTCACAGGGTTAAATTACTACTCTCCCATTCCTTCTGCCTCTTTTACCCAAGAGACAAAACAAGCTGAGGAAAAAAAAAAAAAAAAGAAAAGAGCTGAAACTGAAGTGTGGTGAGAAGAAGAGACTATTTGGGTGGCAGTTGTGGAATTCAGCGTGTGGTGTGGGAGCAGGTCATTAATCCTATTTCCAGTGCTCACATTTTTTATTTTCACAATATTTAATGCTTATTTTTAAAGTCACAGTTACAAAAGCACTTGAGAAAGTCTGAATGCTGATTTTATATTTCCCCAGTATGCTTCTAGCTGCCATGATTGCCAGTAAAAAAACCTGATCCCATGAACTGTGTAACCTGAAAATTCAGAAAACATACACACTTCCTTTCTTAACTTATCAGTTCTTAGTCCTGAGGATTTTTAATGCTTCGAGTTATTAATACTGATTTATTCTCCTTTTTGCTGCTTCTTCCCACAACAGACAATTTTACTCACACTGCTGTTACTTGTTTTCTTTTCAACACATACCAACTCACTCTATAAGTCACTAGCTGTCAGCATTTTAAAAGAAAGATTAGCAGTGCCAACTACACCTCAGGAAAAACATTTGCACTCCTCACAGCTCAAGTGTTTATTATATACTACAGGAAAAGTGGTGCTTTACATTATCCATGTCCCTCCTCTTGTTTCTACAGGGCTTCACTAAGCTGAAAACTGACAGTTGCATGCTTGGTTAAAAACTGCAGTAAGAAAGAAATATTCTGAAGACACTACATATATATTCATCACAATACAATAACTATTTTTTTTAATACATAAGCTATTTTTTTACTAATTTGTATTTTGATAAAACAACTGACAGTTTAACACAAAAAGCAATGCAAATCTAGTGAAGAGAGATATATTTTAGGACCTCTTAATAAATTAGACAAATGAGAATCTAAATTCTGAACACTACCTGACAACAAACAATTTCAGTCTACAATTGTTTATGAGCCTATGATTCATTATGACACAAAGCTATTATGTCAGGAGCCTAGGAAAGTTCCCTTTAAAATTACAGATGAAGATTGAGAGGAAGATGTTACTCAATTTAAGCTCCTTATTCCCAGCACTATCATTTGTTGTATTTTTAATACGGTGCTCACAAGGAAAAATAACTATAAATCTAGTAAAATATCATGTCTTTGATACTTCTCATATTATTTACATAGCGTTTACATTGTATTTTACTAAAGTGTCTTTGAAGACTATAGAATGCAAGAGCAGCCTGAACCTAGAAATACTCAGATATGCTACAGAAACGTCAATCAACAGACATTTAGAAGGATATAAACAACTTAATATTTGTTCCTCTTCCAAATGTATTATCACAGAAAACAGAGATGCAGGTAAACAGGAAAGGGAGAAATTATTTTTGCATTTGGCAAGAGAAAGAATAGATTGTTTAGCATAGCTGATCTGGTTACCTTCATTAACTGCCTTTAACAATAGCAGCACAAAAGCCCTCCTGCCACTAATTCTCCAGGAATTACTAACCCTGAGATAGATTGTATAGGTTAACTAAATGACTTCAAGCCAGTTTACATGCTGGAGCAGCCAAGAAAATTCCTTACTTTTAAGAATAATCTTAATGTGATTCAATGTTCTATGTTTTGAAACCTTGTTCCACCTTTGAGTATCTATGCTTTACATAAAAATTAATTCCATCTTTAATCTTACCTCGCAACAGAGCTGAGTAATTTGCCATACATGGGGCACTCCACCCTTACTCTTTAAAACTGTGATCCTGCACCAAACTCCCAGAGCCTGGTGCTCCAGCAAACGTAGGAAAAATCACCATTGATGTAGCAGGACAACACAGCAACACCTGAACCTTGAAGTTCTAATGAAGTTGGTAGCAAGTATACTCTTAAAATGTTACTTCATAATACGAGGCATTTTGACAAACTCTAAACATTTATTTCTAGGTGAATGTTCCAAATGCAGTACTCTAGGCATATGGTTTTCTCTGGTAGAGGAGAGATACATTCCGACACCTTATGCAATTTTCAAAGAACAAATTTTCCTCTGCTTTCAAATTGCTTAACTCCAGAAATTTTACACTTTTGCAGCGGAGGAGGGGAGGAGAAATCCCAATGATTTCCTACTACTAAATATTCAAATAAATTTGCTTTGAAAAGTATTTTTTAAAACTCAGAAAAATAATTAAGTACTCAAAAGACTGTTTCTACACATGCAAAAAGGACAGACAAGTTAATCAACTATCTGTCCTCTGTATTGCTTTGAATTTTTAATCTAAATTATTTCAATTATTTACTACTTAGAAATGCTGTCAACAATTTAATATTTTTATTTGGTAAATGCATAAAAGTAGGTCACTGAAAACAAGCTTATACACAATAATACAGAGACATATCAGAGGATTAATATATAAAAAGCAAGAGATGAAAAAACTGACCTGCTGCTTCTGGTGTTTGTTTAGCAGGGCTAAAAATAAGATGTAACATCTGGAGCAGTCTGCTAAAGCTGCACAGAAGTCATTGTAGGAAGAAAGTTTGCTACAAAGGTATAAAAATAAAATACAAATGAATGAAAGCACTTTTTTCCACAGAAGATTTTTTTAAAAAAATCACTCTGCTTTTGACTCTCAGAGCTGTATTTTCCAACAAATGAAATGAATGCCAACACTCTAACTTCCAGTAGGGGCATACGCAGTCAGATAAGAGCACAACAGAAGTCTCGCTGTCCTTGCCACAACGAAATAGGGAAGAGAACATAAGGAGCTTCCCAACCTGCTTGCCATATGGCCCAGTATGCTAACACTAGCACTTCTTAGCCTTAAATGCGAGAACTGTAATTTCAAGATGACACGGGAAGCCAGACAGTAGATGAAATAAAGGGTCCCTTCCTCATGCACCTCCAGTATAGCCCAGCGACAGCTCTAACAGAACCCGTCTCTCAGCAGCAAACATGGAGATTTTATCTCTGCATATTCCCTAACAGCTGCTCCGGTCCTACACTGCTCACCTTGACCGTTACAAAAATAGAGAATTGGACATGCTTTGGTCATACCAGAAATACTGCAATAATAGAACAAACCAGAGTAACCTCCTACTTCCCATGTAGTCAAAGCCAGCAAATATCTGTGTTGATGTTCAATTACAACCAATTGCAGCAAGACTTACAGGCTTAGAGAATTGAGTAATCTGAATAGATTGAACATACTCTCTACAAAGAACTTCTGACTGAGAGAAAAGACTAATCATTCTGTATTACTAGAAGACAAAACAAAATTCAAATCTGTGCTTTGCACTGCATAGTATAATATTTTATTTTGTGACTGCAATTTCCAGAAAGCTAATTAAATTGATTTTATGGCTAAATTTGTATCCTCGGAGCATGCAGTTCACTAAACTTAAGAAAAAAAATTGAAGCAGCAGGAAACTTTAAATAAGACAAATTACTTTTGCTCCATACTGAATTCTAGATCAAGTAAATGTCCTTGTTAGAATTACAGTGTAAATATCAATTACATTTAATTACAGACCCATTACCCCACTTTTCATGGCATTTTCCAAGTAGAAAATATGCTCTGTCCTTAGAAGAAGTAAATATGCTGAAAGTGCTGTAATCATTGCTAGAACTCAACTCATTTTTAGGAACAAAATTAGAGAGACAGATGAGGGCAAGGTGGCATGGAATTGGGGAAGAAGTTCACGTGCTTTACAGGTAGCACAAACAGCAAAGGATCAGATTTGCCTGTTTTTTGCTGTGGAGAGGAAGGAATGACAGTCCCTTATGTAGCTGCTCTTCAAAGCACAACCTGATCTCATCTAGCAAGGAGAATGTGATGGATAATTTGCAGGGGCTGAACAGGAAGAGAAGCCCATAGCAGAATCTCAATGAACATGGAGCCACAGGCAACATGACTCAATACAATAACAAAGCAGCAACGGAAATAATTCATCCAGAACTGCATTCATAAATTGTACTTAAAACCTCCAGAAATTACCAACAGTTAATTTCACAACTTCTTCAAATTCTTTAAATTGTCTGCCCTTTTAGCATTGGATATTGCAAGCTGGTGCTCGGTAACTGGAAGATTTTTGACTGAGGAACTGTTCAGACTACTAAAGGAACTTTTTGGGTGATTCACTCATACTGACCTCCCTTTAGAAAGCACATCTTGGGAAATGGCCACTGAGCTGCTCAGAGAACTGAGATTCTTTCAGTGCTTCCATCTGCACACTCAAGCCCTGATCCCGCAGATTAATCTCCTCAAACACACTGACAGCTCAGAGCAATGAACACTGATCACATTTTCTCTTTTGTATTTTATTTCAGAATACACACTCCTGGATATAACTTAAGCCTGTGTAATTTCTCTCATGCATCTTTTTAAAACATGGCCTAAAATAGAAGTAATAAATACTTAATCATTTCTCCAGCTTTAAAATCTAAGAAATGGGACTTTAAAAATCTCAATCAGAATCTGTGGGATAAAAGAATGACACAACACAATAAAGCACTTTTCACAGGGACAGTGAATCCAACTTTGTATGGCAACAATTAAACAATAAACAAAATCATTAAAAACTACATAGAGCTTTTTAAAAAAAAAGAACAATTCAATGTAAAACTTCCAAGTTTAGTGCTTGATCCTGCTCTCTTTGAGGTCACTGGAAGCAGTAACACTGACCTGACTGCATGTAGAAATAGCACTGTGTTCTATAGGTACCTGAATATCCTGACAATATAGGTGCAGACATCCTTATCATTCATACGCTGCTCTAGCGCCACACAGAGCTCAGAGACTGCGCCACTGCAAATCAGCTGGCGTCTTGCCGGAGGTAAGTCAGCCACGTTTCGCAAAGTAGCTGTCACCTGCATATAGAATATTTAAAGACTTATTAATCACAGCCGTTTACAACAGAATCCACACTGTTTTGAAATTTAATAAAGCTCAGATCTCATTTATAACGTGTAAGGCACTCTGAATGCCCTGTGGACATTCTGCAGGTATCTATCTACCAATAAATTATAACAGGAAATGGGTAAGTAACAAAATTGTGTATCTTGAAATAATTGCTTGAAAATGAAAGATTGATACAGGTCTTTGCCTGCATGTAACCTCCTATTTTGAGGGAAACGTGATCTTACATATGTTTTAAAGTCTCGCATGCACCTACACAGACATATACCAGTTGGAAATTAGGTGAAATGCTGTGGATAATTAAAGTGATTTTTGCATAAATTCTGATTTTGCAAATTTACATTTAAGTCTTGAAAATTAATACTGATATATAATATAAATTTGGATAATAACTATAAGTTGCAAACTAAGATGAAAAGACAAAATTTATTTTGATTAAAAAAATTAAAAGCTAATCAAGATCAAGAGAAATCCACTATTCAAACACTATAAAAATGAAAAGCTTAAGTCTTCAAGTTTATTTTGGAGAAACCAAAATATTTTCAGACGATATTGTTCTATTTCAAGGAGTTTTAAGCATACAGTATCTATCACTTGCAGATATGTGAAATGAATCAGGTATTGCATATTTTGAAAAGTTCTGGTTGTCTTCCAAGGTATTCAGGTATTCAAATGCCAAAGCCAGACAGGCAATGACACGTAAGTTAACTGTTGATCTAAACCAGAACTTACTATAAAATTAACGTGAAGTCATTCATGTGAATATGGCCTTGACAATGTTAATGTGATATGTGAATGGATTTAACTTCAGCACTAAATATGAAATGAATACTATATTCAGAATAAACCAAAATAGAACCTATGGAAGCCATTTACTTCATATTGCTTATATTTTAAGACAACACCTGAAGTTTTTTGTTATTTTAACTAAACAACTGCAAAAAATAAAATTCCATGTATGCATTCTTTCACAAGTCCCAATGCTTCAAAAATCAACAAAATATTGGAGAAATATTTTTAAATTAAAATATTCTGATCCAACACTGCTATTCAAAAATTTTGGTGGAAAAATTCCACAGAAGACTCCATTCAGGGCTCACATACAAGATGTTTATAGTCAGCCTAGAATGATGTTTGTTGAGCTCTAGCTAAATTTCACAACAAGGAAAATGAAGGATAAACCACATTAAAATTGTTGTTCAAACCCAGATCAGTGGTTTCACTGCAGCAAAGAGACTTACATATTAGATGATGAAAGAAAATAATAAAATCTTTATCAATAGATAAAGGTGCAGAGGTCTCCAAAAAGAGAGTAACATTTTTCACTGCCTGAGACAGTTAGGCAGTTCAAAATTCTCTAGCAGTAAATTCTATCAAGAGGTATCCTCAGATAAAGACAGGTTGGAGAGGAAAAGCAATCCAAAATAACACATACACTTAAAAGTGTGAGACAATGAAATTCAGAAGTCGATAGAAGTATATATCCACAAAAGAACAGTTAATACACAAGTGAAATTTGAAGAGTACAAATGAAAAAATAATAGAAGCTAGCTAGACAGCAGATGAATTCAAGAGATATTCTTATTGCTTCAAGCAGACACCATGATTCAGGGAGAAATGCACAACAATTGGCTCTAAGTAATCCCCAACAGTCCTAATCCTTATGTTGCCATGTGAAAGATCAAATTCACCCGAACAGAAAATTTAACAGCAGACAAATGCTATTTTTAAAGGAGAAGACATTTGAGTGCTTTTCAATTAGGGAACACGGAGTACTTGTTAAGTCTTGTCAGTGACATTTCAAAAGCCTTGGCTTTTGAATAAACATTACCATATTTCATATAATCAGACTATTAGGTGAAGCAACATAAATTGAGTCAAAGATGCCCTTGGTTTCATGTCCTCTATTAAGGAAAAATAATTATTATTACAAAAAATTTCATTATTGTATTGTGGGAATTCTGCATAAAACCCATTGTGTAACAATGAAGAAATCAGAGCGGGATTCCCACAAAAATGGCCTGGCAAGTTTATGTATAACACTGCCATCTGGTGATTGTGCAATTATATGGTTAAAGAATGAAGAGATGGTCCCAGTTAACTGAGATACTTCAGTTTTTAAGAGATGACAGAGCCTCCCTCAGAAACCACTGTGCCTATTTAAAGATGTTTTTCTCCTCCAATATAATTTGCTCTCTATTCCTGAAGACTCATATTTATTCATTCATTATTTCTGTATGTCACTGGATATTTGATCTTTTGGTGCAAGTTACAGTTTGCAACAAAAACTTCCTTTATTCTGAAGGCGTGAATCACAGAAGAAACTTTCTTTGATACTATAAACCTGAAAACAGAACTATTCCTACATCTGTCTGTGATGACTGGACAATTAACTCACAAGGAAGAAATGGTGCACATTAATGTAGATTTGTCAAAGAAACTGCTAAGAGAAAGTCACACAGGAATTCCATAGAAGCAGGAATCACTACTTTTCTCATGAAAGGAAGAAAAATGAAGTATCTGTACTACTAGAGAAAAGAACAAAAACAAGTTGAACAGCAACTTCAATAAGAGACAGTTGCCAGTATTGACTTCTCCACAAAATACTCAAGGCCTTCTTAGAAACAGCCAGTCTCTTCAAACGGTACAAAATAGTTTTGCTACACTTCCAGTTACACTGAAAACAGCAGAGATAATAATGACTGGTTTTATTAAGTACCTAAAAATACTTCTATTAACTTCAAAATTTCTAAAGCCTTTAAAGTTGACTACACAAAAATATCTATGACAATTAAATTTAGGTCCTGAAAAACCATGTAAACATCTTAAAAAGAAGTCTATTCAAACACAGGTACAACTCTCTCAGTGGCACACAGGGTTACCTTATCTCCTCTAATTAAAT
>KZ505730.1:893196-923285 GCA_002844005.1 Limosa lapponica baueri
TGTACTTTTCAGTATCCGAAGTCAGTTGAGCTATCTGACCTATTCTCTTTTCTCCAAGTCCTTTCCTGTTGATCTTACTACTGGAAAGGTTTATCTGGTCTTTATTTATGACAACACTCGCATACTAAACTTTAAGACCACCATTACTCTCATCTGTTTAAGCAGATATGCTTTAACATATGTATTATTGTTACATAGCAGATATACACATATGCATTTATTCAATAAATGCTTGCAAGGTCAAGATCTATGTTAATAAAACATAATGAAGTTTTAATGAAAGGAATTACCATCAATTGATACTGAGTATCATTCATGGACTGTCATTTTCTTAATATTTCTCATACTTGTAAGGTGTGTGTGTATGACACAAATACAGTTACAATTGCAGAAGAGTTCTTAGAGCCATTGCTGACAATTCTCCAAAACCATTGGCTCAATGTGCAGCAGCAGCTAAAAAAAGCCAATGATGAGTCCCAGTCTCCTTCCTGATGATGGCCAGTAACACAGCATTATTCTATAAAATTTGGTGGGGACACATCTTGACTCATACAAAGAGTTTTGTTCGTACAACTCAAGAAGGATCTACTGGAATTGGAGAAGCTATAGAGAAGGGCTACTAAAACAAGTGAGAGAAACATATAGTATCCTTTCAAAGAGAGATAAAAGGCTGAGATGCCTCAATCTGAAGAGGAGAAGGCAGAGATATGTGATATGACTGTGGTTTAAAAAAATCATGAAATAGAGGGTAAGCTGAATGTAGAAACTTAGAAATCCTGCAAAACTACAAGCAGGGGTATGATGAAAAGTAGATAGTTTTAAAATAGCAAAGACCTGCTGGAACTTGTTGCTCTATGAGATTGTAGAGGCAGACAGAATCAGAAAGTTCAAAAAGGAATTAGGCAAATTAATGAACAAAAGATCTATAAACAGAGACTAAAAAGGAATAGCCAGGGATGCACTACCTAATGTTCCTAATAGAATGTAACAATTCTAGATGCTGGGGTAGTACAGAGGAAACAAATCACAGAAAACACGTAGGCTTCCATTCTCTCCCTAAACAGCATCCCCTATTGCCACCATTAGACACAGAATACCAGACTAGATGGACTGTTAGTTTGACTTAAAAGGCAATTTTTAGTGCATTAACTCTGAGAATGTTTCTTGAAAGATGACAAAACTATCGAATTTCAACATCTAACTTATAGACAAGAACAGAATACATACCCAATAATCTATCATTTTGAATCATGTAATCATTTTTTTCATTCCTGCAAATTTTAAATGCAAGCTTACAAACACTGAGAAGATTTTTTCCATCCACTTTCATCTGCAAAGAAAGTAAAAGACATACAAATCACAACTAAAATCTACATACAAAAATGCACCATAACATTTTACAAGTTCAGACACCATGGCAAACTTGTATTCTCACAGACCTATTAAATTCCAGATGAAACCCTGACAGTACATTGAGCCAAACTGAAAAGTTTGCAGAATTAAAGGACTCTGAAACCTAGATTAATAGTTTAAGCTCTATTTAACAAATTGTGCTGACTTGTTTTAAAATAACAGATTAGATATCAACTTTTCATGCATTTTCTACTGGTAGTATATCAATGACTTGCACCTTTTTTTTTCTTTTTTTTTTCTCTAATTTACTCTTAGAAAGAAATTCTGCACAGGATTCACTGGTTTGGCATCTATGGCCATACCACAAAGAGCTCCAGCACAACAGTAAATGTCATAATGAAAGCTATTCTCCAATATCAGAAAACAAGATTTTCTGATGTACTAATAGTCATTGTGAGATCATGAAAGGGAAGTAAAAATGTTAAAAATACAATGACAAATCTCTTCTCTGCATTTCAAGGGCAATTTCTTCTCTTGTTCATGATTTTTAAAGGATTCCATAGAAAAATGTCTCTAATAACTTTTTTTTTATAAGCACCACTTAACATCTATGCAGTATCTGAATATATATCTTCTGATTAAAACAACACATGCAAACTTAAAGGAGTTCCTCCTCCCAAACACACACACACATTACTAAAATGCCTACAACACAATGTTAGCTGATATCCTTTCACCAGTGACTGTCCATACATACTTAGCAGAACCTGAACCAATAGGTTCAAAAGCACCAACTTAACTGAGAGTTTTAACTGGAAATACTAGAGAAAGAGATAATTACACTTATTCACTTTCAAAAAAAAAAAACTGTTTTGGTATTTTCAGGTAAAGGTGTTTAATAAGGTCAATATATTATTCAAAACCTAAGCTTCATTTCCATGTGTAATTTTTCAAATTATTGTTTTGTTTAACTCCCTGCACGTGTATCCCAGCTTAGGGCACTGTCTCTTTTCCACACTTAAGCAATATTCTTGCCATCACACACTAGCTATCCTATTTTGTGTCCCTCCTTCCTGCCCCAGACATAATTTCTCTACAAATATAGGTTCCAACAAGTGTCAGTCTGGATGAATGGGAGACTAGTATCCGTATGGCAAGAAACTGTGCTTAGGAAAGGGTTAGTTTAGATGTAGTTTACAAGTATGAAATGAAAAATTAAATGCAAGTTGTAATTCACAATTCCGAGCTTCACATTCTACCAAACAGCATTTTAAAACACTTACAGCCAGAATAATCTTCGCCAGCTTCAGGCAAAGTGGATCTGAATCAATGTCTACAAGTTTATATAATATCTTCAGAAGCGCACTTCTTCTTTTAAATCTTTTTCCAAGCATATTTCCTTCATTCAAGGCTTGATAGAGCTCTGTGCAAGCCAGACAAAGATTTTCTATATTGTCTTCTACTTGAAGGGGGTGGGAAGGGAGAGAAAAATAAAAAAATAACTCAGTGCCACCTTTTCCAGAGCATCTCAATAGGTAAAGACATGGGAGAACAAAATAAAGAATGGGTTGCACAACAACAAAAATAAGGCGCCCAATAAAATCTGTTAAAATGATAATGTGATCCTCAGAAACAGTTTTATCCTGCTCTTTCAAAAAGAAGACTCAAGGCAAGAAATCACAGAACCAAAATAACACCTTAAGCTAAAATGAAACTCACCTTTAATGCTTCAGAATCAGATTGACCAAACATCTACCAGGAAACTGGGAATCTGAATATATTTCTTTAAAGAGCTCCACCAAACATTACATATGAAAAATAGCCAGTTAGGGAATATTTTTCTGCCCACACATATAATCTAATATATCAAACCTTGATGGGATTAAGAACAAGTGAACACAAAAACTCATTAGAACTCTGCAATGCATAGTAGAGGTGCAAGATATATTTGAGTGGACTGTTGGCCCGTTGACAAAAAAGTCATCTACCTCCTAACCCAAGTCCCTTAGACACTATTTTAAAAATACAAAAATAAAACCTGCAGTAAACTATTACAAAATCTGCATCTCAACACAACAGAATCATGTACATGTTTACTTTAGAGGGAAAAGGAGAAGTTTTGCCTATTTTTAAAATTGAGGAGTGAGGGTTTTTTTTTTCCTTTTCTTACATTTGCTTTTGTCTATAAGGTGACACTAATAAAGCACTGTACAAAGCCACTTAAACTGCATGTAAAAACTTTGCGTTTACTCAGGATGTACTTCACAGCTGAAATAGAGTCATATTGAAGAAGGCAAAGTACTTGTGATGAAATATATATGGACAGGAAATTATGACAAAAACCCATTATATCTAGGGCCCCAAACCTGTAGACAGATTCAAGGACCCAGCTCTCATGCTGAGCAGTGCCTGGAAGCTCTCAATTTGCAATCATCATACTCAAGGAACAGCAGTGACTATTCCATTTCTACTCCCATCATGACAGAAAATTTAACAAAATAAACCCTCTGCTCCTGTAAGCAGTGAAATAGGAGTGGCAAGGAACCAAAACCAGAAGGTCTCCATTTCATTTCATCAAAACTAACAGCAAAAAAAATTATTCATCACTCATCTCACGGGGCATTTTTGAAGCTTATCCTCCCTTGAGTACTGGAATGTAACAAAATAAAGTATTTGCTCCCCTAGAAAAAGAGGTTTGTTTTTTTTTTTTTTTTGTCACATAACAAACATCTCAAGCACACGATATTAATAAATATTGAATTAACAACAGATCCACTCAAAACATTAAAATTATGGAATTCTAATATTCATTTTGATAGGAAAAAAACTTAAATTGTGCAGTAAAAAGCCTAAATAAAGCAATGTAACATGCAGCTGCAGGAGGAAATGATGCAATTCAATTACAATCTGCATGAATATTCAAGAAGCAGCAAAACTTTAAGGTTTTTGTAGTACTACACTCAGTCAACTGGTGAGAAAGTATCATTAGGTAATTTCATTTATTATTATAAAAACTAACCCATAATCAAGTTTTTAAAAAAGCTAAAAACTAACCCCAACACACTAACCAAATCAAGTAAAGACTGAGGAAAAGGGGCACGAAATTTGATTTACCTTAGTAACATTCATGACAAGGAAAGACATGATTGGATTTTACCTCTAAATAATATTTTGCTTACCTATAAAGAATATCTCTCTACGCAAAACTTTAACTCAGTGGCTCCTATTTGACAATCTTAGTATTAAGCAAGGAAAATGTGAAGTTGCATGGCTGTTCTCAGCCTCTGGACTCTGATCACTGTTTGTCTACACATCACTGACAGATGTGGGAATAAGAATCTGTCTTTTTAAAATAATGATATATTTTGGGAATCACTCAGTACTGTACAGGTGTTGCATACTCATCAACATCTGCAAAATTATGCAAAAAAATATTCTAATACGTACCATGCTATAATGAACACTACAAAAGATTCCGTAAAACAGAATCAATCCCCTAATTTGACACTCGCTTTTAACCACTTGTAAAAAGCAGGGCCACCTAGAGACCACCTAGTTGCCTGGGCCAGTTTTACACTGCAAAGTCACAATGTATGAAAGCATAAAAGACTACATAGTCCAACTACTGTTATTCCTTTGTAGTAAACACAATTGAGACCCATGTTTCTTGCAGGAAATAGTACAGAAAATGCTCCCTTTCAAGAATAGTGTTACCCACCTTTTTCCAGTTCATGCAGAATTGGTAGAACCTTTATATGCCAAAAGATTTCTTCCTCTTCTGATTCATTTATTCTTGTTTCATCCTCTGAGCCTTCAAAATACATTCAAAACAAAGCACATATTCAGTGAAGGTTTCAACTTTTACACAAATAAATAGCTACAAATCTGTTATTCACCAGTCAGAAAAAAGTCTAAAAATGTCATATTTTGCTATATTCTGGGTCATTCTATCTACTCAAGCTTTTATTTAGATTTTCCCAAACATAAGTTTGAAACAGAACTAGATGGAGAAATGTTTTGATATGTAAAGCTGTACAATAAAGTCAGATTTGTTTTTGTTTGCCTACATTAATGTTTCATTCGATTGCTGAATTGGAAAGTAATGACTACTTTTACATTAACATGTCCTACTATTTTTCAGCTCTGTGTCCACGTGACAGCTTATTCTGTGTTAAAAAATATCCATACTACAGACAATCCTCTAGGATTCTACAATTTTATCTAGTACGCGTGCACAATATTACACTAAGCTTGGTTAACTGACTTTTTGGTTAGTTGGGGAAATACAGTCTTGTTAGCTATTACATTCTGTAAGCAACTCTAATGACTACATGCAATTAGTTTTGAGAACTTCTTGACTACATTTTTGTAAAATGCATGTTTCCCTCCTACTCTTTATTATGGTAAACAATTTCTCACACAGCATCTTGGGAAATCAATAGCAAACTACAGACATCTGAAGGATGGTTTGCCTCCAATACACGTCAGAAGCCTTGAAGCAACCAACTCCTAGTTTTCTTGGCCACCGATTTCCTCCACAGTGACTGAGAAAGAGCTACTGCTCATTATCAGAAACCTTGTCCACTTCACAAAGAGAAGTTTTAAAAAATATGTAATTTTTTTAATACTTTGCTTTGAAAAGAAAAGACAAGACAAAAAAATGTCCATCAACAGACATCAAGTTAAAAACTGATAGACAAAAAAAATCAGCAGTCTGGAATTCTCCTGGAATCAAGACTGGGAGTCTGGATCTTTTTTCAAATTGGACAAAGGAGTTGGTGAAACACAATTTATTAAAAAATGGATTGCAGAATTTACTTTCATATGGATGCAACATCACTAGGAAATATTCTGACTTGCTGAACATCCTTTTCACCTTCACGTGGCACTATGTGAATTGACAGAATTCTGGTCTTGACCATTGGCCCACTAGAGCTGGAGAACCAGAGTTTCCACACAACTTGAGTTTTAAAGGACCTAGCAATTGCTTACAAGGTGCATGCACGCATATTTTTGGAGTTCATGCATTTTTGGAGTTCAAGATTAGGTTAAGCTCCTTACCTTGCAAGCAATCAAAGTTGTTGTTATAAAGATGGGGTTTGGCTTGCTGTTGTTTTCTTTTTTAAAAAATAGGGAAGTAAAAGTCACACAACTCCAAGTAACATGAAGAAAGCCATTAAGACTAGAATATATACATTTTTTAAAGTGATAAATTTGTCACAAAGTGTCTCCTACTGTTCATTACTAGCTCTTGCATTTAAATGACAATGTAAATTCTTTACATCATCATTACCAAACACAAAAAATACTGTACTAGATGAGAACACTGATATTAAGAGGTCTGCATCATGAGAATCTGAATATCTCAGATCTTAAAAAATAACTGTCTACTGAGCATTGCTTGGACCAGTGAAACACTTAAAAACTTCCTGTTTTAAAAGCTTGGTCTTTAAAAAAACAATCCAGACTCTTTTTGTGTATCTGTATTAACTTTAGCTGTCCACCTATATTTTACACAGAATTAATCAATCAATTATATCTATTTCAACATATTATACAAAAATGCTGATGTTTCACAAGTAATTCACTGGTAAGTATGTTATTACAAAAAATATCTTGTTGATGTGTGCATATATACATATTAGTAAATATAATTAGGTAATATTATTATTACTTAATTTTGCAGACTTTTTTTATTTTCTAGATCAAATAAGCTGATAGCCTTATTTAGATCGATGAGCAGCTTTATTAATAAAACACTATGCAGTATTTGCAATGAAGTGAAAATTCTGCTCCGGATAACATAGAAGCACAGCTGAAATAAGAACACTAGAATAGTTTGCGCTGTTCCTTCCTGCCACAAAACCCACATATTGACTCAATTATTTCTGTTCTTTCCAATTTGTAACTACCTCTCTTAAACTGAAAGATGGGACTGACTTTCTAACTACGCACATGCTTAAGCTTATTAAGCAAGAAATAGAATAGTTCATGCATGCATTTACAGATATGACCAAATTTCTCACTAGAAAAAAAAATTAACAAAGCCATTCAATTTTTAGTGCAGAACAAAAAGAACTGATTTTTTGTGCCACTCTGCTGCAGTTGTCTCGCATTCATCAGAAAAATATAGCAACCTAAAAATCATAATGGCATATTTTTTTTAAACAATTATCTCTTATAACTAGGGGAAAAAAAGATAATCAGCTTTTACTAAACAATATTAATCCTAGCAATAAGAATGAATAGGAAATACATGATTATAAATAAAAGCAACATTAATAAATTGTAAACTTGCATGTATCTCAGTCCTGGGAGTTTTTTAAGGTGCTGATGAAAAGTTATGGTACTAGATGTATTTAAAATATTGCAGAAGCTGTCCTGAGCAAATCACAATTCTACAGCAAAAATATTCAAGCAAAAGAATTCAGTAAGTTGAAGTTCGTTGTCTCAGTTTTTCATAGGTCTTAACCACAGCTTTGCATTCTGGTCAAAAAAAAAAAATCACTAATCAGTCTACATTTATTGGTTGCTGTTTTTAGCATGTAAATACAAGAGCCTTAGCAACACTGAGCTTTCAAAGCTGTGTATTGCCTGACTTATCATGTCTAGCCTTTTCATGGAATACTGAGTGGCTACGAATATATCAGTATTAAAACAGTCTACCTCCTCTCTAAAATGTGAAAGTATAAACACAAATCATATCAGAAAATAGAAATAATCCATAAAGGAACACACCCCCCAGGACCCCACTATAGAGAAGAAATGATTGAGAATTCCCACTGCTATCCCACTGTTTATTCTGGGATTAAAGCTGAAGTATGCACAAACTACGGAAGCTACACAATGTTAGAAAAGTAGATATAAAAAGAAACAATCCAAATAACACACGTTGTTTTTTCAACAGCACCAATAGCATAGCACAAATAAATTAAAAGGCTTATAAAACAGAAAATACAGCCCTACAGAATACTAACTCCCATGATGTGGTAAATACTCTCAGGTCCTCTGAAGGAAATGAAAGCAGAGCACATTACAGCCTTCACCAGAACAATGCAGAATAATACAACTTCTCAGTTCTGGGAAAATAGTAATAGAGCATAATAACAGCAGAGTAGAAACTTCAGGTCTCCATACCAGACTCTCAAGTATGCAGTCGCCATGTATGAAACATGCCAGGTATCAGGAAATATTAATTAAAATCTGTTACGTAAAATTAGCAATATGCATCCCTACAGGGCAATCCAGAATCTGTATCTTTAGCTAATACAGCTTGACATAACTTCACTAGTTTCTGTGCAACTCCGGCAGTTTACAAAAAGTGATGGGCAAACAAGGTGACAGTGGATTGGGAAATTCCTAAGCCTACATATGAGAAAAACAAGAGAGAAAATATTAACAGATTTTCGGAGTGAAGATCTCTTGAATATTGTTTCTCTTTACCAACAACTGTAAAAAAATCCAATGCAACTAGAAAACCAAAAATACTGTTCAGTGATAAAGAAGAAAAAGATCAAATCACAAAAATTAGATTATTTCTGTTTGACTGTATTTCACATTTTTTGACCAGATATTTAAATGCTTTATGAAGTACCTGTTACTCTTCTCTTCCAGTCTGTACCTCTTGGCCATGATGAACTTGTGTCAGGCTTTTTCATCTGGTCACTAAAAGATACAATACAGACACACACAAAGTATGTTAGAATACAATGCTCATAATGCTTCTTTCTTCCCACGCGCTCAGTATAAGATCTGCATATGAATAACTAATTGGAAAAGATTGTAAGTTATTTTACTCATTAGAAATGGCACATAAATGCAACTTCCTCGAGCACGTATTACAGAAAGCTTCTTCAGAAATACTGACATATTTACACCACAAGAGGTCACCGTTATGGAACACAAAACCTAAAGCATTTTCACTATTACAATAAAAATGAAAGCTGAAACAAACTAAACTGAGAAAGAGCCAATTTTTATTTTATCATCAGTTTCATTAACTGAGTATTATCTCTACTAGCTTAAAACTGTAAGTTCATCCATGCACAAGGACAGTGATTTCTTCTGATAGAATTAACACTTTAAAAAGATTTAATGAGAAGAATTTTCAAAGCAACAAACATTTTAGTAACCTTTCTTGTAAATATTAGAATTTCCAACTCTGCCTGTGAACTATTGCTAACTGCATAGTGGTCACTTTTTCTGTTAGTACAAGAAACATGTATGTTGTCATTTCATTGAAAAGCAACAGTGAGTAATGCCATAATTCCTGCTGATCGTATGATTAGTCTTTCTTTGGCCAGAGAAAGCTAGTACGTACCTCTGTGATAAATCTATTCTGTTTGCCTAGCTACACACTAGCAGCACTGATCTAAAAGAAATATGCAAGATATAGACTCTCTTTGCTATTAAACAGGAATCTTTCCTCATTTAAATTCTGTACTAAAAATAAAGATCTTAATCTATGTCTTCTATTCTTAAATGTTTACACTTCTTATTCCATTCATGTACCAATATCCTTATCTCCTAAATTTCTGTCTAAAAGATAACGGTACTGTGTTAGCAATGTTATTTCAATTTTTTTTTTTAAAACTGTTAAATTTAGTTGCTATAAGGCTTAAAGCTAAACTGTTGTTTAAGTGGTTTGCTGGATTGGCGCCTAAATCCTGTCTGCCAGTCCAGACAGAAGATGTAAGTCACCCTATCAACAGATGGAGACAGAATAAAAGACAAAGCTCTTGTAAGATCACTTCCCTACAAAAGGGACTGGATAACTCACTGTGATCAGACAAAAATTTCCCAAGCAATCACATTACAGAGGAACACTTGCTTCATTATGGCTAACAGTGAATAATGCTTTCCTTTTACAGCATGAGGATTTAAGTGATCCAAAATCCAAATGCTTACACAAACTATCTTGAAACTATTTCAGCTCATATACAGCAATTCCTACTCCTCTGGGAAGGCAATGCTTTAAAAAAAATGAGACAAGTGCTTGCACCTCTACTCTAAAATAGATCTGTAAGAAAGAGGGCTTCTACTGCACACATTAAACACAGTTCAGTGTATTAACAAAAATCAAAAATTAGTTCCATTTCTATGAATACCTTGTCCCACAAACTTTAAAAGTTTAAGAAATGATTATACAAAGTTCAGCCATCCCTGAAATCAAGACTATAACCTGAAAGGACACTGGATAAGCAAGAGAACTACAACTTCAATCACCTAACCCTAACCCAGCTATATTTAGAAATCTGTATCTTCAGATTTATAGGTAGCCATGACGATACTATCTGCCTATATGAATATGGATGTTTGAGTTTGCTTTCCTCAGAAAAAGAATTTTGTAACTATATCCTTTCTGTGCCTCTTTCCCTAAAATGTAAATCCACAGGATGAATCCAAGAAACCTCAAAGACAATCCTGTAAGTTTTATAGGAAATAAAACCAGCTGAACAGAAAATACATCGAAGCAAAGGATGTGGTAACCTGAACACATCGGATAGAAACACCACATATGCAAGATGAAGGGTAAGACCATGTCAAAGTTTGAACTGTGTAAAAAAAAAAAGTTTGGTTGGACACTGTAATTCCTTAAACACCAGTACCAAGCAGTTTAGAGACCTACACAAGCAGGAAAGCAGATTGCTCTGCTGCTAATAGTCACAGAACTATCTGTACATTTGGGAAACATCCTCATAAATTAAACAGCTTAACTGGAACTTTCATTATTTACAGAAAAAGAATACACTGAATACATACATAGATGAGAATGACTGGTGGGCAGGCTTATCTACAGGGACTATGTACAATTTATTAATTTTGTGAGAGATTATATAATCCCTTTATGCATCTTTACCATGCTGCCAACTCCATTTTAGTTACAGAGACTTGTTTCTTTGTTATCTTTTCACTTTCATGCAGGGCTGAAACTTAAGCAGCAATATCTCGTTAAGAACTATGCAGTTAAAATGTAATCAACCTACTCTAAAAAATAAGTTACCTACTATTGAAGGGAACTGGCTTGTCAAGAGAGTGGTTGCCTTGGAAACAAAGTCAATTGGCAGAAATCTGATCATCTGATAAGGGACTCATCAAGAAATCAACTGACGGAGGCTCTGCTGATTTACACAGGAAAAAGAACTTGGCAAATGGATCATCTCTATCGTTCTCATAAAAGGGAGATCATAGTAGCCCCTACAAGGAACACTGCTTTCTTGAATGTACAGAGACTACGAGAACTTCCAAAAGGAAGGTGAGCCAGAGCTGCAATAGTGTGTTCAGTATTTTTCCCTGGTAAAAGAATGCCTAATTAAGTGAAAGCAGAATTTATTCAGAAACGCTGCATGTTTAGATGTTTACTTGCTTGGTCTTGCCATGAGCCTCTTGTTAACGGTAAATCTGCAAAGTCTCTCCTTCAGTGGCATTCCAGGGAAAACTACACTTCTGTCGTGGTTTAACCCCAGTCGGCAGCTAGAACCACACAGCTGCTTGCTCACTCCCACCAGTCGTGATGGGGGAGAGAATCAGAAGAGTAGAAGTGAGGAAAACCTCATTTGTTGAGATAAAGACAATTTAATAGGTAGAGCAAAAGCCACAGGCACAGGCAAAGTGAAACAAGTGAAACATTCACTGCTTCCCATCAACAGGCAGGTGTTCAGCGATCTCCAGGAAATCAGGGCTCCATCATGGTTACTTGGGAAGACAAACACCATAACTCCAAATGTGCCCCCTTTCCTTCTTCTTCCCCCAGCTTTTTATAATGACCATGATATCATACAGCATGGAACATTTCTTTGGTCAGTTGGGGTCAGCTGTGTCTCCTCCCAACTTCTTGTGCACTCCCAGCCCTCGCTGGCAGGGCAGTGTGAGGAGCAGAAAAGGCCTTGCTCACTTAGCAACAACTAAAACATCAATATTTTACCAACACTATCTTCATCCCAAACCCAAAATATAGCTCTACACCAGCTGCTAGTAAGAAAGTTAACTCTATCCCAATTGAAACCATGACAAATTTCTCAGAACTGCACCACAGAGCCAAAGCATTGGGCTATTTCTCTCCCAAAGAAGCTGCACACAACAGCAAGGTCTGATTCACAATGGTGAGTGTAAGATCACAATACAGAAATAGCGTTTGGGCTCTCTCCTCATACTGCGGAGCCTTAAACATCTGAGAATCTGGCTACTTCTTTACTTGTAAAATAGAGTCTGACAATGGACCTGAATTTTGGGCCACACCTTTCCATACAGTTAGAGGTTTAGCACGGTCCCTGATACGGTTTTGGTCGAGGAAAGGCAGTACTTTCCTTGACAAATGTCTTGACGCAGGGCGCAGACAAGCAGACCTAGGGACATTCCCAGCCAACACTTTGTGTGTGGTAGGGAGGGATTAAAAATACTTTCTTTGTATTAACATAACTTGTGACACAACAGTTGGCCACCAAGCCAGAGACTAACTCCTTTAATTAATTTTTATTAATTATTAGTACAGATGTAGCCCTCGTGCCCAATCGATTATTTAGCTGCCAGTTAAGAAGGACACAGAGCCCAATACACACAAGTTAATGCTTCTCTACAGAATCGTCTCCTTTGATCAGTGAGGTAGCAAAGCTTAACTAGAAAGAAAAGAGAACACAATCTTCTTTTCTGAATTGTCCAACTCAAAGGCATTCCCTCTAGACACTACCCTCTCCTCATGGTGAGGTTCTTGTAACAACCTACAAGGGTTGTTACTTTGGGAGGCAAAACTAGAAAATATGGAAGTGGGAGAAGAACAGAGGAGCAGAGTGACTGAGATAGTGCAATAAAGGAATATGATGGTTAGTTTTTCAAAGAGAAGAGTAGGAATAACGGGGAATGAGCAAAAGATAAGGGCAGTGGCAATGGAAAAGGCCATAAGCCCCATACTATCTGCTTCTGCAGGTGCCAAGATCTCACATGACTTTTCTCCTCCAGAGATAATTAGTGTCTTCTCTTGCACCCACGTAAACTCAGTGTGTGAACTCTCTCGCTTCAAGTAGAGGTAGGAACTGGGACTATCCCATGTAAAACAGAATCTGAACAGAGTCTTACAAAGGCAGAGAGCTACTCACATGCAGACAGTGGACAGCATGCCCTGAGTAAACGCTGTGAGGAAGCCATACACAGTAGACACTAGCTGGTGTCTGGACATAGATTTATTTACCATTTTACAACAAGAAAATGAAAACGAATTACCAACTTTGTGATCCGGAAGATAAGATTCCACAGAGAACTCTTAACTTTGTATCTATAGGTATCTTTTGTTGGCGAATTCTACATGACTGCTTAAGGCAACTTCTTTGGGTTGGGGGTGGTTGAAGACATCAGAAGAACCAAGCTGGTTTCCACTGACAGAAACAGAAGGAATATTAGGCTTAACATCCAAGGACTTCATGGAGACTGATTAACAAAACACCGTTTTCTCTCAGTCAGCTCCACGCAAAACTTTTCCAATAATAGTAAATCTCAAACATCAGCAACATTTAAACCAGAAAAGGTAACTTGGAAGATGCTTGGAAAAACACACAGCACACTGCCTTCTGAAGGCATCATCTGCATAAACTACAATAATACTAAGATTTACAGAACATACATTTACACACATTTTATAAAAATATGAAACAGAACACGGTCTAGTTAGTCAAAAAAACTGTCTTCAACTATCTCTTTTTATCAGACTGGTAAGTACAGACACTCACAGAAAAACATCTTCAGAAGTTCCTTCCTGATAAGAAGCCTTAGTCTGTGTTGTCACCATGTGAAAGATCTCTTATCATCCATGTGCTCTTTATAAAACGTTGGTCTCATTGCTAACTTCTGGTAGCATTTTCTAAAGTAAAGTAATATTTAGTTGGGGGGTGGGATTCAGATTATTTTTAAATAAATTTCTAAGGCCTTTGAATTTAGTGCCTCTCAATTTCCTTTTATTTCTTTGATGATCTTTTTCTTGAGTTAGAAAACTGTAATTATGGACATGCAATTTCTACACATCTATATCTGCAGAGCATTTTCTGTATCTATAGAACCACAATTCTAATCTTCAAAGTTCATTCCTTGAAAGCAAATCTAAGCCCCTGATAGTTTCATTGTTTGTCCCTAGAGCCCTTTTATTTTTATATGGTAAATAAAACCAGTCCCACAATCTAAAAGTACACTAGCCATTTATGTAACAAAAATATACAAAAGCCATAGTAGATCACACTGAAAGTCCACCTTACTCAGTGTCTTCTAAAAGTGACCAAAAAGCTTCTCAGATGCCTCCAGCAAATAGGAGTTGCAGGAGGTGCTGTTGTGGTGCCCTGCTGCAGTTTTCCTTCAGTTTCTGCCTTAATGTTTTTCACCCTGATGCATTCCCCTCTCTTCTTTTTTTCTTCCATTTTCCCCCAATAGTCACTTTATTTCTCCCCAAAGTCTTTTCCTTCATTCCACTCCCTGTATCCCCCACAAACTTCCTTTCTTCTAGTTAATTTAAAACCCAAAAATGTGACTTAGATTTTTACAAATTTTATTTTGGGTCCTTGATATACTGATGTTTTCAGGTCTTCAAACATCTCAGGAGAGCAATTTCTAACTTTTCACAAGGCTCCAAAAACAGCCTAGGCACTGCAATAAGTGAAAGATGCAGACTGTTTATACATAAATACAAGCATTGAACATCTGATTTTACAAACATACGTTGTGTGCATTGGAAAGCCAGACATGATGTATCTACACCCAAAAATCAAGACATTTCACTAAGTGGTAAGAAGAACAGATTTAGAGCAATGTTAAGCAGATCCTGGGGGCTTGCTCAGGCAAGGCAGATGTATCAAGAGGACTGTTAGGCACAAAAGTATTCTTTCACCTAAAGCAGAGCTCAGACACCCTGATTGTGGGTAATCCCGAAACAGACATGCCATTTAGAAAGTCTGTTCTTTGAGATGTTACTGGCATGTATATTCAGAGTGTGACTACATCAACACTATAATCTGGGTTTACTTTTAATGCTAGCAGTATCCAGGACGGCGTGCCTCCTTACCTGTTAAGGAACATTTAGCTATTTAAGCAGTTGTGTATTTTCCTTTCAACCAAAGATTCCCAAGTGCTATACAGACTACAGAGGGAAAAGCTGCAAGGATGAAACTATGTATAACAAATAAGTCTCTAAAAAGAACAGTGACCAGTAAATAACTAGTTTTTCCTCTTTTCAGTGCCCACCATGGGGGAGAAGGAAGAGCTCGTCACAGAACCAACGAGGGTGTCACAATCCACCCTGGCTTCAGCTATTTATATACATTGATAAAACCTCTTCCAAGCCTCCTCTTCTCCAAGCTAAACAGTCCCAGCCCTTCCCTCACAGGAAGGACTCCATCATTTTAGTAGCTAGACTCTCTCCAGCTGCTCCATATCTCAAGTGCGCTGGGGAGCCTAGAACTAGACCTAGCACTCCAGGTGTGGTGGAGGTTTTCAAGACACAAGTTAATAGGGTGCTAGATAATCTAATCTAGGCTCCCTTTTCCACAAAAGATTGGACCAGAGGATCTTTTGAGGTCCCTTCCAGCCTGATCTGTTCTTGGTGCCCACCAGGACCTCCAGATCTCTTTCTGCAAAGCTGCCTCCCACCTGGATGGTCCCCAGCATATACTGGTGCCTGGGACTGTTCCTCCCCAAATGCAGGACTTTGTACTTGACATTGTTAAACTGCATGAGGTTCCTGTTAATCCATTTCTCCAGCACAACCCTCTGGCATATCAGCCAATGGTTTCCTTATATACTGACTGCCAGTTATCATTTTTCTAAATTATTCAGAACTCTGGCCTCATGAACTGCCCATTGGGTCTCTTGGCAGGAACACTGGTGAGCAGGGTGCAAAGATACCTAAGGCTCTAGACCTAGTTTACTAGGGCACACCCAGCATCAGCAGCTTTGTCTCAAAAAGGAAGGATGGCAGCTCCAGGGAAAGTTAAAAGGAACTAATGGTGATCCTGGGAATCAGGGCAAGAAGGATGATGCAGCAGCCCTTGGGTCAACAGCAAGGGACAAGGTGGTGCAACAACCCCAAGGCAAAGGAGAAGGGGAGTCAGATGTGGAACCGGAACAAGTGAGAGAGGCTGCGACTTACAACTTTCTCAGACAATGTTCAGTTACACAATGCTTAGGAACCACCTCTTCAGAACAAGAGCCCTCTGCTACCGTGATTCTTCCAGTAAATGTTTAGTGATTAGGAAACAAAAGTTCTAACTTTAAGCCATAATGACTGATTTTAATAACAAGACATTGCTCTGTAGACTTTGAAAGGAAGCATAAACAACTTCCTAGTAGTTTTGCCACAGCAACTAAAAGGAATTGGGTTTATCTTTTGGCAAAATGAGAAAAATGAGTATTTTGCTCCTATAGAAATTACTTTTCATATGCCAATTAACATTTGCATTTTTCATTAATCAATATATTCCTATTTAATTATACTATTCAGACCTTTTATGTCGCCAAAAGGACATAAGAATCAGTTTTATGTATTGTCTTTCATTGGTTGAATAGTAGAGAATATGTTTTTGCAGGTTTTGTTTTAAACCAAGTTATTTCTTCCTGACCCATAACTTAGCACTCGAAAGGCACTCTATCTTTTTAGACAAAGAATTGACCTTCATTGAGCCACTTAAGAGAATATGCCCCTATTTTGCTCGACTACCACTGAACTTTCCTTTCTATGATGTCATCTCAGAGGCAAACAAGATAGATACAAACACAACGTGGAAATAAGTAATAGGTGTGCCTCAAAGGAAAAAGAATTAGTATAACTGCTCAATTTTTAAAGACTAATTTCCTTTTAGAAAACATAATGGACACATAGTAAATTACTTCTAAACAGCTAAAAGAAATATAGATCAAAGTATTAAACCAATTACACAAACTTCTAGTCAGTCCTGTTTCTCAGCTACAAAGCTTTTCAAAAGCATGCAAATAATTGAAAACTGATAATATAGATGTCCTCAAATTATTTCAGGAATTGTAGAGGATTATATCATAAGTAACACCAGCAGAAAAGACAAAAACAAAGGGAGCAAAAACTATAACTGACACTATAACTGATACCACTGATATGAGAAAGGATGAATAGTAGAACGGCAACATAATTTGCAAAAATATGTTGACAAATAGGCCAACTACACTCTGAGTCATCCTTAAGATGAGCAAAAACCAATTCCTCTATAAACACAGTCATGGGCATAGTCCATTACTTATGACAGTTCCAGCAATAAAAAGAATATAGTATTCTATTTATAAAGTCTGTTGATGAAGAACTTCGTGCACACATTAAATAGCATGGCTTAGAAGAATACTAGAGGTTGACGAAAAAACTATATCCTTATCCTTTTTATTCTTCATAGTCTTTGCGTCTTCTGCCTAATACAGGAAAATATTAATACCTATTTGTAGCAGAGTATCTTTAACCAAGCAGACAACTGACAGCCTAATTCTAACCATAAAAACAACCTAAAATACAAGCCTAAATGTATTACAGTCTGAAAAACACAGCATCTTCACCTTCCTAACTTGAGTCTTGCAAAAACATTCTCATTCTAAACAAAAATTCAATCTAAATCCATACCTAGACTGAATTGGCATTCCTTCTTTACCCCTTGCATGGCACATTTTCCCATTCTAGAATTACCATTCAGTTGCTAATAATGATTCTCAAGATCTAGATCTCCCAGATTTAGAGACCAATGACCTTATCCTAAACTAATGACTAGAGTGGAAAGACCCCCTTTTGAAGAGGCAGTAAAAATGAGCCTAAACTCCACTCTCTCTCTCACAAGTGAAGAGACCAGAGATAACAGCTACCTGTCCCTCTTTTCTTTAGAAGTCTATTAAAAGTTCTGGAAAAGGAATTCTTCATTCCCAATTATCTCTCACTATCCCCTAACCCTATACAAAATCAGGCACCCTCTTTGAAAAAGCAGGTGTCACACTTTCTTTGGAAAACACTGTAGAAAGCTCTGCCTGTGAAAGCTTTCCCACCACTCAATTGTTTCTTTCTTAAATTAGTGGTCTCAATAGCTAGTGGAACTGAGGCAGAAATAGAGAAAGATAAGGTAGGAGTAGATTAATTTCCTGTTTCTATGTCTTTCCGAGAGCTCCAGAAGTTGTGAATGTACATAAGAAAAGACAAACCCTGAAAGAAGTCTGGAGAATCCGCAGCAGTATCAACTAAACCATACAACAAATATCCACACCATATCATTTATTTCAAAAATTCATCCAGAGTAAAACAGAACGGGCGTTCCTTTCAGGCAAGAAATCTATCTCCTCTGTAGAAATCCTTTTCTTTGAGGAGAAAAGGAATGAATATTTTGGGTGCAGATGTGAAGCTAGTTTAAGCAATCAGACAGAAGTGATTTCCAGTATTCACTTGTCCCCTGCTTTTATAATTTTCTATTGAAGCATTCCAAAACTCTTAAAAGCACAAGAAAGAGAAGCTAATCTTATGGAAGCAGCTGATGAATACCTCTCAAGGTTTCTGTCAAACAGGCATTTAATAAGGACAGCAACAGTGATAGAAAACGGGGCATAGTATATCTTCTTAACAACGCTTCTAATCCTTTTGTAGCTATTTACAGAAATCAGTTCTTAAAAAAAGTGTAGAGCAGACCACTTGGGAGTCAACTGTTTGCCACCAAGCTTTTCCTCATTGAAGGCACCTATGTTTCTCAGGAGTCCTGGAATGAGATCTAAGCTTTCAGAATATTGAGAAATTGGAGGAAGAGAAAAAAATAATAAAATCATCTTTTCTCACCAGGGAAACTGTTGCTCTTCATCAGCAAATCTGCCATCACTGTTGAAATACACGAACGCAGAAAACATTTTAGAAGTTTCATTTCTATAGCAATCACAATAGATGGCAAAGCACAATGGCTGGATGAAGATGTAAACAAAACCTAGCTTCCTTATGATTGTCAGAAATTGCTCCTTGCTTTCCTGAGGCAACATGTCAATAAATTCAATCTGCTTCAATTAATATACCTATTCTATTGTAACTAGATGGTTATTTGAAGAACAGAATTGCAAACAAAATGGCAAATAACTCTTCCCCTCAAAAGGTTCTTTTCTTTTTTTTACCCCCAGTATCTTTATAAAGCAGTAGTAATTTCATTAACGCTGTTCATTCTTTTCGTCAGTCCTTGGGACAACAAAAGAGATGGAAAGCGAGCAAGCCTCTTGATCGACTAAAATACTTCCCTTATGTTCTCTTTGAAATAAATGTAATAGCATTAATGACAGGAATCTGCCATGCTATTTTGGCATGCTCTACAGTTTCATTATTAACAGAAAACCAGCTTTATTAGAAAAGTTATTTTTGTACATATATAGGAACTGTGGGGAAAGGGGAGTAAGGAGTCTCATGCACCTTCTCCTGTACAAAGCGTACTATTTCTATATTCCTCTTGCTTAATTCCTGCAAGGATTTTAAATCACTGGAATACAGAATTGAGGCTGACACAACTGCTTCATATAGAGAATGACAGGACTCCAGGTAATAAAAGTTTTCACATTCCTTTAAGCCTTCATCCTATTATTCCTGAATACAATGTACTTTAAATAGAAAATATCTTTTAACTTCATACAAGATGCCTCAAGTATTTATGACATAGAAGCAGATGCAATCTAATCACAGCAATCAGCTAGTACCTGTAAACACATTCTATTGAGAAAGAATGCCAAAACTCAGTTACTGCAATGTAACATACTGGAACCTTTTATATACAACTCCTATCAAGACCAAACGCAACGAACTATATCGAAGGACAGGTTTGCGGTATCTTTCAACTGCCTCGTCAGATGAAGAATGACATCTCTGAACTCAGCAAAAGATATAAATCAAGGTCTGCCTGACTTGTTAGTACCACATGCGAATACTGAACCAATGTGTTTATTGGCATAAGTCTTAGCAATGAGTTAGAATGAACACGAGCAGTTGAGATTACCTAGAGTAATTCCATCATAAGGTGGCATGAACTGCTTGGGCTAATATAGATGAGGGATCTTTGTCCTTTACTAAAGGGAAAACATTTTGTATTATTTTTGTGCATATTGCAGAATTACAGTTACGTCTGGTACTCTAAGCCATACGAGCACCTAAATGTTGTTAGTGATCCTTGGTGCAAGAGTATAAAGCAGCACAGGCAGCATCTCTTAGGCAGCATTAGCAAAAATCACCTCTGTCTCAAGTACACAGAAAACATGCACAATGCACAGAAGAAGGTAAAGAAGCACCGTTGAAAAATACAGATCTTGCATTCAACACAAAGAGGGAGGAATATTATGTTACTCTTCTGTTTCAGAGAAAACTAGTCAGAGCAGTATCTTAAGTCCAGTAATTTGAGATCTAATTTAAGTGATAGGTGAGATTCAACAACCTCTAGTATTATTCTTCCTAGTTGAAACATGGATATGACAAGCTACATGCACCAGCATTCCATCTTTTATGCTTAGAATCATTAGTATCTTAGCTATCACATTAAGAGTCAGAAAAGTAAGTAACAGGTCATAAAGAAATTAAGCCAGCGGAGCTTACGCAAAATGAACCATGGCAACCTATTCTTCAAACATTCATAATGATATTTCAAGAATATAAAAACTGAAAATATATCATTTTCCCCTTTCAACTTTTTATATTTTCTAAAACTCCTCCTACATGGAGAAACCAAACCAAAAATGTCCTTAAAGACTTCATGTTGTAACAAGCAATCTTTTTGGTAATAGGCTTTTTTTACCTGTTCCTAAGAACATTTCAATAATGAAGCCAGTCATTCTCAAAAATTATCAAGGTAAATCATGCCATTCTGTGGTTCAGGCTACCAGAAAACTCAATGATTATGGTACACAACGCCGTATGAATGGGTGATTGCGAAAAGCACCAATAACAAAAACCCAAAATCAAAACCTTATGGAACTCTCAAGCTATGAAGTTGAAGTATATAATTTTGAACACATAGAAAGGATGTATAATAACTGTTTAATCATACCTGCAAGTTTTAAAATTATGACTCAGAAGGAAAGGCATTCTTTCCAATTAGTAAAAGTATCAACTGACCCTTTCTTATAAGACATACTTGGATACTATTAAATAACTACACATTTCAACTGCAACACTAAAGTATTTCACACCACACCTTTACTATATAAAAGTCAAATTACAGAAACTTATGAAGTAGGATAATCCATACAGTCTTTACCTAAAAAGTCTTTTGGGTCACTGATTTTAAAGGGAGAAAATGATTTTGCACTGAAGCATTCTCCATGGTCCTTTACTTTCCTTCAGCCATATTTTTGATCGCTGAGCTTATATTCTCATTTTCCCTCCCTCCACTCTCATGAAATTTCTTCTTTGCTCTCACAAGTCTCCAGTATTTCAGAATCTTTTTTTTTTTTTAAAATCCTGCTTCCAGTTTAATATAAAAGAAGAGTGCTATGACAGCTCTGCTACGCATCACTTGCTGTAACAGCCTCAATGGACAACGTTCTCTAAACTATTCAGTATTATCATCAAGTTAGTAAATGAAAGGCATTTCATTTTATAAAATCAAGAATGTACTCCTTAATATCAAAGGTGCTTAAGAATATGCAGGGAAATATTTTTTTTTCCTAAGCATAAAAACATGCTAGAAAGAAGATATCTACTGGTAAATATTTATATTTAATAGTGACCAAGTTTTTATAGAATGGGTTTGAAAATAAACTGTTATTCTTTCTTTGTTGTAGAGACTGTCAGATCTGTCAGTGTTATTAGCACAAAACAGTTGTTCGTCCAACTACTAATGCAGCAACTGATACACGTACTGAACATAGTGCCACGGACTATTCCTCCCTGTGCAAGAATTCAGATCTGAATCAAGAGAAAAAAAAAAAAAAGAAGACTTAATTGTGAATTACAGAATGGATGTAATAATCTAGGTTCAGTAAAAACAGACTGAATGTGCATAAGTCTTATTAATCTCTTACATCTGTTTGGTCATTGAAAAAAATGAACAAAGAAAAATTCAAAGCCACAAAAAATACTCTGCCACTATTGCCAGTGAGTTAAAGCCTGGGTTTTTTTGTGTATGATCACGTATTTCCCCAATACCAGAACTGAAAACATGGCTCTACTTATCTGTGGAGCTAAGGGAAGAATGTACATCACCTTAAAACAACAGGCTTGAACTGTAAAAGCAAGTATATTGAATTTAAACTTGAGTATTTTATTTGCAATTATTAGAAGACTTAGTTTTGAAATGTTAATGACCAAATAAAATTAAAGTTATTTCAAGTTACAGCAAGCAACTTCCTACCAAAAATTTTTGGACAAATTAGTATTTTGAGTGTAGAAACTTCCTAAGAACAGAAGTGTAAAGATTTTTTTTTTCCTAACAATCTAAACATATTTTTGTTTCAATGCATAAATAGTGCTACCTTCAAATTCCATCAATTTTAAACATTTTGATGCTTGCACAACTGCATATCTAGGAAGAGGGTTATGCGGAAGGTGCTTATTACCATACTGGAGTAATACTGACCTTTCTCCTCTCAGTTGAAATAAAAATTTTTCTGTTGTCCCTTTTAGGGAGTCTTCCCTCTCCGATCTGCTGACATGCTCATTACAAATTAATTGTCTACTTTCATCATTAAATGGTGTGTATGACCTTTGCTCTGCTAGGCAGTTATTACTACTTCTGCAAAGATTATTCATCACAGCTGGTTCTTCAGAATCTAGCTTCTCATTATCTGAAATAGCCAAAAAGAATACATTGTGTAGAAGAGTTCTTACACAATAAATACACGTGATGGAGCTCAAAATAAATTACTGTTTGTCATATTACATTATCAAAAATTTGCTTGTATCAATTTGAAAGATAAGAAAGCTTAAGACTATTTAGAGCAAAGTAGTCAAAGTCTTCTTATGAACATAATTTCTTAAAGTCTTTCAGTTTTGTGTTTTAACATTTTAATCTTTCATCTATTTTTGTTTCTATTTCCCTTTTAGAGATAGGTGGATTGTACCTTGTGAAAGAAGGGATTATATTTCAGGATACGAATATTATGAAGGAACTCAAGCAAAAGGTAGCTGTTAATCTTGTTCCTTGGTATCTACATGTGATAAGAACCTGCACAAAAAAACTTATGTGAATATTTGCATGATCCCCAAAGGGGAGAAGACGCAAACTCAGACTAGAACTACATTAGGTTCTCAACTTCTCTGATTGGCAACATCAATTTATTAAGGCTAACGGATTAAACTACATATAGGGGTATATGATATAAATATATGGTTATAGACTATGTACCTAATATTGAAGTAAAGTTTAGTGCTTTTTGTATAAGACTTATTTTGCAATAAGGTAAAAAGTGAGATATTCACTTTATCACATAAAGTAACAATCCCAGGCAATGTAAGAATTGTCATTATTACAAATGAGTCTTCAGCACGTTTTATTATGAGCCAATGTGCAGGAAACCAAGATGTAAAGTCATTTCCCATCTGCAAGAAAATTACTTTTAAATCCCATATTTAGCGACCTTTACTAATTCTTCACTAATGAAAATGTTAACAACAAATACAATGTAGTTGGAGGCCTGTCAAGACATATCATTCCTTTTTACTCCTCTTTTTATGCTCAACAATCCATCAGGGAATCTCCTTAGATGATGCCATCTCATTATCTCTTTAAACATTTCAACATTTAATGTTAATTTTACCCATTGAAGAAAACTTCCAGTAAAAATTCCATTACATAGAAACCTACAGGAAAAAAAAGGCACCTGAGTAGCTTTCAACTCACTTTCAGAAGTAAAAGCCAGTATCATTTTTGGAAATCCCATTTTCAAAACTGCCTTAAAGCCATTTAAGTATTTTAAAAATTTACTCTGAAAGGACATGCAGGTCCTTTAATATAATAATTCATGTAATAATGATATTAAAATCCATCATGCAGTTATTATTCCTGGAAATAACATGTATCAAAACATTCTTACTCTGATCAGGAGGAACCATTTTAGCAGAAAGGAAATTTCCCTGAGAAGTTCTTCTAAAAAAGCGTGCCCGAGCACTGCTGAGCTTTCGAACCTCTGCAGCATCGGCAGGAGGTTTTGGAAAGGAAATGGAAAAATCTTCATCTTTTGCAAAAGTGACTAGTTCTGGTTTCTGTGACAAAGACAAAGAAGATATTTTAATAAAAGCACAGATAATTTCATTTCCATATAAGCAAGAAAAAAAAAAACCCAATGATTTATACAAAGGATTAAGTTCAGAATAGAATAGACAAAAGGTACATAGATTTGCTCATTAAAAAATTTTCATCTTCATATAGAGAATCTAATGATACCATTTCACTGAACAAGCTAGATATCTAGACCATTATCACCACAGAAAGCAAACACTCAAGAGTGCAGAAAACAAACAAAAACTAGCCTGAGTACAGCAAGTGAAACTCAGAATTATTTTCCTCATAAATATTCATTTAACATTATCTACAGTACGTTAATTTGTCAAAAAAAAGTTGTGCCAAAGACTTGCACTAACAATTCTACAAGCACATCTACTCTTTAGGATTTGTTTTTGAGCACTAAAGTCGTATTTCCAAAACACTTCAAATGTGTTCATATCACATGTACCACTTTCTATCACACTGAGACAAATCATGCAGATCCAGAAACATGCAAGTTCTAGTTTTATTTATATTGGTATCTTGCATCTTAGAGGATGTGACCAATCCCCTGAACCTCAGATACAAAACATTTGTTGTGTCCTATGTAAATGCACTGCCTTGTAAGATCAAGGTTCTCTACAAATTTCCTTAAAATACAGAATCCATTAGAAAGTCTCCGGTCCGATCCTTCAGATCTCTCCCGGGTATTAGTTGAAAATAGCCAAGAGGTGAGACCCACTCCCCACAACCACCATGACTAATACAATCTCTGCATTTACAGTGATGCGTTTACAACTTGGCTCCACCGGTAAAGCAGTAAAGGCAGGTTTTGCATTGAGCAAAATTTTGAAAGAGCAGTTTTCTCTAGGTTTTTTTCCACTCTCACACACAAGATAAATGAAAATTTAACACCAATATTTAAATCCAACTGTAGATATATTTAATCTAAATATAAGTATGGTGAGAATTTTTAAATTTGATTCACAGAAATACATTACTTATTACTGAAGTATAACATTTCTTGGATTTTTTTTTCCTCTCTTTCCTAAAGAATGCTACATTTAGATTACTGTCTTGAAGAAATAATATATACAGCAAGAATACTTAACTGCTTTAGCATGCTCTGTTCTCTCAGGTACTAAACAAATGTTCATGACTTAAGATTATATTTAAAGATCGAATATAAAAAACCTGAAAGAGCAGATACACTTATAAATTGAAAACAATTCAAAACTTTCACAGAGGGAAAAGGGGTTTTTCTAAGTACCTCTATCTGTTTTTTAAATAAACTACAATCATTATATTTTACAGATGTGTAAGTCAAATAGAAGCATAATCAATATACTTACTTTCAAGTTATTGATCACAGAAAAGTTGAGGTTGGAAGGGACCTCTGGAGGTCATCTTGCCCAACCCTCCTGCTCAACTGCCCTGGACTTGACCATGGCCAGGAAGCTTTTGAAGATCTCTACGAAACCTGTGCCAGGGCTTTGTCACCCTCACAGTGGAGAAAGTGTTTCCTGATGTTTAGAGGGAACGTTGTGTGTTTCAGTTTGTGCCCGTTGCCTCTGGTCCTGTCACTGAAAAGAGCCTGGCCGCATCCTCTTTGCACCCTTCCTTCAGGTATTTATATACATGGACAAGATGCCCCCTGAACCTTTTCTTCTCCAGCCTGAATGGTCCCAGCTCTCAGCCTTGCTCCAGTCCCTCCATCATCTTTGTGCCCCTTCATTGGACTCTCCAGTTGGTCCATGTCTCTCTTGTACTGGGGAGCCCAGAACTGGACACAGCACTCCAGATGTGGCCTTACCAGTGCTGAGCAGAGGGCAAGGATCACTTCCCTCAACTAGGGAAGTGGCAACACTCTTCCTAATGCAGCCTAAGAGACCATTAACCACCACCTTAGCAGCAAGGGCATGTTCCTGGCTCACATTGATGCTCATGACCTTTTTCTATTTTAGTAATCTTACACAAGAAAGCTGACTCAAGTATCCATCTTCTGATTCCTATTAATGTCACTTAGAATTACAATGCAATACAGCAATATTTAAATAGTTTAACTTATTTTCAGGTTTCTTTTGGGGAAAAGAATGACAAAACTGACTTTGTAAGTCTCAGACTAACATTAAAACAAGCTTCAATTTCTCCCCAACCTACTTAAACCATATATTTTCCTAACACTACTGATACACATATTTTTACGTCAGTATTGCATGAGTTATTTCCAGAGTACTCACATGATCCAGCGGGCTAAGACGAACACCAGACACTGGTCTTGATTCAGCCAAATCAAAACTGGATGCATGAAGACTAGCACAAAGAAATCAAACATAATATGAATAAAGCAGACTCAGTGTTTTGTGGTGTTTTTTTTCTTTTTTAATTGCATGCTCTTTCCCTTTGCTAATGAATACGGGGAGAAGGAGGAAGAAAGGAAGAGCACTTTTACACTATCACTCTTCTTCCTTGAATGCTATTTAACTTTGACAACTGGGAATCCAGCAGCATCAAGGGAGAAGAATTACAAGATCGCCAGCACACCTGCCATGATACAGTTTATTTCATACATGTCTGTAATAATTCGCTAATATAAGCCTCATTTCATGCACAAACCCAACCGTGGGTAGTGCCCAAGCTATCTGACATGAGCTGCAGAGCCGCCAGGTTTGCACAGGCATGAGCATGCTCCTTCCTGTACAGAGGAGAAGCACAGACAGAACAAGCATGGATGTCAGCCAGAGTGACCCTGTTACCTGCTCACCAACAAACAGCCAAGTCACTCTCAGGCTCCTGCCTTCTGCAGGGGCACAACACTATGCAGTAAGGAATACTGGATACATAGATACATACTGTGCCTGACGTCATGCTGCCACGAAAACAGCATGGACACTGACTTACTCATATGGCCATTGAAACATGTCTCAGCATCCCTTCTCGTGTGCCTGACATCTAACATTTCAAATACAGCTCACATGTCCTCCCTACAGGCATTACAGAACTGGCATGTAAGGAGAGCTAAAAACATGACTGGGAAAATGGATGTAAAAAGCCCAATATACATTTTTTTCTCTTTTGTCACAAGAGAAAGACCTATTGAGCTCTGTAAATTATGGCACATAACAAAACTCCATAAAGAAATAATAATTTGAAGTAGTGAAAATTTTGTTTAAAAATTAGCATTTCAAACTTCAAGACCTATAAACTTACATATAAGAAGACCTGAGAAAACTCTGAAAAAGATCTAGCTTACAGTTTATGTGGAAGCAAGCAAGCTTTCACAGTTTCTAGGGGAAAGCTGAAGATTATCTCAATCAAAAGCATACGCTGTCTTAAGATAAAGGTGAGTTACAGATCATTTTCCTAACTATTCTCCACATACAAAAATAGTGTAACGACTGCCACTGGCAGCTCTAATCCACAGGAACTTCCTGGACATGTAGATTAACACCAACAGTAAAGATCATTAGAAGGCGGCAAAGGATGTGATTGGGAATACAGATTAACACAAGGGAAAAAAAAATCACCAGAAACATAATTACAGAATTAAATCTCTTGCTGCTAAAGGACATTTGAAAAAATCTTAAAGCCACAGTACCTAAAAACTGAAGGAGGTCTATTTCGAGGAGCTCGTGAGGATCCAGATCCAAAAAGTTTCCTTTGATCCTCTGTAGGTGTAAATGGTCTCCGAGTCCTTAGTGTTCGTAGAACATTTCTGGCTTCATTTATAATCTCAGAACTGGTCTTCTTCTTTGGCACTGAAAGCCTGTAGAATGGTGCTGCCTTTTCTGTATTTTTATCCTTTGAAGGCTGCATTCCACTGCAAAGTAGTGTACAGGAAGAACACTGTACAATATATATGGAAGGCACAGCATATAATGCTAGTTTTAAATTACAAACTACTAATTCATCGATGTTTATGCTACCAAAATGTAGTTTAAAAAGATACTATAACAAAATCCTAGACGGTGGTGAAGTAGTCGAAAATAAGGCTCATTGATACTGCATTTCCCTCTCTATTTCTCAGTTCTGTAGGAAAATACTGGAGACCAGAAAGCATCTGAGGACCTTTAGTTTTTTTTAGAGGGAGCTAAAATACACTACACTCGGTACCACAGTGCTTTCTGGGCCAAACGTGGTACCCTCCGAGAAAATCTGTTTTTTAACACCTGATTACTTATAAAACAACATAAGCAAAACAGGAATTAAATAATATGCTGTAAAGAGACACACCCAATAAAGTTATCGATCTTACCAAGGGTTGCTTCATAGTAAGTCAGAGGTACCACTACGAGTAGCTGAAGCAGAGTTGTCAGTGATTGATAACGAGAGACAAGGAAGAACAGGCAATCCTTTTTCTTTTCTTCTGAGAGAAACGCCTCCCCAACCCAATCCCAAGCACATGCAAACAAAGACAACACTACCATAAGATAAATTATCAACCCAAACTTTCAATCAGCGTTCTGTCCTGCTGCATCTTCTACCAAATGCAGCAGGCAGTGAAAGTCTTGCTTTATCATCTCTCAAGCCCCCCCAAATCAATCACTACCCTGGTGCAGTTCTCTGTAAATACCATCCTTGTCATTTTACAGCAAACACATCATAAGCCTTAAACCATCCAAAATTCCTCTTCTGCTTCTCAAACACCTTACGAGAAAAATATGTTTCTGCATTGTCGTTGATTTAGACCACCTGGTAACTTCTATTCTCTCACATAGTGCATGACAATGAACCAACAGTAGATCAGACACTGCCATCTTGGTTATTTCTAAACTATGGAGCAAAAATCCTATTTCTCTAGTTTCTTAGTTCACTTCTTCCTGTTCTGCACCTTTACATTTCCAACTGCCTCTTCTGTTCTTCCTTTCAGAGCCTGTGCATTCTGGCAAAGTTTTTTTAATTAACACACAACCCAACACCTTCATCTGGACTACACAAGATAAAATTGGATGCTAAGAAGCGGTGCACCAACCTCTTTCACTGAAAGATGCACAATTACAAAACAGAGGAAAGGATTAGGAGCCTGAGACTGTCCACGTTTTTAATCCTTTGATTACCATTAATACATTTCTTTTCTTCACTGTGACTAAATTTGGCTCTTTGTGCTCCCTACTCTTCCCTCTATTACAACACGATTCAAAAGAGATAAGTAAGGAATTCCAATGCAGCAGCCTGTTTGGAGCAATTATACAGCCATTTGTCACCGAACAAGGAAGGTAGATTATCATTCCCTATTCTCCCAGCTACTCAGAGTAAAGATTTTCACCTTTAAGTGGAAGGTCTTCTGTGTAGGCCTTATTTCTGACACAGATATTATCCAGCATACACAGAAACAACAGCTGTGAATACATACTAAAACATAATCAACATGATTCTACAAATCAGAAATCTGAACTAATTCATATTACCTCTTTTCCAGTCTATGTATTTCCATCCACCTTCCTAAATTTTAAAATAAATCTTAAGTAATCTAATATCCTACATTTAATCTCTGAAGGACACGTTTTCTTTAGTTCTTAAAATCTCTGTGCTCTGACATTTAAATGAGTATTT
>KZ505730.1:931170-941586 GCA_002844005.1 Limosa lapponica baueri
GGATAAGAGCCAGTGCCAGGTGAAGAAGAAGAAAAGGCAGTTTGTTTTCTCATGAGACACAGCCTTAAGTTTAGTGGGCCAGGGTGTTTCTTTTATGACCAGCCTGTGCATTCCATTCCTTACGATGGTTGTGCACTCATTAGGGACAGCATACCGAGCTGCGATACTGCTCTGATTGTTCACATAAGCCTGCAGTGAAGGATACCAAGAACTGGCTAAATCAGAAGAGATTTTTGGGAACAGAGATAGAGTCAAAACTAGAGATGGGTAGAGTAAAAACTATTGAAATACAGAACCCCTTAAGGGAGCTCACTGAACACATGCAACTAATTTAGGAAGAGAATGCACTGTAATAGGGCTAGTGCATTAACTTAGTGTTCTTGTTTACTTTCCAAAGGTTTCTACATCATCATTTGTTGCCTTTCCTCCTAACACATTCTCCTGTCAAATTGTATCTACAGCTGCTGGTGGGAGGGAAAGGGGAGCGTATATTAAGAGTACCGAAATGTCAGTTTTCGGCAAAAGTCCAAAAAGTTAAAACTAAAACTTTCAAAGAGCAGAAGCAAAGCTATTGCAAAGCAGTGAGTGAGTACATTCGTCATTTACAGAACACACTTGCTTTAAACCAATAACATGCAGTATCATTGGAACAAACCCAAATTACTTTAGATGATTTTTAGTGACAGTGGAACCAAATGAGTGAGTATGTTCTGTGGAATTGGACTTCCTGATTTCTGTCCAGGAACTTGTAAGACAGAAGTCTCAGTCCATGTACAGCACAGCACATACGCCGTCATGCCAGACCGTCTGTGCCTGTGTCAAGTAGAATGTCTGTGAATACGTGATAAACTGGACGTGTCCAGAACACATTGCACTTACTGCATATACACAGGCTGCCTGCAGACCACAGGTGCTGCATGTCCGTAATGTCACCCTCATTGTTCGGGAGCTCACTTTACACATGTGGGTATGCAGAGGTCCAGCAGGTTCCGTACATGCATATGGTCGCCAAGCTCTATGTATTTTCCATCCATATGTTCTACATGTATGATCAATATCTAAGGAATGCACTTGTCTGTAATATCTGGAAATGTCATAGAAAAAACCAAAGCACTGCCACTGACTTTGTGATGAATTCAGGAAACAGGATGAATCTCCATTCAGCACATGGAGGAACCCTATGAAACCCTTTGTGGTTTTTGCAGGAGACTGATAAATTAGAGTTTTGTGGTTTGGTGGGTATTTCTGTTATTTTTTTCCAGTTACAGGGGTTTTGTTTTTACAAACACCTTTCCAACCAGAGCTGCCTTGTCTCTGTTGCCAGAGCTGGCTTTGTAACTCCATTAATGAAAACAGGATAGATGGGGAGGCAAGCATGGGCTTTCTCCCAAACCACATTGATGTAAAATGCTGTCTAGAGAGATCACCATGGAGAAGCACTGCTTTTATTTTATGTATTCAAAACAAGATGGGGCTGAATTGGACATAAACCTTATTTACTGTTCCACCACAGTTAGCAAAGCCCATTGTATCAGGTTCATCTCTTATTTCCAGTACATTACCCAGCATGAAAAGACCATGCAGCAGGAAATACTTAATTTTGTGTAGCTCACTGGAGACTGAGCATCCCAAATAATGCCAAAATGCCCAGATCAGCACAGCTTTCCAGAAAGCTGGCACCACCTATTTCTCCACTGTCTCCTCTTAAGCAGCTCTTAACTCAGGATGAATGTGCTCTAAGACTGGCACAAACTTGACATCCAACCCTGAAATTTTCTCTCATCCAGTGTTCACAGTATTTCTCGAAACTACAATTTGTTCTTGTAGTTCAGCAAACACTGCAAATAGTTAGCTACTATTCATTGTCTCTATGTTCCACTTGTCCACAGTATCCAATATTTTAGGTTGCTCTTTAGATATGAAAGAATCCTTTCATCTTCCCTAAATGAACAAGAAAGCTCTGCTGTTTGATACAGTCTGGGTTTCTGGCAGTGAGAAATCTACAATATGGAGAAACAACACATATAAAAATAGGTTATTGCACAAGATAGGAGAGTTTTTGAAAATCTGACCCAATATTTACACAGATTTTTTTGATGTGACATTGTATCTCACAGTGTACAATGGCAGCTCCACAATAAGCTGCAAAAAATTACCAGAAGGCAATCTACCAAACGTGGCACAAGGTATCCTGGGTTACCCCTCCATGATGCCAGACTTCTTTTGCTGATAAAAGCCTCGTGCTCTGAGGACATAGTGCATCTTTAAAAAACACCCAAACGTGAACACATCCTGCCAAAACAGCTATGTCTATGAGCTTTCTAGTTCAAACAAGGCCAGCAGCAGCGGCAACCCTGGCGTACACAGCCTCGGGGCTCCTCATGAGTGGGCATCCTGGTGGCTGCAGTGCAAGAGGTGAGGGAGAGCCTAGCTGCCCTTCTCCTCCTCAACACCTAGGCCAAGATATTGCAACCTGTATCTTCTCCTCTGTACGCTCCTGTTGCTGGCCTTGTTTGAACAAGGCAGTTTTACTGGCAGAAGTTCTGCCGGCAGAACTGCAACCGTTGACCTGCAGAGGACTGGGTGATTCTACCCCTCTACTCTGCTCTCGTGACACCCCACCTGGAGTACTGTGTCCAGCTTTGGAGTCCTCAACACAGGAAGGACATGGACCTGTTGGAACAGGTCCAGTGGAGGGCCACGAAAATGATCAGAGGGCTGGAGCACCTCTCTATGAAGACAGGCTGAGAGAGTTGTGGTTGTTCAGCCTGGAGAAGAGAAGGCTCCGGGGAGACCTTATAACGGCCTTCCAGTACCTGAAGGGGGCCTACAGGAGAGATGGGGAGGGACTCTTTATCAGGGAGTGGAGCGATAGGACAAGGGGGAATGGTTTTAAATTGAAAAGAGGGGAGATTTCAATTAGATACTAGAAAGAAATTCTTTACTGTGAGGGTGGTGAGACACTGGAACAGGTTGCCCAGAGAAGCTGTGGATGCCCCCTAGTGGGAGGTGTCCCTGCCCATGGCAGGGGGGTTGGAACTCGATGATCTTTAAGGTCCCTTCCAAGTCTAACCATTCTATGATTCTATGATTCTATGACTACTTCTTTGTAGGTCCAGTTACGCTGGTGTTACGCAGCCCTTCTCACTAGGCTGCAGTGCAACCATCCATCTTACTTCACTGTACCACCCCATACCACCCGCAGTCCCCTCTCTGCAGTACTGTACCGATGCAGCAAACCGAGCTTCCCGTAGGTCATTCTCTGCTAAATGCTAATAAGACACCATTTACACTCTCCTGGAAAAAACAAGGTGTCTCTCACTCCTCTCAGACCGATCAGCAACACAAATATAGCGTTAGACACAACTGAGATGGGTATGAGCTTCGGTTTGGCTGCTGTCAATGGAAGGTTTCTTTCAACTTTTTAACAGAAGATCAGGTACTACAGTGATATTTGCAAATAAAATACTAACAGGAAAAAAAGAAATATCGCTGATAATTATTGAAAGGTTTTAATTGATTTTGCTGACACTGAACTCTTCAACTGAAAAAAAAAAAAAGATAAAAAGTAGGGAAGGGCTAAGAAGGGGTACATCTAGGCCCAGTGTGTCCTGCAGGAAGAATGGTACAGCTCTCCAAAGTGGGAATAAAAGGGAATTTGAAATGTCAGAACAGGAATTCATGGAGAATGTGATCTCAAGCATACAGATCATCTTCTCCAGGAAAGCTGTGATTTCCTGGAATAGTATGAAAGTGAAAAGAAATTAAATATAAGACTGGCTAAAGGGTAAAATTGACTGCTAGGGTAAAAATAACTTTAAAACAAATACTTTAATTACCAAAGTCAAAGGCTTAGAAATAATCAAAGTGACCTCTACACCATGAGTACAATTCTTACACTCCAAATTTTTATAGCTGTAAAGAGGTATGTACATGGAATCATTCTAATATTTTAAGTAGGTGTTATTAAATTTTAAGTAACTTCAGGTATGAAATAGCTCAGATTTTTGAAGACAAGAGTTTGGAAAGTTTATATCCACTATGATCTGAAATTTAATTTTCACTGAGCTGAACTGTATTTCCTGCAAATGTGAAATTGAAGAATTCACTTCTTACTATTGTGATACCTGGCTCTGAATGGTATTTTACTAACAGAGTTCCTCAAGGATACATCTTTAGTCATATTTTTATTCATTACCTTAAAATTGGAAGATGGGAGTTTGTTAATGAAATCTGCTGATGACATGAAAATGGGAAACATCATTAATATGGAAGAGGACGGCAATATGATACAGGAAGACCTGAATAACCTTGAGAACTAGAGTAATAGAAACGGAATGAAACTTAATAGTGCAAATTGCAAGCCTGTGCCCTTGTGAACTAATACAAATTTCTGTCATAAGTTGCAAGGTCTTCAGTTCAGAAACAAGGATATGCAAGTTTTGGCTGGAAGTGCAAGTTAACCACTGGCTTTTAAAGTTAAGGAGAGATGAAAAGGGCAGATTTGATTCCTGGGTATACCAGGCAAGATATTTCCAGGAGATGGTGTGAGTGAGTGTGGCTGGAGAAGGCAGTGCTGAGACCCCCTCTGGGGCTCAGTGCCATCCAGAACGTCCGTGTTCAGGAGAGAGGGACTGAGATGGGGGTGGGTGCAGAGAAGGGTGTCAAGACCAATCAAGGGAAAGTCTGCCTGTTGTGGCAGAAGACAACGGCATGGCTTGTTTATTCTGCTGAGACTCTCTCCACGTTTTATCTTTAATGAAGATAAAGAGCAATTTCTGCTAAAATACAATGTTGAATCAGAGACAAATCAGCATTATCTGACCTGGAAAACTCAAAATGGAAATTTTTAAAAATGTTCAAAACCACTGGAGAGGTAAGATTCTGAAACAGCCTCCCAGGAAGACTGAAGGAGGCAAAACCCTAACTATAGTAAGAGCTGTATTAAAGTTGTATAAAAAGAATGGGGTGAGGTAGTTGCCCGAAACAGCTGGAGCTAGACCCAATTGTTCCATTCAGAATTCTTGTGGAAAACTTTGAAGTGATTTAGTAGTCATTCATAAAAAAAGCAAAAGTAAAGAGCCTTCGTTTCTGCATCAGCATGAATTAGCTCATTTTTCAATTGGTAAGCCAATTCATTGTTTTTGTTGGTAACAAGAATAGCAGTACCAGTTCCAAGGACAAGATGGATACACATGGAATTTAGTATCTCTAGTTACAGAACTAAATAAACAAATATTATTTCTCCCTCAGGTAACACTGAAGTTCTCAGAGCATTACTTTTTCATGCAGATCACTTGTTGTAAGGACAGTTGCCTGCCTTAGTCAAAGAGATTGCCATTTGAAAGCTCAGGAAAAAGGCAGCGTAGCACTGCGAGCCTTGAAAAGAAAACAACTGTTTTCGCTTTGTGTGTGTGTGTATGTGTGTGTGTTTTCGCTGTTATGGTTTGTTGTGCAACAGCAATAATCTCTATTGCTTTGTAGTATACTCACAATAAATGGCTTTTTAGATTGATTACACGCCTCAACTTTGCTTTGGCTATTAATCAATCTCAGCAGCTGTTTATTGCTTTGTACATTACAAAGCAATAAAGATTATCCCTTAAAGAGCTGTTAATGCCTCATGGAAAAGTTTGAAAACCATTCTTTTTAGAAATAGTACTGCTGATATATAATTTTCTGGCTTTTCTTTCTTCCTTCCGTGTTATTTTAAGAGAGCACAGTGCTTGTGAAACGCACAACCATGTGTCTAAGCGTCTTTGTTGCTTTTTTGGATTCCTTTCTATTGCTTTGCATATCTTTCCTTAAATTGCTAAACACAGTGCTCCATTGCCGACAGTGTTTTGTCTAATGGTCCGGATTCGTCCTGAGTCAGACATGGACTTTGCGTACGAGGGTAACATCCCCAGGACACCCCAGCATCAGTACTGCTCCTGTTCTTCCTCAGGTTTTTTTTTTTTTATCAATAATAGTTTTAGGACTTGTCTACACTGAAAAATGAACCAGTAAATATCTAGCAATATATTTAGGAATGTAAGGTTCCCTGTGTGGACACTTTTGTTCAATGACAAATAAACTAAGGAAAAAGGCATTCTTTGTTATTTTGGAACAAGGACCTCCATGTGGGAAGTGATACTATCCTACATACAAAAATATAATTCTGCCTGTGGAATTACATTGGCAAAAAAACATTTTAATTTCTGGCAGCAGCTGCAGCTCCAATATGCATGGCTATTTGAGTGATATCTGCGTGACCTTGCAACTGTGGTAGATGTACCTTCTTCACACTTGTGCCAAGCCCACCTACTTTTGCAACCCTGCTGGCCTGCTCGGCACCACCTCTGAAGAAAGGCTGGGCTGCTCTGTATTTTTGCAGCTGCTATTTTTCATCTCTTACTGTATTCTACAACCTGCCCCTGAGCACAGAAAGGAAGGATTGGATGAAAGAATTATTTGCCCTTCTGTCCTTGTCCCTGTGCATATTTGCCCGGCAAACTACAATCTGGCCCATCCTGTCTGTCTTAGTGCACAGGAGATTTATTGTCAATGTTAAACCACAAGCTCAGGTTTTGCAAGCTTTTCTGTGGTCTGCTGTCAGTGCAGTCTTTAGTCATGATGTAAGCAAACCCATTTCTAGTGGTGAGAAGCTAGGTTACATTCAATCGTCTGCTTTTTCTACTGAAAGTATCACCAAAAGCCCAGGGTGTGCAAAAAAATTTGTAATTGTTACCCTCTCCTTCAAAATTGGACTGTTATCTGCCCAGTCTTACTACATATACTAAGACCAATAATCTGCCATTGGTTGATGCTGAACTTGGTTTCAATCATACTAATGATGAATAGGTTTAAATATTCATTTAAACATCAATGCGTGTGTAACAGATGCATGCTCATTAATAATAAAAATACAGAAAAAGCCTAAAAATAAGTAGAAATAATCTCTCACATAGTGGTAGTGTAACCTAGAATATGCAAAAGTAAAGAAGAGGAAAAAAAGACATACAAAATGGCAAAACCACCTTGGTGACAGAAAGCTTATCTGAAGATAGAAACAATAAAATGGGAACATGATGAAGAAGAAGAGGAAATGAGTATGAAAGGGTGGATAGAATCCCTCCCATTTCTTTTTCCTTTTAATTGACATCTGTCCTACAGATTTTTAAATCATAGAAATTCTTAGAGGATACAATTTCACATTTTGTTAGTAGGTGAATGCAGCCCATTCATGTTATGAGTCTTCAGTTTTGTGAAATTAGTTACAGAATTAGATCCTGCAGACTGACACATGCAAGAGGAAAAGACTCACTCATCTAAACCCAGCTATTTTTAGTAGCTGTATCAAGTGGAATGGATAAATAAAGTACGTAATATGCCATGATGAATTTTCCTGGTGAACCTCATGTACAACATCTAGAGAACTTACTGTAGACAGAGGGTATGTAGTGGAAGATTACTTATCTTTTGAGACATCACCTGTCATCATCCTTACTTCTGAGAAGACATAGAATACAGGCAGTGCAAAGAATTGCTCTTAAATGATATAAAAATTCCTGCTCAGCAAAGTTCAATACAATCAGAAAAGCCAACGTCACCAGATGCTGTGAAATGTTAATAGCCAGTGTTGCATAAAAAGAGCCCTAAAAATAGCCCCATTCTAGATCAAATAAGATTTTTTCAGCTACATTTAAGTGTAAATATGATGGAAGCAGAGTAAGTGCAGGTTGCTAAAACCAACACTGCAACATCACCTAATTTAATTTCCACAATATAAATACTTAAAAAGAAAATGCCTTATTTTGAAAGCTAAGGTTATGCTTCTGATGGTAAACCCTGGAGACAGATAATGTGTTTTCATCATGGAGGATAGCACGGCTGTAGTACTGCTGGCTGCTGCAGCATCACTCAGCCAGGCGGGACGGACCTAGCAATCAGATTAGACTATCGACAAAGATCTGCACAGATACATTTTCTTTTGCTATCCCTGCAGTGGTTATGAATTTCTGTTTCTTTACTGCAAAAATCAAGCAGGCCCCCTGGCATCAAACGACTGAGCCTTGTTTGCTCTACACCACTGGTTTAGAAGTGATCAAGTCCTTCACACATTAAAAGGATTTGGCACAGATTCAAGCAATGAAAATTTGTTCAAGATGTTTAATCTCTGTAGGTACAGGAGGTCAGTCAGTAACAAGACTATCATTAAGCGTACTCCAGAGTCACGCTAGAAAAATGACCTTTCCAGTTTGGCACATGTTTAAACATAGTCAACAGACAGGAAATAACATAATCACACCCTATGGGGTCTTGCAGCTGCTGACACCTTCATTCCAAAGCCAGGGTAATTTTGAAAGGTAGGCATGTTCGGTAGGATAGACTCTGAGAAACAGATGAAACTGAAGGTACAAGAAACAGCATTGCTAGGTGAGAGGGGTTAGAAAAACCCAGTATTTCTTTTAGCTGTGTTCCTTTGCACACCACTTTTTTAGGTCGTTCTTTTATACCCTTGAGCTATCCACTCACTGCTCCTGGAGCAAGCCTGCACAAGGGAAAAAACACAAGAAGTTGTGTTCGGTAGGGTCTCAAATACTTTCTAACAGTCTCCAGCTGTGATACAAGCAGAAAACCATAATATTGATAAATGTGAGCAGCAAATAAGGCTCTCTTATTATACAGCTGCAACCTTAAGACTACAAACGTTGACAGAAGATAACTTGCTGCCAAGCTAAAGCCAGCCTGTCATGTTTTACAGTAGCATAGTGTATTGACCAATAATCCTCCTACTTCCTTGGGTGTCTAGTCATCTTTAGGATTGTGTTCAACGATTCTAGGCTGTGTCTAGGATGCGGTATCATTTTGCTAGTGTGTTTATACAACATCTCACATTATGAAGACCTGGCCATGACTGGACTCCAGGGTGTTATCAACCTGCAAGTGATAGATGAACCAAACAAATGAAGCTGAACCACAGAGAATGAGTTTAAAGTGAAAAATAAGAATGTATTGGTCACTTATAGCAAAATTTCTAATTTTAGGATTTTTGGAAGACAATTGTTGGAAACTTCTCAAATAGTGAGGTTTTGCCTTATGTCACAGGATATGAAAGACATTTTCGATGAACTGGTAGACTTCACTTCTGAAAGAGCTGTGCCCTTTCCTTGAAAATTTGACTACTGGCTAGCTAATCAAAAGGGAATTTTGGAGCCATCAAGTTCAATAGAGAAGTTCTCTCTTCATATGGCAGCAATGTCAAATGCTAATAAGAAAATACTTGTTCTAGGCCCAGGAAGTTCTGTGGGGACTCTTATCCCTGAATGATGTACGAATTCACTTTGTTAGGAGCATCTGTTTCCAAGAAAAGGACACACTGCAAATTTGAACTGCAAATTAAATGTGGAATCAAACTAAAAAAAAAATGCACAGGAAGTGAAAAATCCCCAACACACCACCTCAGCCCACCCCTGGTATTATTCTTACAGAGCACTATTAAAAGAATGAAGGCTGATTTACATACTTTAAATTAGTTTTATAAAGCAGTCCAATGGTAAAACTTGAGAAAAGAATCTAACAACTTACAGGTCATCATCAAACAGTAAGTATTTGTTAGAACTCATAGTAGAAGACAGAGACTCCGTGTGCCATCTCTTGACATCCAGTACAATAATTCAAAGCCAAAGTGGGGTGCGCAACTTCAGTTTTGATTCCCCACTGTGTCACCTTTATTCCAGTGGACTGTGAAGACTGAAACCTTCCTCCAGCAAAGGCTGGCAGACAGAGACCCTCTGGGTTAAGGCAGACCACACAGGCAGCAGATCCATTCCTCCCACACTTCACTGTGCAAGATGCCATGATTTCTACCCCATGCTTCCAACACCAAGCCTGTGTGAAGCCCATTACAGGATACTCCGAGATGGAAAAGGCAATGCTTGCCATAGAAGACTTCAGCCCAGCTAGCAAGGGATGCAGCGCTTGCACAAAGCTGGAGCTAGTGAAAATCTTCCCCAAAGAGTTCTCACAGTCTAATGCTTCAATTAATGCTTTTATTTCTTACTATTACATCTTACTGCTCTTATATGTACGCTTTCATAGTAGTTGGAAGCTTGCTAAACTACCTTACTTTTTGTTCCAGCATTTCACTATTCTGAACAAACACTAATCAAAACAGTATTTCAGGCCTGGCTATTGCTAATCATCCCACAACAAACTGCAGTCAGCAGAACCCTACCATATTTCATGTAAGGTCTGGTTTCATTTTTTAAATAAAATTAAACATATTTAACTGACTGATGGGAAGCTTCAGCCCTGAAGCAGGTCTTGAGGCCCTTGCGGAAGAGAAATTCTGTGCTACATGAGCAGATGTGGCCTTTGTAGATCTACTTTTGTTGTGGTTTAGCCCCAGCCGGCAACTAAGCACCACACAGC
>KZ505730.1:941602-951988 GCA_002844005.1 Limosa lapponica baueri
GAGTGTTTGTTGTGGTTTAGCCCCAGCCGGCAACTAAGCACCACACAGCTGCTTGCTCACTCCCCCCAGGTGGGATGGGGGAGAGAATTGGAAGAGCAGAAGTGAAAAAACTCATGGGTTGAAATAAAGGCAGTCTAATAAGTAAAGCAAAATCCGAGCACGCAAACAAAGCAAAACAAGGAATTAATTCACTGCTTCCCATTGGCAGGCAGGTGTTCAGCCATCTCCAGGAAATCAGGGCTGCATCATGCATAACAGTTACTTGGGAAGGCAAACACCTTAACTCTGAATATCCCCCCTTTCTTCTTCCTCCCCCAGCTTTATATGCTGAGCATGACGTCATACGGTATGGAATATCCCTTGGATCAGTTGGGGTCAGCTGTCCCAGCTGTGTCCTCTCCCAACTTTTTGTGCACCCCCAGTCTACTCACTGGTGGTGTGAAGAGCAGAAAAGGCCTTGACTGTATAAGCACCACTCAGCAATAGCTAAAACATCCCTCTATTATCAACACTGTTTCCAGCACAAATCCAGAACATAGCCCCATACTAGCTACTATGAAAAAATTACCCAGACAAAACCAGCACAACTTTGCAACAACAGGGTTCAAGGTTTTGGTTAGTTAAACTCTGATTGACTGGAGTGAGATAACAACCAGAGAAATCATAGCCTACAACACTGCATGAATTCTTCATCTTGCTTTGACTGGATATAATTAACTTTTTGGGGGTAAACAACAGACAATAAGATATCATCTCATGTTTTAAACACATGACAACAGCTCTTTATATAATCAATGTTTTTGAAGATTCCTTCACCCCTTCTTCTATTGTCCATCCTCATCTTTCCTACCCCTGACATCCAAAAATCATGAATTCATCCCCCAGGTCATAGCATCAGATCAAAAATTCTTCATGTTTATTGGGTCTTTTGATGATTTTTAAGTATCCTTCTACTTCTTAAGCCTTTGTACATTTATAGTTTCTTTTCTCCAGAAGTACAAGGCTAGATACACATTTTTCCTTAAATGAAAACTGAGAATCTCATGCAAGTCACTTGACCTTTTGAGCTGGTGCATTAATAACTATGATAAATATCACAAGAGTCAAATGCAGTCCCTGGTAATGGACTTACCTTGGGAGACTACATTCTCCCAGGCCAGACACAGTCCCTAACACAGGTCTTCGGTGACACTCCCCACTTGACCTTGCACATTCCTCCACCACAGAGCAACTTGAGAAACTCCTGCTGAAAAGCCACAAGCAAATGACAGAACTGGAACCTGAGCTCAGAGCTCTCATCCTAACAGTGACTTCCCTAATGCATGTTAATGTGAATTCACGAATGATGATCCCAAGTCCAATTTTCAGTGCAGCTTGTATTTATTTTTTGGACAGAACTTCTGACTTCCATTTTTCCTCTGCGAAAATTAGAAGTTTGCCCTTAAAGAAAGTAATTTCATTTATATCACAATACAAACTGTTCCACAGTGGTAATTACTGATGTTTGAAAAATGGGCTAACCTGGAACAAGCCCAAATCAAAACTGCAGAGCTAACATGCCTGTCCTTCAGGGTACTTAGACTGTGTCACTTCATAAGATGAAGATAAAACAAACAGCACCAGACAGGTTTTCCCTCTAAATAGAAGGGGTGACTATCATTGCTGTGTCTCTCACTGCCATAAAAATTTGTGATTAAAAGCAAGGGAAAGAAAGAGCATGTGGTCTGGGAAAATGGAAATAAGCCCTCATCTCAGTAACAAACCATTCTAAATATTTTGTGTCAAATTATGGTTTGTCATCCCTAGCACACAGACAGGTGCAATAAAACAGAAAAAAAAAAACCTAGTAAGACAGACAGCTAATCACAAGAACATTGTGAGGCTCAGGGATTTAATTTTAGGAGCTCCTTGGGATCACCTGAGATGTGCTACTTAATTACTTGCATGATTGCAGGAGTACATGGTAAAAGATGTCCGCCTGCGATACAACTTTCAAAGAAATGGTCAAACTTGTCAATCTTATATGTCCCCTTATATTGTCCACTAAGATGTGGCTAAACGTCTGGAGATGATGCTGGACACTGCGCTTGTATACTTCATGAAAATGGACATAATTGCTTCCCTTGCTTATTCTCATTTAACACTATAAAATGACAAACTTTGCAGTGGTATCTGTATTGCTGTTCATGGAAAGGAAAGTGGGGGTACAGCCGAAGACCTAGTGTCTGTCTAAATTTTGCTTCACATTTAGGAAGGTGAACAATATTGTAATTTATAGGTAGTTGTTATTTCTGAGATAGGACCGATGTGAGGAGTAATAGGGAAACCTTGTATAAAGGAGACTTCACATATAATTAAAAGATCACCTTTTTAAAAAAAAAGTTCTAGGTTCTTAAAATTACCACTGGACAGTATATATTGAAGGCTGGGGGTTTGACTGCATTCTGTGCTTTTTTTTTTCTGTATTTGAAGTATAAAAATTGTCTAGAAACATTTTTCCCTTAAAATTTCATATATTTTTACTGGTTCTGGATGTCACCAGGTACAGCAAATGCATCATGAGCAGCTGCCATTTATCGTGATCTTGGCTCACCTTTGTTGGGGTCACACAACCTTGTCCACGTGAAACTCTGGCCACCTCTCGGCCAACTAGGCCATGGAAGTGCTGAATAAAAAAGCAGCAGCCTGATGTAGACGCCATTCTGGTTATGGTCAAGGGGAAGAGATGTGCAGTATGGCAGCACTCAGAGACTAATAGTGGGCTATACTGAGCCATATTGGGCCCCCTGCCATATTGGGCTGAAATACCTTTTTCTGAAATAAGGGCAGGAAAATAAAACACTGAATTGAGCCAAGATCATTGTCCATTAATTATCAGGGGACTGTTAGGGGACTAGGTATGCAATTAAATAGCCATAAGCAGACATGGTCAGCCTCTGTTGTGTGTGCCAGCTGGTCTGTGTGGGACTGCAGAAAAATGGCAGAGAGAACAAATTTGGGTTATGGGGGGGTGTTGTTTCTATGAAATGTTCAGTATGTGAAAAGGCTAAACCGGCCTGTCCACTTTAGGATGGCAACATTCTGGACAAATGAAGATATCTATTGATATTTTTGTTAAGATTTAAAAACCTTTTCCTCTTCCATTATATTTTTATTCCAGTTGTTTGAAGTTAAATAGTATTTTAGGTGAAGCATACCAGTCAGCACACACCTCCAAGTGACAGGCTCCCACAGAAATTGCCAAACCAGCTGGCTCTGTGGGACAGTTTCTATACTGGTAAGCTAATTGGGGACAGTGCATTTAGTCTGGATTCTGGCCTGCCACTATTCATACTGTTAAATTGTTAGATTGATACCTGCCACGACTTCGGCTCAGGCACAGCTGAGACCCCAGCACTAACCTGGAAGGATTCCCACTGGGCTGTTTGGCTGGTTCTTGCTGTAAGAAGCACAAAATGCAGCCATGCAACACAGTTACAGAGACATCTGTGGACAGATATTACAAAGCTAATCAGCCAATGCAATTTTTTTTGTGAGTTTTGCTTGCATTTACCCAAAATACTTGGGGTGAAATTGTGACTTCACTAGGCTGAAAGACTTGCCAGGGATTTCAGTGAGCCCAGGATTCGGCTGATGGATCTGGAGACATTTCAACCCATGGTTGCAACATATTCCACGTTTCCCATGTCTGCATGGAGCCCAAGTGCCTGTGCAGCGTGAAACTTCCGCAGCATTTGATACTGGGTATCTGCCCTGCAGCATAAAGATTTGACTAAAGATGACCAGGCCTCAGACACAACAAAAAATGTTCCTTCTATTCCTTTTATCTTTTTGCATTTCAAAAGAACTTCTCATATTTTTCATTTCCTACCCCCAGAGGAATATGGCCTGCTGAGCAATAATTCCATTTTGGTAGCTCATCCTAGCAATTTCCAGTAGCAGCATTTCTTATGTAGTCATATTTATACTCAAGTAAAGAATTATCTAAATGCACCATATTTTAAATAATTTCAATTATGATGCTGTCACTTTTTATAATGGATGGTAGCACAGAAAAACAATAGTCCATCAGTGTACCAATGTAAAAAAATTAGTTGTGATTGGGTGAAAAATTGAGCATTTTTTCCTATGATTTAAGACGTCAGAGAAAAGGTTTTTCATATAAAAAGTAAAACTTCACCAATAAATCAGTAAAAGCAGTTTTTAGACATGTGCTCTATACTTTCATTAATATGCTTTTTTAGATTGGTTGGGTCTCCTTCTGTTTTGTAATTAACTTATCAAGGAGTAATGGTCTAATTTTAAAAAGCCGACTGGATGACAGAAATACTATTTGTTTTAAATTGAAAATATTTCAGCATCTGCCAGGATTAGATTTCTTTAAATTACCCTTTAAAAACATTGATTTCTAATACCGTATTTCCTTTTCTCAATAAAATAGAAATATGTGTTCAGAGGAAACTGTTTTTAAAGAAGCATTGCTGAGAAACAAAGCAATTCCAGTAATATTAATCCCTCTCCGATGAGCTGCCAAAAATATAGTCTCCATTTAATGCTACAAGTTTGGTGGGTAGTCATTTTTTATTATCCACCAGACTGAGAATCTGAAATTAAATGTTCAGCAATATTTGTATAAATGAAGAAGCCCCCAGCTCTATACTTTGACATAACTAGGACACTCTAACATAATAACTTTATAAAGATTAATTCTCCCCAAAATTATTGCCTGATAAAAACATATGGCATGGTGTTTACTAGGATAAAGAGCTCTGGTCTCATATATAGGCCTGTTGCATTCATGGCATATAACCAATGCCACTTAAATGATGCCCTTTGGATATTTCATTACTGTTATCAAGGCAATACTGAAATAAACGTAATATCTGAAATATCCTTTACCTGGGCTAACCTCACATTATGTGGTTGTTATTAGAAAGCTCATAAAAGTCATTAATTCTGTTTGGAAAGTAGAAGTTAAAATGTCTGTACTTGGGCAGACCAAAGGTCTTCATAGCTTGGTTCTATCTTCTGCACAGTGGCCAGTTGTGGGTGCTTATGAAAAGCTCATTAGCCATATAAATTGATTCTTTTCAGGGCATATCCTGTAGTTCCCAGTAACTTCAAGCTGGAGATTTCTTTCTAGACCACTGTATAATAGTCTTCAATGGGCCTGTCTCTCAGATCCCCCTGACTCCTTTTTTAGCCCATTCCTGGTTTTGTTACCATAATAGTGTGTGTATTCTACATTGAATTCTACATTACGGAAAAAATAACTTCCTTGTGTTTTGAACTTGCCAAATAGGAATTTTATAGACTCCCATTCAGTTCTCTTATTGTGAGAAGACACACATGATTGCTGCCTATCTGCCCTTCTCCATATCAGTCACCCTTTTTATAGATTTCTTTCATAGTATCCCCTCAGTTATCTTTGCTCCAAATGTAAAGGTCTCAGTCTGTTTACTCTTTATTTACTATCTCCTCATACAAAAAATATTCTACACCTTTGATCATTCTTCTTGCTCTTCCTTGTAACCTAGAGAAATACAAGATAGAGAAAAGTAGAGTACTACACCGAAGTTTTCCATTTGTTCCCAGTTTCTTTCCTTGGGGTTTGCCTTTTAACTGTGACTGAGTATTTTCATCAAACTGGTCAAAATGATTTCATGGCCTCTTTTTTGAATGGTAGTAATGTTGGTTGAGAAACCATTAGTTTATATTGAAAAGTTAGAATTTTCTAAAATTAACCTACTTTTGTCAGCTCTTTTCTCCTTCAGCTATTCATGGGGTCATTCTGCAACATTTTACAGCTAGCGTTTGATTTTCATATCCTAAAGAACTTAGTGTATCAGTAAACTTCATCACCATGTTCTTCACCTTTTCAACCTCACTTAGTAATAAAAAAGACCACCATAGATCCCCAGTGAAATTTTAACAAATCTCTGTTGTGAAAAAAACTTGTGTTTTTATCCATTACTGCAGAGCTTTTAAACAGTTACCGACCCACAGAACATTTTGTCTCTTACCTCATCAGAAACTCATTTTTTTATGAGCCTTTACTGAGGGACCCGGTCAAAAGCATTTTGGAAATCTAACTGGATCCCTCTCAGCTCCTTGGTCACTTTTATACACTCATCATAAAGAACTCTAATAGATTTTTGAAGGACAACTTCCCTCTGACAAAACCATAGTGACTCTTATTCTACCCACTTACTGTATACACTAGTTCTAGTTTTGGTTACATTTTTACTTTATTTTCTTGGTACAGAAATCAGACATACCTGCTTATGCTTACCAAACACGTGGCAAAGCCTTAAAAAAATCCCAAACACTCCACCTTTGATTCTTCTGTTACTCAGGCCAATTCAAGTGGCACACCACAAAAAGCAGTACAGCAATTTCATATTTTAGCTATGCTGGAATTCAAGAATAGATACTGTCAAGTCCTGGCAATTTGCACAATTCATTTTTATCAATCTGTTCTAATACTTTTTTTAGTGAGAGATTTTACCAGCTTAAGTCATCTGCATTGCTGCTAAAGATATGGACAACCTTATGTTCTGCCCCACAGGACACACGTCCTTATGTCCTGCCCCTGTCCCCTTCCTGGGTGTTGGGACTGGCTCCCACGGGGTTGTACAGTCAGGAGAGGACCTGCCTAAGCTGAAAACAAACCTATCCCCTCCAAAAGCAGATGGTTTTTGCCAAATCTGGCAGCTGATCTGTGAGTATGTAACTGTAGGACCACTTGGGCTGCTGGCAGGTGTGGGGCACAGGAGAAGGATGTAGCAAATCGGACTGAGAGCAGCAGAGGCTAATTGTGAAAATGCATCCTGATACTTCAGCTTGGGGCAGTTTGCTGTCATTATAGTTTTACGCATTTATGCGCATGAAGGATTTTCACAGAAACCCATGCCAGCATAAGATTTAATGCTACTGTTGAGAAAGAAGATGGAGTGATGGTCTCCGAGAGTGCGGGAGCGTCTTTGACCAGCAACACCACTTATAAAGAATGCCTCCCTTGGCTATCACAGGTACAAAAGAAATATACTTAGCCAACAGCTGAGAAAAGTGGGAACTCTGCCCATTCAACTACCAGTTAAGCAGGATCAGATGAGACATTTTGAATGGGAATTTTTTTCTTTGCATGTTCCTGAAATACGTAATGAGAACTGAAATTCACCTTAGCAGAGCTTTCAGGGGTTGCATGGATACAGAGAAAAGGCATTCAAGCAGAAGTCTCATTCTACTTTGCTAATGTTCCTGTGATTTCAGTTATGAAAAGATACGCTACTCTTCCACCTGCCTACACAGGGGCTCTGCATTTTGATCATCGGCCTCAGACTATCTGTAAATATCAGTTCATATCTCATTTGCTCTTCTTACAGGTGTGTACATATAAACCCCTTTTTAATACATGGATGCAAATACGTATACTTTTAAATTATGTACATAAAAATATGAGTGATTCTTGCAGAGATGGCACACTTTTGAGAATACTAACAAATTTTCTTTATGGAGAACAATGGGAGTACACAAGAATAAAAGGGTTTTTCATTGGCAAAACCAATGCATACACAGGTGGGATGTAGCATACCTTGTCCAGATGATGGAGTGTTGCAAATGATCTTAAATGTGCAGTAACAGGCAATAAGGCTGTAATGGAACCTCGGATTCCTCTGCAGACTGAGCTCTTTCTTCATCTCTTAGGGATGTTAATATAAGCCAGATCCTGATGCAGCATGCCTAGAACTTGGGCTGTGATTTGTGGGTTTACAGAATACTAGAAAACTATAGTTCATTAGAAGGAAGGTTGATGAGAAGGCTCACCTTTACAATCAGATCTACTGCTAGTAACAGTCCTAATTCAGGAAAGCACTACACAGACTGAGACTTCATCACAAGGAAATATTTAATTTCTGTATCCTGCCCTGTTATTCCCACGGTACATCCAGAGATCTGTATCATGATTTTTGTCACTAGTGCAGGAAGAATGGTGCTCCGGAACTTGGGGAACAAAGGACAAACATTGCTGAAATTCCACATTCCCATCAGGTCTGGGATTTTCAAGTATTTCTAAGGGAGGAAAGCCCCACAATCTGCTTCCTCTGTTTTGTGGATGCTCTTTCATCTTCAAATACATTGTCAAATTTATTTAATTGTAAAAATACATTTGACACTTAAACTTCAAAAAAATCTTGTATTTTTGGGGAGGGGGAGGGTATACTTGGACTTTTGTGATGGTACAGCCAGATGGTGTCCTATAAGAATCTGGTGAGATTATACAGCTTAGAAAATCTATTACTTTAAGTATCTAAAAGAATACACAGTTGGTTTTGAAACTGCTCTGTCCTAATATCACAGCATTGCTGCAGTGAAGGTTGATCCAGTTTATGGTCTTGTGAGGGTCCAGACAGACAATAAAAGTGCTGAATATTAGCTTTACAAATGAGGTAAGAAGAACTCCATGGCAATTTGAACCATGGAGAAACATTTTGTGGATAAAATCCTGAATCACTGGCAGTTTGCATTTTCTCTCAGGAATACTCCACAAAAATCTCCTAAAATACTCCCTAAAAATCACATGATATTTTTAAATGAATACATGAATAAAATAAAAAATATATGTATTTCTGTAATACCTAGGAATTCCAGTCATGAACGATAAGTGAATTGTATTAGATGCTTCTGTAAGTCCAGAGCAAAATGATGGCATTCTTGGCCACAAAGATTTTGCAATCTAATTATTAGGGAAAGAGAGGTGGGTGCAGAGAGAGATATAGTATTTATGAAGGAGTGGCTACGATGGTAAGCATAAATCCCAGAATGTCTGCAATTAAATTCTGGCCATGTTTTGGCCATTAAAAATGGTCTACCGTGCATGGTTGTGAAGGACTACTCAGACTTCAAGATTAGTGAGGAAGTAAGCATTTTTAAGCATGAGCTGAAACTCAGGTAGGCAAAGCAGTATGGAAGCACTGGCTGAGCAAAGATAGGAACCAGCTTCCTTGAAAACCAGGAGAGAGAATAAAGGGCTTCTCAGACCACTGAAACAGATCTTTCGTTAATAAAGCTATGAGATGAAAAAGTCCAGATAAGTTTCCATTGTTCCAGAAGACTGAACTATTTTAGGGATAACTTAGAGGAATAATCAGCCAGTTCTACAAATGGCAGGGATATGAGGACCCTGAGGAGACCAAAGGCAACACCTGAATGAAGAGATGATTAGTCATCTCAAGAAACACATAGAGATGTGTTTTATTTATGCTAGGAGACAGAGGACATTATCAATTAGCTGTATAGGTGAAGTAGCCAAGATTTTAGTTTGGATGGAAAACAGATCTGGAATGAAGAAGAAAGTGTTTCCATCACTCATGCACATTCAGATAGCATTAATTCAGTTGCTCATTTAAGCTAGACACAAAGCTGCATACATGTAACCTCTACACACGCTCAAAGGTGTACAGACAAGAGAGGCTACTGTGCCCATCAACTCTCTTCCCTGCTATGATCCTGGTGTATCCAACAGTTACCCCATCCTGACTATCACTGCACTGGGAACCAGACTTTGAAGGGAAAGGGCAGAAACTGGGAGAGGAGCTTGGAGAGAGAGTGCAGGAAACACCTATCATTAATTGATTCTAGTTTAGAAACCTACAAGGCAGGCTGGAACTGACTCAGGAGAGTTTGGCATTTTGTGGTTTTGGTCAGGATGGGCTAAATGCGCGCATTAATTATTATGCAATAATTGGATCTGTGTGAAGGAGCATGGATATTCATTATCTCTGTGAAAGAGTGATTAATAATGCAACTAACAGTACAAAGTTACAGAAGAGTGGTTATCCCTACTTCCCCTTTCCTTGCTGACAGGATCAGCAGTTGTCGGTGGTCAGGCAGAGTAGTGTTAAGTGTGCTGGTTCCAGCTACACAAACTTGGTCCCAGATGTTCCTGAACATCCTCCACAGTCAGGTGTCCCTGAAGGTAGGGCTGTGTTGCTGCCCTTCAGGCTGAGGTAGATGAGTTTGATGAGGTGGAGAGCACCTTTGCTGGTCGGTGGTCCACTCTCAAGTGTTGCTCTAGGTGTCGCAGGTCACTGGGCAAATATTCTTGTATTAGCTTAGTTCTGCTACTTCTACCAATTATGTTTCCTTCGTAACACTTGCCTGATCGTGCTTTACCTAACAAAAGTTACATCCCTAACAACTACATAGCAACATAAATGAAGGTCAAACTGCAGGCCTCTGACATTAATGCGACTACTCGAGTGACATAGCTCAGTAGGCCAAGACAAGGCAGGGGCAGCTGAAGACTACAAAGGCTGGGGCAGCTGAAGACTGCAAAGGCTGGGGCAGCTGAAGACTGCAAAGGCTGGGGCAGCTGAAGACTGC
>KZ505730.1:951998-962314 GCA_002844005.1 Limosa lapponica baueri
CAAAGGCTGGGGCAGCTGAAGACTGCAAAGGCTGGGGCAGCTGAAGACTGCAAAGGCTGGGGCAGCTGAAGACTGCCTTGGGAGACAGAACCTGCTGTTCTGGCCTGAATAATCCTCACCCACCTTCTGCCCCCTTTTTGCTTTGTAACAGGATTCACACCAGCATCCTCTTCTTTTCAGCGGAGAATAATTAGAGGCTACAGCAAAGACAGAAGGAGAGTTTTTTCTAGGCAGAACTGAGCTGACAGAGGAAGACAGCTATAAGGTGGGAAGAAGACAGTTGTGGGCTTTGGAAACAAGCTGGAAACTCCAAGAACAAGAGGAGCCACCCCTGGGGAGGAAGAGATGGGGGCAGGATGAGAGAAGGGAAAGAGACTGATACTGAGTACAACCTCCTTCTCCTCCACAGGTCTGCCACAGACACCCTGCTGCCATCTCCCAGATTCCCTCCCCATCCTTACGCACATCTCCCAGGTGTCTCACAACTACGCTCTGTGACTTCCCTTCCCGCTCTCAGGAATATGCTCCAACGCCACAAAAGCTGAAAAATGGCAACTGCTGCCAAGAAGTTTTAAGCTGCAAATTCCTAACAGCATTCCAGCATGGAGGCTTGTCCCAGGCAAGTAGGTCTGAAGAGCTTTAACCCAAGCTAACTCCTAAACAAGAAACACTATTTTTTGACAGCTATAGCTGTTTGAACCACAGAACCAAGTGTACTGTGGTTCTCCTCTTCTTTACTAAGCTTCCTCCACTCCTGCCAGCCACATACCAGGGACCACAGGTCCTCCACAGCATCTGCAGATCCCAGCAGCTGAACTGCCTTTGTTAGAATCATAGAATTGCCTAGCTTGGAAGGGATCTTTCAGATCATCTAGTCCAACCATCAAACTTACACTGAGAAAAAAACATCAGTAAATCATTATCATTAAGCACTATATCTATCTGTCTTTTAAATACTTCCACGGATAGTGACTCAACCACTTCCCTGGACAGGATGTTCCAATGCTTAATAAGTCTTTCAGTGTAAAAATTTTTCCTAATATCCAATCTAAACCTCCCCTGGCACAACCTGAGACCATTTCCTCTTGTCCTATCGCCTGTATTGCTTGTCTTCATGTTGCAGTACAGCTTGCATGTTACTTGTATTCTAGAAATACTACAGATTAAATAATTAGATAAGCAGGTCTGCTGTGCTAAGCAAACAGCACTGATACACTCTTCAGCTTCCCATAGGTCCTAGCATCCCTAGGTAGGGTCTTAAACTATACCATAATGGTAAGCCTCTGTTCCACCTTTGCACTCCATGCTTGTTCACTTCATCTTCACTCTGCTGCCCTCTGCTCTTCTCCTCCCCTATGAATCCTCTTGCATCTTCCAGCTGTTGCTGTACCCATTCCAATACTGTGTGCCATTCAGACTCCCTTCCCTAGAGTCCTTCAACCAACCTCAAAATTGCCATGAAACAGCACTACATATTCATAACAAGCAGAAAGTAGAAGTTAAGATGATACTAAGTGTTCCACACTGGGCTGTTTGGCAATCGCACAAAGCCACAGCCTCTGCCACAGCTCAGTCTCTTCAGCGTTTGAATTCTGCCTGATCAACACCATGTGACACAAGTTTATATATGATACTGCAGCTAGTATGAAGTCTCTCACAAGATTTTCCAGCAACACACATCTCCACATACCCAACCAGCTTGTTTTGCTGTGCATATTATTTCCACCCACACCTACAACATGGCTCTCTATCTCCAACATCTTTTCATAGCTGATTTACCGGTAAATTAAATTTACCTAAATGAATTTAAAGAGTAACATGCACCCTCAGCTCTCTGCAACAGATCACAACTTCTTCTTGCCTCTCATTTTTTGAGGAGACCATACAGAGTTTCACCCCGTTTTCTGAGCAGCAGCTGACTTGCCACCAGGCAGTTTCTGCTTAACAGTCCCTGTTTTTCTTACCCTGAAAAAAGTCATGCAAGATTCAGGCAAATGATTAAGCGGGACCATGGTTTTTTTTTATTTTCTCCTGCAGCCTAGACTGTCACATTTTTTAATGACGTCTTTATAAATGCTGTGCACTTTAGTGCTATATGTTACCTATCAGATATTGAATGCAATGTACAAAAGCAGAATACCAAAGCACTTGTGACACCAGCGTGCCCATAAATACCTGTTTTCTCTCTTTGTTTTCCTTTTTTCATGAAGGTATTTGAATAACTTAAAAAATTAACATTATATGGCACTGTAAATGATCATTCTTAACAGACAGCATGAAAAGGGTACTTTTTATCCTTTCTACTACTGCGTGCTTTTCTGTGTCATGAGCACATCTCCTTTAATTTATCTGTTATAAATTCTGGTATGTGTATTCATTATGGACTAGGGATTGTTTGTGCAAATGAGTTATGATTCCCTTGGAAAAACAAAACCAAAACAAGACACCAATCAAACACACGGGCACAGCTCTTAAACAGATAAGTAACGCTGGATTCACTCCAGAGGCTTTTGCTCTGTGTTAGGACAAGTTAACCCAGTAGCTGCTCAATGTTCTGTGTTGCTCAGGACAAGAAGCTGTGAGTGCTCCTTCTTGCAGGTGTTGCCTTGTGAATGGTTGATGATTCCATTTCAACCCATAAATTTGATATGCACTTCTCCAGCATGCTGAATTATATAAATTGAAAAGCACTGTGTGACTTACAACTCCTAACAGAACAATTATTCAAAGGATGCAAGAGAAGTTGAGGTTGAGAGTATGCGTACCAGAGCAAAGATGTATATTTTTATCTCAGAAATTAAAGAGAACCTAAGGAAATAGCACTAGAGACATTTACGTCCTTCTATCTACCCAGCAGTCGGACACAATTTCAGTTCTTGTGCTAAAATTATCCCCTTTCCTTACTCCAAACCAGGAATTCAGCAGATGAAAATAGCATTTTAAGTGTTTAAAGAAAGGAAAACAGACCCATGCAAGCATGGCAGAGAATATAAATCAACTCTGAAGACCATGGAAGAAGCTGCGTCATGATTCCACTCATGCCACTAAGGTGAGATCTCTCATGTAGTAATTGGGAATTGTGTCTGAGGGTGCTGAAAGTCTGATTCCCCCAGCAAGTCCTCTAATGGCTGACCATTAAGCAAGAGGTGGACAATAACCATCTCTGCTGGTTTGCATTCTTGACTGGAAATAGCTCTGTGCTGAACTCAGTAAGCTCCATGTATGCTAAAGGTGCAGCTGTCTTCATAAAGCCATTCCATGTAGGATTAAAGCAGCGACACAAAGATGGTAGGTGTCTGCATATGCTCAGATGATGAAGAGGTGATGAGTGGTTTACATGGATTTGCTTTTTTGGAACATAGCACTTAAGCCCCACCTAGATCATACTCTACTACCAATACATACATATGCATACCTATAGGATCTAGGCTTCAGCTCAGATATTTTAAGCAAGAATTTATATTAAATGTCATGCTGGTATTTACTGTAACAGTCATCTCTGGACTTAAATTCTATGGTAGCTATTGACTAGGCTGTTCTTCGGAACTGTGGGGAGAAGGAAGACAACACTGAAATGTGAGAGCTAACTTTTAAAACCAAAAAGAATCCAGATACTGGGAAATTCAGCTGACAAGCTTTCCCCTTCATTATATGGGGTTGTAAAAGGACATTCCTCACAAGTTCCCCACCCTTCATGGAAAATTGTGCAGAGATTAACATTACCTACTGACATGATATCACACCATGCTATACTTTGTCCCAAATCTAAAAGTAGTTGCCCTAACAGGCTACTACTTAAGAAATGGACTTTGTTATATATGTATAGATAAGTTTCATGAAAGAATAAAATTTTACACTGCCTTAGGAACACTGCACCTAGGAAATACTACATAAAATTCCTCCGCATGCTATTTTGAGCACATTCTTAGAGGTTTCTTTCATGTCCCCTGCCTTTTGATATATGGTCCCCAGCTACTAACAAACTAAATATCAAAATGTTAGTCATACAGGAAAGCTACAATTCAACGCAGTTTCAGAAATACTTATCAATAAAAGAAAAAAATTCTAAATCTCAGTGATGATAAATAATCCTGCCAGTCTTCATAGACAGATTGGTCTGTCCTATTCTGCTGCCTGCACTTCAGCACACAAGAGTTCACCATACTCGAATTGCAAATGAGTGCCATGAACATTAAAAATGTTTTTGCATGTTATTTATGTTGGCATTAGTCTCAGCAATGTTTTGGAGATGGAAGAGCTTTTGCAAGCCTCAGTGGACTGCAAGAAAATATGCATTTCCCCAGTTTGACTGCCAGAATGGAGAATGAGCTTTATTCAAGTCCTTGATCTTTTCCCTGCAATCCTAGTTGGCCTGACTAGGGATCTGGCCCTTAACAGACCACTGAGTACCACTGCAACCATCCTCTTTATAATCCCAGACGCTCACCAGCATGCTACATGTTTGTCCCTGGCAAGCTGGAAGAGATTTTTCTAAAGGCTTCACAAGATGCTTGTTGCAAGTGCTAACCAGGCAACACTGTGGAAGAAGCTGCCGTGGGCAAAATACACAACTGAGCCCCAGTGCATGCAGAGATAGCGTCCACAGGTAATGGCCTTCTGTATAACATAGCAGAGAAAACAAACTGGATCAGCTACCTAAGCAACGGCTGTGAGATTAAGCAGAGGACTGCTTAGAGCTCTGAGCTACTGGTGCTACATCAGAGGAGAAAACTTTGAAGTTAGCTTATACTCTAAGAGAACTTGTGTGTTGTAGGCATGTTTGGTTAATCAACATTTGTCTGTACTCTCTAATCTAGGGCAATTTCTTTAGGCTGAGGAGCCCACGTCTGCATTTTTTGGCATACTGAAGCCTCCCACTGACAGCCAGGAGGGCCATTAGGTACAACACACATGAAGATTGAAGCATTTTATTCCTTCAGGAATGGCGCTGCCAATTGCAGTGCTAGGAATACAAAACCATCTCAGAATTCAAAGTGTGTCTCAAAGACAGGCCAAAACAACTTTCTAGGAAAACAGATGTGACAGTTACCATTCTGTGTTGCTTTCCAAGGCCTGCTGGTGTAGCCGGCTAACAGCACCGAGATGTACAGAATTGCCCACGGCAGAGTCAGGGACACACTTCTGACACGACCTACTGTTCAAAGAGCCTCACAAACACTTGATCATCAAAATGATTTCTCCTTCATTCCATAAAAAGAATCATTAGTAACTCCATTTCTGTGAGGAAAAGGTTAAACCTGAACTGCTTTTTGAGCCAGATTCTTTGTTTTAAACACAATTAGTGTCCATTGATACCTAAGACTAACGCATGCAACAGCAGCTGCAGCGATGATTTTTTTTTTTTTTGCCACCTGAGAAAAATTTACACTGAAATGTGGAATAAAGCTATGTCAAAGGTAAAACAAACAAACCATCATAGCCAATGCTGGCCAAGAAAATAAGATCCAGCACTGCAATCCTTTGTACTGTTGAACCACTCACTCTGTAGTTTTCACATTTTCAGCTTGTGCAGATTATTTCTTTGTAAACTCAGTTGTCTGCTGGGACTGGGAGTAGAAGAAAAGTTGTGGTTAAACTGTTCTTCTGTCCAGTCCCATTCCTTGGATAATCAGATGAAAATAAAGGATGAAATAAACTATGAAGTCTCTCTTCCAGCAGTCTTCCAGTGTGGTTAATCTGTAGCAACAGAACTGTCCATTTCTCCCAGGCAGATGAAATATAAAATATGCAGTAATGCTTAGAGCAGTTGCTAATTATTTAAGAGGGATTTTCCACAGAAAACACATTTAAAAATTGAAAAGCTTCACTACTCCTGACCAGAACATTTAAAACAGATTTTTATCAATGATATTTTGAAACCGCGAACTGCAACTGACCCCATCTTGCAGCCTGAATTGAGCTGAGTCCTACACAGTGTTATAAACTCTTCTGCAAAATGTGTTTTTAACAGAGAAAAAAAAAAACAAAAATGGTATCACGTATCACTAACCTGAAGCAGCAATGATTTCCAAAGACCAGCCAGGAAGAGGCAGTGTCAAGACTGGGAGGGGATTTCCAGTTCTGCCTTGTCTGAACTTCAGTTACTCACAGGTCTCCTAGTTTCTCCGTGACTCAGTTTGCTCAGCCTTAGCAGCAATCCTTGTACACCCTGTGAAACTCTGGAGCTGAGGTGCTGCAACACACAGCAATTTCAAGTAAGTGTCATTTACAGTGACATTTTATTGTTCATCATTTAACATCCCCTTTCTTTAAGCATTCTAAAATTTGGGGTTTGCTTTTTCTTTTTCAATGGAGCTGCACACATCAGTTTATCATCCAGCTCTCCCTATGTCCCTCTTTTGAGCTATGTCACCACTTCAACACCATCCATCCGTCTTCCCCTGCAGTGTGTGCTCCTTTCCTAGGGGCTCCAGATTTCACCTGCCATTAATTTTGTTCATTCACAGTGGCTGCTTAGGAGAAAAATAGGACTATGAGGAAATGTTGAAATCACTACTTGCCTTCTTTCTCCAGACCTTTCTTAAACAGATATGTAGGACTGAAAGTGAGGAGGGGTCAGGGATTACAGTCCCCCAGGGTCACATGAAGAGGACTAGAAAAAATTGGTGGTGATGGAAAATTGAACTGATTAAGAGTTTGATTAGCCTAAGAAAAAAAAAAAAACAGGGAAGACTGAGGGTCCATATGATGACAGTCTTCAAAATATGTAAATTCAATGTTAAGGAAGGGAATAACCTGTCCTCTACATGGATGGGGCAAAAAGTAACGGGGCTAATCTGCACTTGAGTTTCTAATTGGAGGCAATAGAAAAGCGTCCTAAGCTAAGGAAAGTAGAGCACTGGAAGAGATGCCTGGGGAGGTTATAAAGTTCTGCTCCTGAAGGTCTTTGGATAACTTGGATATTCATCAGAAAAGAAATGGGGAGATTGGATCCTGCTTTATGGCAATGAAATCATGCAATGAACCAGATGAACTCTTCATAATCCTTTCTGCCCCTACAACTATGCCATAGGTATGAAGTCTCAAAAGATGCACTCATCTTTCTCTCTTCCATTCACATATATTAAAAAATATCCCCCACCCAACAGACTTAAGGTTTATACTACTTCAGGCTGAGAGCTCTGTCCATTCAGGCTGAGAGCTCTGTCCATTCCAATGGTTCCTACCCCCAAAATACCCACGTTCACTTTACAAAGTGAAACACATTCCATCCTGCAGAGGAGGGTGAGTGCCTCCCCCTTCCCTTTTTCCCTCAAAATTCCCCCATGTTAGAGAAAAATTTCTTCTCAACTCAAATCTGATCATAAGATTAGTTCCAAGCATGTGAGCAAGATGCATGAGTCAGGAGCAGGACCACCGCAACGCCTCTGCCCAGCTTCTCATCTTTCGCTAATGCCGATCTGACATTTCAGAGAAAAGTGACACTTCCAAATCACCAGAGGTCATGCAGCCAGGGACCATGGGGAGAAAATTCAATCAAAACAACAAAAAATTATTATTTCTTGAACCTTGCAGGCAACTGACAGAATATCTGGAGTGTGGGATTAATGGACAAATACAATACGTAAACAACATTGAGTGTAGCGAGTTCATCTTTATTCCAAGCAGTTTTCCAAATAGGGTGGGAAGAGCAAGGAAACACCAATGGGACTGAAAAGACATATGGAGTCAGTTCCTGAAAAGGGCTCTCGCATCCTTCCATCTGACTCTTCGTGAAAGAAAGTCATTAAATGAAGATCAAATTCACCCTGAGGACCCCAATTTATGACAAGCCTTTCCTTCCCCTCACAGAAGCCACCTCTACAATCAGCCTTCCCGTACTGTTTCCTACCTCTGCTGCCTTATCCTGCCACAGTGAAGAGCTATCATTTCAATGACAGCCCCTTCATACGTTACAGTAAGGGCTTTTCATCCTTCCTTGGGGATACCAACTCCCCACTCCAGCTTTAATTGCCAAGCCCTAGGTCAAACCCACTCTCATGCTAATCGTGACTGTGAATCTATGAAGCTCCACCATGAAACAGCGTAGGCTGCTTGTTCCTGCTGGCCTGTTTGGGAGGCTGTTGAGACCTTTAGTCCCCTGGTTGTCACCAACCTCCTTCCTCCTGATTTTCAGTCCCAATTTCCTCAGGACAAATCTCCTCTGGCACCAACAACGTTCAGCTTGGTGATGCCCTGTGCATTCTTCTCACTGGACCACAGCATTGCTCTTATGGAACCACTTCCACAGGTCACCACACCTTATGTCCTTCTACAGCCACAAATCCAGCCATGCATCTTTAGGCCATCAAAACGTCTGTAGTTACAGGCCAAAAATCTATAGCCACAACACATATCCACCTGCAAACTGAGAAAAGCTTGCAGTCTGTTACTCAATGTTTATTTGTGCCACCATCATCTAACAAGTGACATGCCATTGTATGATGGGAGATGCCTACATTTTTTTCAACTTCATAGGTAAACCTGGGTCACAAAAGAGAGAGCTGTGCTACCACGAGGGTATTGGGCATCAGGCTGCAAGCAGGATGATTACACGCCTCAGGTCAAACAACTCTAATCCCACTTTTCAGCCTTTATTAGGCTAAATAAGATGAGCTTCAGGACAGGTCTCCAGCACATTGAAGTGCAGAACAAATCAGAAGACATTTTCTGCCAAGACAGACCAGTGTATTTGGATCTTGTTTTCGCTTATCTTCTTCTGTTGTAACATAACACCATTTCAGCTCCATCTGTGATTGCTGTGCTGGGAAGACAATAAAAAACAGAACACATGCAGCTAGAAGGATCTATCAAGTTTTAGCCCCTAAAAGTCTGTGACTCACAAAACAGGATCTGCCATTAACAGGAACCAGAAACACAAGAGGAAAATTGGCCAGGTGGCTGTACTCTACCATGGGTATGCTTCACAGCCTCAATGTGCACCTTTAAGCCAGCATCATCACTTGAGCATTTCCCGCCTGTGGCATTCCTTCAGGATCAAAACCAGGCAACCCTGGAACACCAACGGGGGTAAAGCACACCTTATCTCAGGCACGGTTCAAGGGACGAAATTTGACGCACTTGATTGCTTTCGCAGCATCACCGAGGCCAGGGGGAGGCACTGGGTGCGAAGCAGAGCAGCGCAGAGAGGTACTGTGAGGTAACCCCTCCTCCTGAACAGAACTATTCTTAATGTGGACAGTAGCCCTTTTGCCTTCTCTTTAAGGGACTGCTTAGCATGAAACTTGCACAACTAGCCAGCCCACCTGACTGCGCCCAGTCCCAGCGTGCGCCATGCCAACATCCCGAAATTAACCCACAGATTCCAGGACCGCCACCGGGACAAACCCTACCGCTCGGGGTGAGCGGAGAAGAGGGGGACCTGCCGCATGCCGTACCGCGGGGATGTTTCGGCAGGTAGGCCGGACCACTCCCGCTCACCTCCCCTCAGAGGCAGCGGCCGCCCCGTGACTAACGCGGCCTGACAGGCGCGGCCGCCGCGCTCGCCTCAACACCAACCGCCCCTCTCCCTCCCGCCCAACCGCCACCCCCGCTGACATCACTGAGTTGGATTTAAATAGCTCCGTAGCCCCCCGGCCTCCCGGATACAGCGCTCCCCATTGGCGGCGGCGCCAGCCAATGGCCGCGCCCGCCCCGTTCCTCTCCGCCAATGGCGGGGCCGCCGCCGCCGGGCGCCTCCCCTGTCGCTAAGGGAGGGAAATACAGCGCGGGGCGGCGGGCTGTCAGGTGCGCTGCGCTGTGCCGGGCTGCGCCCCGCCGCGCCCCGCCGCCCGGGGACGGGGATCAGCACCGGGGGCTGGGTGGGAGGACGGGGTGAGGAGTAAACGCACCTGGGCAGTGGTGTTGGGGGACAGAGAGGGGCCGGGTGCCCCGGCAGGCTGCCGGAGGCCGTGGATGTTTGCTCCCCGCCGAGCTGCAATGGACGCTGCCCGCCGCCGGCCGCTGAGCGGAGCCGCCCCGCCGCCGCCGCTGCCGCCGCTGAGGGAGAGCTGCTCGCCAGGAGCCGGCCCTCGCCCGGCGCCCGAGAGGGACGGGGGTTTTTCCTCTTCGGCAACGCTCCGCTGCCGCCGGCCGCCCAGATAGGGCCCATGGCAGCCACGGCTCGAGCAAAATAGGTAAACGCCACTGTGTAGATGTGCTGTCTGGAGAGGAAAAATAAATAAATAATAATAATAGTAAAAAAATACGAGGATGCGGATGTTGGGCCTGGCACAGGGGAGGTGTAATGGCCTCTTCTGCTTTGCGAGATGCAGCCTAAGGAAAGCGCAAGCCCGGCGTGAGGCGGGTTGGAGACC
>KZ505730.1:973499-994974 GCA_002844005.1 Limosa lapponica baueri
GATGCAGCTGGGAAAGAAGCAAACGCAGGCGTAGGGTATAACAAGGGCAGATGAGGGATTTCCAGTATTGGTACCGCTTTCCAGACCAAATGGCATCTGCAATATCATTCATGATTCAGGTCACCTGTGCTCGGGAAATGTGAAACGTAACCGGGTGCAGAAAGCTGTTCAGGACACGATGGAGCTCGTCGTGCAAGAACTGGTTAAAAAAGGGTTGCATTCATTAACCAAAGGTGGACAGGGAGGGGATATTTCTTTGGAAGGGCTTTTGTTCTCCGACTCCCACAGCCTTCCCCATCCGTGCTGCTCAGGTGGGAGTGGAAAACTGAAGGGGAGGAGGAAGCGGGGCTGGATGCACCCGCCAGCCCCTCCGCAAGGCACGGAGAGCGATTGCGGGAAGGGGTGTTCAGCCAACGGGTCTGCCGTGTGCGTGATGGATGGTAGCATTTCTCACCACTGTAAGGCGGCAGCAAACATTTTTAAGCGTGGCGATCAATTTTGCTCTCTAGCACCTAATTGAACATCAGTAAATATGTTATTAAGATGCTTGACAGTGTGCTCCTTTGCAATCAAGGCCAAGATGTAGCCAGATACTCATCTTAATCTCTCCAGACACATTTCTAATGAATTTTTACGGTGCCTAGAGGAAAGGTCCCTGGTCTGAAGTGGGATACCTGGGTGATAAAAGCAAATAATTATTAATAATATATTGTGTTTATGGTGTCAGATTGTCATCTAAAGACAGTGGTAAAATCTTGTAGTATAGGCTACTGCTAGAATCCTATTAATAAAATTGCTTACTTTAAATCACTCCCAAAGCGTAAAGTAGGATGTTTCTTTGTTGACAGTGCTTTCTCTTGAATATTTATATTTAACTCCCTATTTATGGTCTATCAAGAAACCACCCAATAGTGATAGCAACTGTATTTTGAAATAATTCCATCGTATTGCAGTGGTTTTGTTATCATTCTGTCCTATGAAGATACGGATAAACTTCCTTTCTACTTAGCAGAAATATGGCACAAGGTCAAGGCTCTCTACCCAGTGCAGAGCACAACTAGGGAAGAGAGCTAGAACTGCTTAGGATTAGTATACTGGCTCCTTCACTACTCAGTCATCTATTTCTTTGGGTAATCAATCCACACTTTTACAATGGCAACATTTTGATCTTCTGTTTTCTGCTGGGCTGGAGGAACTTCTTTACTCTTTTTTTTTTGAGTAAAATTTGCAAATTTTACTTGAAAAAGTCTGCTGACTTCTCCCATGTATGAAAGCCAATCCCAGCAGTGTATGCTACAGAAACAGATTCTAGTTCTCATTGAAATTCACATTTCTAGTCAACCTAATTTTACTACGAAAGCCTTTTGCTTTCCTTTATCCCCTAGATTTTCCTATTCTTTTCGAACCATTCAAGCAGAAAAGATGGAATCCCTGGCCCTATTGCAGTGCTGGAAAATGTGCAGAGAACTACGCTGAAATGAGGGCCTCGGGTGTTCAAAGCTCAAATGAAAGCTGTTTGGGTCGTGTAGTTGGCTTTGAGCAGTCTCAACATTTTAGCTCAGAAAACTACATAACCAATCTAGAAAAAAAAAATCCATTTATCACCTTGTGCAGTGTAACCACAAAGGGTTTGAGTAATAATAATAAAAAAAAGACTGAATTATGAATTTTAGTGGTCTGCTTTTTTTTTTCAATTTTATACGTGTTATTTGACGTATATGTGTGAAAGCATACATGTATTTTAGTTTGGGGGGTTATGACATCACTTCTGGAAAAAAAAAAGTGCAACAACTTTGCAGACAGTTGTTTAGTATTTCACAAACTCCAAATAGCTCCTCAACAGCAGACCTGAGTTACAAGACACAAAATTTGATTGCATTAAGGTATTTATCAGGAAAGCCTGAAGCAACATATGATGGAATAATTTCCGGTAAATCATTATTATCAGATATGAAGTAAATTTTCCATTTATTAATTACTACAGTCTTTAGACATTCATCCTTGACCTATAGATTATTTTCCTTTTTTTTTAAGGAGACAGCAGAATGTGTAACCTTTATTGTTGTAATAACATGCCAAAAAATGAAGGGACTCAGTTAAGCAACTGCAATCCAGGTGGTAATATGACAAGTCTATTTGAGCAGCAGATAACCAGAAGCACACATCTTCTCTGCCGTAAACCCTGGCAGAGGTCAAATGCACAAAAGCAGTTGTTGAACTGAAGCACATGGACCTCCTAATAAGCTGGGATTCCTGTGGTGCTTACCCATGCCATGGCCCTTTTCCTTCCGAAGAAAGAAAAATACTCGCCATGTCCCTGTTTTGTCAGGGACCTTAATGGAACTCCCACTGCCAACTGCAAAATCTGGAGGCCTGATTTAAAGGGAGCCACTTTTTAACCTTGGGCCATGGCCGTAGAGATAAAAGCGGAGTGGCAGAGTATAGCAATCTTCAGGATGTGTGGCATCATTATCCTCAGACACGGCATAAGCCTGGTACGATAGCTCCTACCACGTCTTGTTCGAACTTGAACTATACCTTCTTTAGGGCAGAGAAACGTTTTCAAAATTGCCTGAACACCATAGCGTTTTGTAAAGGTATAATTTTGCAGCTCTTCCATTGACTACTTTTTGGGCAAGTCAGTAGTTCGCTTTCCCCTGATTTATTTGTTTGCATCATAGGGATAACTGTATTTGCCCGCTTGCATGAAATGCTGGAGGGTCCTGCAATTTCTGTAGTTTCAGATTGCAGTTTATCTTGATGGGGAGCAGTATCGTCAGATTACAAATATATTCATTTCCTTCCTGGAGCGGGAGGATTTCAGGAAATAAAAGCCCATTCCTAATCAGGCAAGGAAATGAGGGCATCGTGGCATATCCAAAGTGAGACAAAATATTTGCAATTTTAATATGAGGCTCATGTAAGTCTGTTGACTTTGCTTTTTGGAGGACAAGGAAATATGAAAAATGGTAATATTTTTTTTGTCTCGAATTATACAAAATCCTGTTTTGTATAAGAGTTAAACCAATCCCCCTGGGTGTGGATAGCTGGGATTTCAGAAAAGGCCAAGGCCACGTGGAACCGGGATTCATCTGCTGGGCATCACTCAAAGACTATTCAGTTAAAATCTTTCCATTTCCAATGACCTTTTATGAATCCAGGTCTCAGCCATCACAGCCAGGGGCCAGACTAACTTTGCCACCCTCTGCACTCCCCCACACCTGCACGATTCCTGGATTGCCAAAACCAACACATCGGTTAACTGCTTTTTAAATGAATAGCCTAGCAGTAAGAATTACCTCCCAGGCTAACCACGGTCTGTTGGCAATCCCAACAGATACGTCCTTGTTTGGAGCAACCTCTTAGCACTACTTTCCATTTTTTTTAAGTATTCATCCAAGGCAATAGCTGCTGCTGAAAGCTATTAGTATAGATCGGATAACAAAAACCTTTGGATTATTTAAACCTCTGCAGCGCACCCCTATTCTTCTCTGACCTCCCCTTATATTTGTGGGGGAGAAATAAGTACCAGGTCACCTCAGTCTGAACTAGGGACCTGAAGCAGGTCACGGGAGTTGTGCTCCAGAAAGTCCGTTTTGTCCTATTGACTAAAGGCAGGCTGCACGGTTTGTGGGATCACCAGTGGTTTAATGTGATACATCACAGGAAGGGATTTTTTTTTCATCTGATGGTTAAATTCTGTATCATTTGCACCCATTCTTTCTCACTAATAAAGGTGGATCTGCACAGCCATACTTAAAGACAAGTTGTGGTCCATTATCTCAGTATGTTAATGAACTCTGACTTTTTTTCTTCTATATTTTATGCCAAAAAAGCTGGGTGTGGGGATGACTACAAAAGAATCTTGTTCATCAGATTTGCCTTCCGCTCAGGGACACAAGGCGGCTTTCACTGGGTGCAGAACATATTTTATTCATTTCATAGATTTTGGGTTGCATGTGATACAACTATTTGTTTTGCTGGATTCTCAAAACTTCTGGAGAAAAACAAAAAGAAAAAAAAAAAAAAAAAAAAATGTTGCCACGTAAATGCATGTCATTCCAGAAAACAAGCAAACAAACCAAAGAGCCAAGATCTCCAACTTGGTGCCGCTCAGCTGACATCTTTGCACGAGGAGGGAGCGTAGCCTGGACCTGCTGTAGCTAAGTCACTACAGATGAGAAGCAAAGGCAAGCTTTCCACCGACCAGGATTTTGTCCACAAAGGATAACTGCTTTCTGTACACATCCTAGCAGCACCTCAGGGATGGGGCAAGTATTATTTCCCGGCGGCGCCTTTTAGGTGCAAGAAAACAGGCTAAGTCTGGAAGAAACAAGAAGAGGAAAGCAGGGAGTGTTAACTGCAAGTGAACAGAGCAGTCCCTAGGAGGATAATTTTCTCCTTTTAAATCTGGTGCCCGTATTAAAATTTCTCCCAACAGCACGTGCACAACCGATACTTACTCAGCTGATAACGCAAAGCAACAGTGACCCTGGCACCAATGCCGAGGCAATATTTACAAAAGGATGAACTATTTTCAAACAATGTCTCCAATGTACTAAGCACAAACAGGCTTTTCTTCAACATCAGGCATGCATGTTGTCTCGTTCCAACGATTTTGTTCATGTAGAAATGTATTCATTGTGGACAATGCAAGGAAAATGTCATTCTCTATTTATATCCCAGTTTCCCTTTGTCCTCTTTACAGTATCTCGGGGCAGTGATGCAGAGCAGAGTCTTGCTCTAAACTCATGCTGTTTTCCTCCCCGGCTTCTTCCGAAGCTCTCGCAGTCGCAGAGCCACAGAGTTAAAAGGCTTTCTACAGCAGATTTTTTTCTGAGACACAAAGATCGGTCTCTCTCTCTCCACTTCCCAGCAGAGAAGATCTAAGTCCTGCCTCTTGCTCCATCACTTGGAGTACATAATGGTCTTGGCAGCCGAGGATGTGGTGGTAGCAGCGTTCTGAGCCCTGTAAGTGGATGCACCTGGCACATCAGCGTGAATAGGCGACGTTAAGGCAATTCTCCCCCAGTAATGTATGAAACCATCCACTTCATGAGCAGCCTCTCTGTGATAAAGGCTGCCTTTTTGTTGACTTGGATAAGTTCCCCAGTATGGTCAAAACAGAATAATGGAGGACTTTGAAAGAAGGGCCTTTGCACAGAAAATAATTAATCTAGGAGCGGAGGGGCAGGGAGAAAGATTTAGTGACACTTGAAAACAAAAAGCAACCCCCCCAAGACCTAGGACTAAACTAAAAGCTTGGATGCAGACTCGCACTGTGTTTTCATCGTAGAACAAATCATCTGCCCTGAAAGCATCTTTCTTGGGCAGGTTGGCCACATTTTTGGGTAGGAATTAGGAACATTATTTTAAGCGATGTTTCAGGGAAAGGCTATTTTGCCTTTCAAGTGTCAGCTAATGTTCTCCAAGGTGGAAATTTCCACTGCTCTCAAGTACAGCATTCCACTCTGATAGGCTTCAGTTTATTGGTAAACCCATAAGCACCATTTTAGTACCTTTAAACACATCTTTAAAAAATCAATTGATACAACTCCTTACTTCTACAATTAAAATCACTTTAAATCGGAAGCTCAACCTTAAGCGGAGTTTGCCTTTAATAGAGTTCTGCAGTCTTTCCAACTATGTGTATACAAAGAAAATATTCATACATGCCTCAGATGCAACAGTGAAATGAATATAACACATTCCACATGTTCTAAGAAATTGAAAAACTTGCCTTTCTAAAGAAAGAATATGTGACTGTTTTCCAATATGAGACTCCTGAGGCCTGTACACTCACTTGAATGGATCTCCCAGTAAAGAACATCCTTTATACACAGGAGTCACATCCAATTCACTGTCAAGCGTCAAAACATTCACTGATGCTTATAGACTTCATAAAAACCCCACTTTTTTTCCCCAGATAAAATATCTCAATCAGGTTGAAGCAATTTTGTTCTCTGAAAGAAAAGTTTGAGACTTAATGAATATTACTAAATGAAATTTTTTTAACCACATAATGCATTTTAGATAAAGGTTATATATAACACCAAATAAATGAACTCTTCTTGTAATTCGTACTTCTAATAATGCATGATTTCATATGCTTTAGCACATAAAAGATTAGATAGCTTTAAAATTAGAGCAGTCAAACTTTTAGCACAGCATGAGATGAAGATAAGGAGTATTCAGTCACTGAAAACATCTTTCCTTCATCACCGTCTTTCTCATCCTTAAGGAATTTTAAAATTGCAATTGAGCAATTCTTAACTACTGGACAAAAATAACTTCTATTAGCTGAAAAACATTTTAAGATCTTTCAACTTTAGGGTAGAGAGATAAACTGTCATGTGGGAGCATGCCTTATCGTTCCCATGAATTGAAGTTTGACAGAGGTTGGTAATTCTGACATTTGGAGAGATGATTAAACCTAAATGATTGAAAGCTATGCATAACCCTCAAGATTAAATGAAGATTAAATGATCATCTATTATGGATGTATGCAATATATAAGATTTCAACAGTTAGCTGGCAGCAATCGTTCATTCTCATTTTTCATTAAATTTTTAGAAAGTAGATTCTCCCAAAGTTAATACTGGCATCTCCAAATAAGGATAGTATTGAAATTCAAATAATTTGGTTGTAATCTAGGTTGTTTTGGGGGGGGCTTGTTGTGGTTTTTTTTTCCAAAAAGTCCTAACATTGCTCCATTACCATATTGAAAACACTCAAACAAACAACTGGTTAGTCCCCTTTGGAAAACCTTTGGAAATGTTTTAATATGAACACCAGGAAAAATGTGCTCATTTCAGCAAAGTTTTTAAAACTGTTTTCTCAATTTGCAAAGAGCTTCACTGTGTACACGTCAATACAGAAGACCTTTTCTGCCAAATCGTATCATTTTATCTAAGGGTAAGTCTTGGAAAATGCTACTTAGCAAGTTCTTCTAATCAGATAATATATAATGAATGATTGCAGCTAACGATATTTTATGCTTTTATTGGTTCTGCAGCAACCGATATTACTGTTTTTTGTAATTTCACATTTCGTAGCAACAAAAAAGTTTAACTTCTGTTGTTGGAAGCTATGCTAGGATTATTTTCACAATCTGCTCTTACATCTGACAATCCACCATAAGCAATTGAGAAATATTTTCTGCACAAGCTACATTAAGCCTCATGGCAATTATTGCTATCTTGGCTGATCCATTCAAAACCATTTATCCCCTTTACCCGAAAACCTGAAGCTCTTTCTTTCCAGGCTGCAATATCTTGCCTCGTGGAAGGCATGTTACCCCTGTAGTCACGGTCGGAATCCAGGTACAGAAGCAACATGATCGATTAAAGTTAACGTAGACTCAATGTTAAGTTATAATCACTCTGATTATTCCCACTCTCTGCTGGGTCAATACACCCCTGGATGCTGTGCTAGACCTACGGGCAATACTGAGTCTACTATAAAAGTGCGTGGTCACCATTTTTAGACACTAAAATTTTGCGTATGAGATGATCCTAACTGTATCTCTTCTAGTGTCACCACCTCTATTCCGGGCATGTATTTAAAATGTATCTTTTTACGTTTTGGTGATAGTTCAGTTTGCAAAGAAATTTAGGATGTGTTGGCTTTAAAGGTACCTATGGATATAACACCCAAAATAAGAAGAGGGTCTGGGAAATAAGAGAGATTTCAGCAGAGATGGCTGAGGTTCAGCATCTGAGAAATCCTTCTGGGAGAGTGAATACTTAGCACTTTTCACAGTAGTTGTGAGATCTTTGTTTTGCTCTAGACAGAGAGTTGAGGTTGTTCAGCCAGGAGAAGAGAAGGCTCTGGGAAGACCTTCTAGTACCTAAAGGGGGCCTACAGGGAAGATGCAGGACCAGGCAAAACACTTTAAGAAGATGCTGAGTGAATTTCAAGTTTTACTTACACCTGAGAAGCTAATAAAAAAAAAGTGAGGTTTAGTTTTCATTTCAGTTTTCAGTGAAACTTTAAAGACCAGGTAATTTTTAAGCAGCAATAAACAAATAGCTAGAAGGGAGAATAAAATGCTGGTACAAATTTTAGCAGCTGATAGTTTTTAGAAATTAGGCAGTCACCTTGAATATAACCATCTAGTAAAGGGTCTAAGGGAGTTAAAGGACCTAACCTCGTTCACCACGACTGGGATATCCAAACATCTAAAAGAGGATCAGATGTCATCATGCTGATTCCTTTTCCTTTTTTTTTTTTCCTGTAGTCAATTGCTCTTCTTGATGTAGAGAATGATTTGTTGATTAAATTGCTATTTAATTCAACGTATTCCTGGAAAACCAAGCCTCTAGCCCTTAACAGTGACATGTCACTGAAAGGTGGCTTTCCTGTACTCAAGCACTTCAGACCTTCTAGGTCAGTCTTGATGCACATCCTTATGCAAAAACTTCTGTGGGATGTTTTCACAGAATCACAGAATCTTCATGGTTGGAAGGGACCTTTGAGATCATCAAGTCCAACCATACACACACACACAAAAAACAAACAAACAAACAAACAAACAAACAAAAAAGAAGTTTTACTTCACTCCTTAAACAGTGGCATTAAATTTGATAGCAAAACTGCTTCCACCCTCTTTATATCAGTAACTACATAAAGGTAGGTTAGAGCACATGGTTTTAATTTAGCCTTTAGTGGTTTTATTTGGCAGGGAAAAAAAAACTGTTGAGCACTAACCTTGAATTAGAAGCTGACCTCCAAATTAGTCAGCCTTTTTCTTGTAAATGCATTTTGTAGAGTATAAACATGAACCATCTATTTACATAACGTTACTGACAGCCAAATGATTTCTTACCAGCACTAATGCTGGAAATCCCAAGCACTCCTTCCTTGCTGGAGAATGGTTTATAACTCCTGAGAATAATCTCTCCACCAAGTAACAGCAAACAGAAAAGGCTGATCATTTCCCAATCAAATTTAGGATTTGTCTAGTATTTCACTAAGAAACCCTCCTACAAATATGGAATAATAATTATTATAGGCTGCTGTTAAATGAAATGCAGGTCACCTCTTAGTGTGCACGTGGAAAGCTCTGACTGTGGTGGTGGTGGTGCAGCCTGCTCCTGCACCATGATGGCTTTATCCATTGTGCTACAGGAGACACCATGAAAGAGCAAAGAGCAGCCTGAGTCCAGCTTGGCACTGGGGAGCCCTGGTGCCAACAGGGTACCGGTGGTGGCCCTGAGGGCTGTCAGTCAGCAGCAACCCCGTTGTATGCCTAAGTTTCTCCACCTCTCCCATTCTTGGTCTGCCAGGAAGCCAAGGGCAGCGAGGAGCACAGGATTTTGGTTCTCCTGAAGCTGAGATCCTCCTTCAACCAGGGGAGCCTCCAGCAGGTCGGCAGCCCACCTCTGCTTTCCCAGGCCCTGCACATGCTGCTGGTACGTGTACACAAGCACTACCTCCTGACCAAGCTCGCTGCAATGTCTTAAAGGTTTTTAGCTATTTTCACACATCCAGGGAAAATGAAAGCCACGGAGCACCACCAGGCTTTTAAAGTTCCTGTGTTTCTTTGGCTGTGAGCTTTGTTATTTTTAAGAATAAAATTCGATAAAATGGACATATTAAGTATGATGAAAAACAAATCTGAAAAAGATACAAAGCATTTGTGTGGCATATTCTGCAGGCCATGGGGACATTTAACAGATTTTGAGAGGCAGAAAAGTAACTTGATTAATTTTAGTTTATTTTTGCTCACTTTAAAGAGACAGTATTTTGTGGATAGCATAGCTTTTTTGCTTTTATTGCTGAATAAACAGCAGAACATCCTTTCTTTTTTTGAAACTGTATTTTCAGAAGGTAATTTCTTTTATTATTGCAATAAGAGTACATACCGTAGCATAGCGCTTCTGCCTTGCTCCACATTTATTGGCATGCACTGCCATAATATGCCATAATAAGTCTCTAAATTAAGATGGTATTTTTCATGCTTTCAGCAACAGCAGCAAAGTACTCTGCTCTTTGCTGCGTGTTGTTATTATTAGCTCCCCCATGATCGAATTCCAGCCTCGGGCACTGGTTGTGTGATGGGGCCGAGCTCTGATGGCAGGTTTCAGCCCTTGTTTTGGCTGGCTGCATTTGCCCTACCTAATTCACAATAGGAAGCACGAAGACTTGGCTGGACAGAAGGGAAGTGCACAGCCATTTTAACGGCTTACAACTTGTCCCCAAACTAGAGTAAAGTGGCTTCTGTTTAACATAAAGGGTGGGAAGAGTTCTACTCTGGGCAGAAGTTTATCAACACCAGCACCATCGCCAATAGGTGGGAATAAGAAACAAAACATCTGAAGGCTTCTTAGATAACCAGCAGCAGATCACTTTTCACTGCCTAGCACTGGTTTTGCTCGCTGGCATCCTCCATGGGAGTACCACCAGGCCACTGGGGCTGGAAGGCATTTGGGGGACAGCCTGCAGGGGACACTGACAGTGTTTCTTTGTTCTTCAGTGTTCTTGAACACTCAGTTCAGAACGACCTTGCTGCTGTCTTGGCCTTTCCTGAAGGTTTGGTACAAATACTGTCACCTGCTACTAATAACAGAAGGCAAACATTTCCCATCCCATCAGGGGAGGGTGTTGGTGAGTTCCAGCTGAGAACGTGGTCCATTCCTCCTGACAGAAGGTCAGAGACACCCAGCAATGTCCATGTAATGGCTCACAGTGAGAGGTCAGGAGCATCAATTCCCACAGGTGTGTCTCCTGCTTCTTCAACAAGGCTGGGGCTGATGAAGCCTGCCCTTTCTCAGGCCTCCTTCCTGTGAGGATCAGGTGAGCTGGAGCATCTGCTGTCATGTTTCTCTCTGTGGCTTTGGAGGGCAATGGTTCCTCCCAGTGACTTCCACACCCAGCTCTCTCCTAAGCACACAGCTGGCTGCCACGAGGCTGCCCTTCATTTGTCTTTTGCTCCTTCAGGTTACAGAGCTTTGAATTTTCCTCCAGCTCTGTGGTGGGCAACACCGATGGCAACTTTAATTTAGATTCCTGTTGTCTTTAGAAACCTCTGATTGGGATCCTCCTGGTGTAGTTTAACATGCCTGCTGTCTGCCAAATGTAATTTTTTTTTTTAATCCTAAAAGCTTTTCTGTTGCTAGGTGGGGATTTTTCTGCCTTTCAGATATAAAGTGACTAATGGGATACATTTCATAATACATCAGCAAGTGCAGTACTTGTCATTATCATATTTCAGTGCCCTTTAAATATTAGCAACCTGCACAGAAAGGATGGGGTAGTATGCAAATTGTACATAAAAAGAAAGTAGGGGGAATCTTTGTTCTTTGATAATCACATTTTATAAGGCTAAGAAGGTTTATTGCATTAGGGAGATGAGGTTAAAAAATGTTGAGATTTTTAAACAGTGCTTTTCAGGAGATGAACGAATGCCCAGCAGGAGATGTTAGGTGTTGGGACTGAGGTGGAATTTAGATGCTATAAATCTCATCCTGCTCTGATGCAGATCCCATCTCAGGCTTCCGTGGTCACAGGCTAGGAACACATTTTCTTCCATTCCAGCTGGATAACTGCTGTTTTTTCACCTCCTGTTGCTGCTTCCTCCAACTGTGTGTTAATAGACAAGACAAAACATCAACCCATAGGAAAGCAAATGAATGGAAAAGTAGTCATGTGGACAAAAAGGAGGACAACATCTTGGGATAGTATCGAGTGTACATCAAGGAAAAAAGTGATGATGCCCTTTAAATTAATATATATAGTTGCAATTTTTGTCCGTTAAGCTTCTGGTAACAAGTCATTGTGCTACTGGCAGCCACTCTTGGTCACTAGAGTCACCATCCCATAGGTGGGGTAGTTCTAGTTCCTGAAAACTCACAGTGGCCATGCTAAGAGAAACAGGCCTGGAAAATTCATCTGTGGCTTAACAAAATTAACCATTTCCATCGGTGCAGGTTCACGGATTCTAGAATAAATAAGATTTACATCCTTCTTGGCTACTCTGGGGACTCTGTGTGAGGTATGGTGTGTTCCCTAAATTCCTGCAAAAGAGAGAATCCAGCTCTGTACCGAGGAGCCCATCAACCCATACTGCCACGCTTCACCCATTTTCGTATTCTTAAATGCTCCATTGATTGAAAATTTCAAGGCATATATGTGAGAAACTTGTATCACAGAGATTTGTCTTTAAGAGAGCATTTAAAACACCAGGCAATTTAAGTTAGATACAGTGCGATGGGTTTTGGTAATAAAGACGTAAGGTTTTTGTTAGTATATTGAAGCTGTTACAGAATATAGCTCAGCTATAATATGATCAAAGTTATCTTGCTGGTTCTGTTCCACCTTCTTACACAATATTTGTAAGTGAATTAGCAAAATGGTTTGTGAAGATTCCTCTTGAGCGTTTGTTCACTCTTGTTAAAGAGATACCAAGAGGTCTCCTTGTAATTTTTGAATATTCCCTAACCTTTTGGTTGAAGGTAACATTTATTTATTGTAGCTGATAATAATTAAGAGATAAATAAACTCGGACCCAGATTTTGGTTTAAAAAAAAAAACTGTTCAAATCTGGAATAACTCTAGATTAAAGTAAAAGTAGAAAGAATATACTGAAAATTGTGAAGTAAAAAACCTCACTTTTAGGATCATGGAATAGTTTGGGTTGGAAGGGACCTCTGGAGCTCATATGGTCCAACCCCCTTCTCGGAGCTGGACCAGCTGCCCCACTAGTTCAGGCTCCTCAGTGCCTTGTTTAGCTGAGTTTTGAATAACTCCAAAAATGGAGATTTTGTTTTTATGCATTCTCTTATTCAAATAATTTTCAAAGAAACAATTCCCTCCTGATGTTTAAGGGGTTGCCTGACAGTGTAGGAAATCTGTTTTCAATGGCAAATTTTTGTTTTTCTTTGAAATTCTTTGACACATCTGAATAGCAAAGAGAATTAAAAAAAAAAAAGTCACCATTCAGACTCCTGTAAAAATAAAAGCATGGAAAAAGTCAAATCTCATCATTATATTTAACAGACAAAAATGAATTTATGATTACACTCCTAGTTGTGGAAAATACATTTCTAGGTATTAATTTGGATATAGGAAAAACTTCTATGCCAGTCGTTGGAAAAGCTCAAACAAAAGTCCTTGAAATATATTGAACCTACTGAGTACTTTCACAGCTTTTTAATTTTTAACCTTACATGTTCTTGGCAAAACTGAGTGCCTATCAATGGACTCATTATAATGACTCAAAACCTGCATCAGGAAGAGGAGGACTACACAGAAGAAAGATCTCTTTTCTCTCTGTTTTAAAAAAATTTGCTAAACCTATTAAAAAAAAAAAAGATTGAAAATTCAGGTGGAAATTTTGAGGGTTTTTACAAGAAACCAATAATCTCAGATCATTCTTAAATGCTATTTCAAACAACAGTATCTAGATTAGATTTTGCCAGCCCTTTCGTTTGTTTTTATTAAAGTTCTACAGCTTTTAATATAAACTTTTTTTCTGTTTTAAGTAAAACGTTTTCATTTTAGCTGAGTGCCCAGCTTTGTCTCCAGCACTCACCCTGTCAGTGAAGGGATATTTAACACCAGCTTGCACATTCTGGTCAAGGACTCAGTGGTCTGCAGGTATGGAGGTCTTATCTGATGCCGTGGTCTTAAAACTCTCACTCTCACATTTTTCCTTCCTCTTTCCTTCCCACCCTTGGCTGTTATAACTCTCATCTTTTATACCACAGAAAATCTAAAGTAAGTAATATAAGGGAGAGTCTGCATTTTTGTCTGTACCAGGTTGTCTTGCCCACACATGTTTGGAAGGATGAATAAGTAGAAAATGTTTCAACTGTCCAGGCTTCCCACTACATTTACATTTATAGTATTGCCAAAAAACCACCTAAATTGCATTTAACCTCTTGAAAACAAGATTACGCAGTTTGTACCACCTTTCCAAACAACTTTTCTATGCAATTCACCTCTTAGAAACCCATCCAACTCCAAAAATGCAGAGGAATAGGTAGGTCTTGAACTGAAGACCAGTCCAAAACATTCTGAAGGCTAAAAAGAGAGAAACAAGGCAGAGGACCAGGGCCATCCTATGTGAGAGCTGAAGCTCAGTGCTGGACCAACTCCACAACTGCTACGAGTTGTCCCAGCTCCGTTGACCGTTTAAGTACGCTAGTTTCCACAGACTGAGAGTGCCAGTCATCAGTACCCAATTTTGGGGGCTGCTGACCAAAATGAAGGCTCTGGACCACATCTTTCCAACGAATTCAGATGCCCAGCTCGCCGTCCAGTCAGAAAGGTCTGCGTGCCCACCTCCAGTGGCAGAACCAACAAAATAGGTTCTGTGTGTGCGTGTGTCTGTGTGTATTGCATAATTCACGATCCAAATTTAATCCAAAGTATTTGGATGTCGGCCCACCCCAGGCTTGCTTGGTGGAGCTGGAGAGGCGTGCCAAGAGCAGCACCGACAGCTGGGGAGCCCGGGATGGTCCGACTCCCAGGCTGGAGGCCCTGCACCCGCACAGAGGCACAATCCATGGACTGTGCAAGTGGAAAGGATCCTGTGGTTTGGTTTTTTTCAACCAGCTCTGGAGGCAGCTGAGGTTTGCCTCGGTGAAAGCAAAGCAGGGGATGGCTTTCAGCCCGTACACCAGTTCCAGACCACCTCTCCCACCAAAACTCTGCAGCTCCTTCATTTCTTGCAGCTTTTTATTCCGGTGGCCGCCAGGATGCATTTGGCAAGTCACTGCTGTTTTACGGGTGGGAGCTCAGTTTAACCTCTCCTCACAGCAGCCAGGTAGGGACTCGTAGAGTTTTAATGTACAACTGTTAATGTTCGTTTGCCTTTCAGCGCTGCTTGCAACCCAAGATTTCACTTTAGCTGGTATAATACTCTTGCATCATTAACAACAATTACCAGTCATTGTTCCATTCGGATTTCTCTTGCTAATTAGATTCACTCTGACAATCTGTATGGCCCATAAACCTAACCCCAAAAGGAGTATCTTCCCACAGCGAACAGAATGCAATATGAATAATCAGTTTAATAATTGTATTTGACTTAGCTTCTCAACACCAACGTGTTTATCAACATGCTGCCAGGGTTCCCCGGTGGGAGAGTCCCGCTCTGCTCCCGGTTCTCGCGAGAGGAGCAGGAGCCCTCCTGGCTGCTTTGCCAAACCTGCAGAAGCTGTGTGGGTCTTACACAAGCTTTAAGGTCCTCCGCTTTCAATTCTTGCCGTTTCGCATGGGCATCCAGCTCTTCTCTTTCTTATTTACTCTTGTCTCACACTCTTCCTTTCCCTCTCCCCCCCCTCTTCAGAAAGCCAACAGTGACAGAGGCAACATTAGCTCCTAGGGAAGCTAAAGAAATTTGGAAACACAACCACACAGTCCCTCCGCAAAGGGCACAGCCCTGCAGCCTGGTTTTGACAGCCCTGAGCATCTCTGCTCCTCTTGCTGAGCTCAATATTTGGGTGTCAAACCTGGGCTGGAAGCCAGTTCTTTAGCATCTTGCTGGCTCTTATCTGATAGCCCCCAGCAACAGCCCCTCTCCGACAGCGTCTCCGACAAAGGTGGCAAGGCAGCTTCCAGACCCAGATTGCTCCATGTCTGACTGGCTTGAGGCACGGCCAGAGGGTCAGAGTCTGTTTATATCTGTTTGTTTAGGTTTCATCTGGAGCCCTCCTGCAAATTCCCTTCTCCACATGCGGAAAAACTTCTCTTCTGGTAATTGCTAAGCAGAGCAATCTGCAGTTTATCTCTCTGGCTGTGAATCGCACAGACAGACAGTTGTTCTTATTCATATTTCAGTTGCTTTTCCAAGCATTGAGGAAAAATATTAAAACAAATCTAATTGCATGCAACTACATCTGCTCCTCAGCGGGCACCATCCTTGGAGTCAGAACTCTGGTGCTGCCTGGCTGCAGCGTGAGGTGGTGGTGGAAGGGGCTGGTGACTCCTGGGACAGAGGGTGAAACACTGCACCGAGGCTTCATTTGGTACCAAAGCACTGGGAAACACCGGTGAACTGGTCCAGCCTGGCCTTTCCTCCCTCCTCTACTCTACCCCAGCCTATGCCACTTGCCCCAGGGGTTGCTTTTGCCCCTAATCCAAAGAAAATAAATGTGAGAGTGCTAGCAGCTGGCAACACCATGCAAGCAACGTTTGGATACTTGAGCCCAAGACTGCAAAAGGGTACCTGCTCCATCAAACTCCATCCCCATCACCACATGCATGTGCTCCGGGACATTCCCCTGGCCTCCTGGAAGAGAGAAGGTCTCTGGTCCCCTGGTCTTCCTTGCAGTTCTCTTCAGCTCCTCTGCTGTTAATGCGTCTTTCCCAAAAGGAGGGGCGGGAAGGGAGGAGAGTCGATCTGGGCTGTGTATGTTGGCACTAATATTTCCTCATCTCAACTGAAAATAGATGCAACATAAGGATCAAGCTGGCCGCACACAACTCTTCTTTGACTATCTAAAGCTGATTTTTGTTTCTTCTCAGTTATTTTCCCAACTGATTCACTCCCTGTTAACAGCAAAAGCCACCTCTGACACTGTTTTTCACCTGCATGACTCTTTGTCTTTTACTTGAATGTCATCCTCCTTTTATTACAGCCGTTCTCGAGGTGTCCTGCTCATCCTTCCTGCCCTCCAAACCACCTCCGTGCCAGCAATGCATCACGGCTTTGTGCAGCACATTTCATCAGCACAATGCTTGCGTGGGCCAGGAGCATGCCATTAATGCAAACAATCAAACAGAATTGGTCCCAAAACTCCTATTGGAAGAACGGTCCCAGATAACTCCTCCTGGCCTGAGATCTCCACCCTCAGCACTCATTGCCTCCTCTTCCTACCAGCAATGCAATTCCTTTCCTAATCTATTTTGTCTCCAGTAACATCAGTTGTTTCACACTTGACATCATAGCAAATACATTAAAGTAGTCTAGATAAAGGAAATCTGGCAGATATCACCTGTCTGGAAAAATAATTGTTTTATCAAAGAGAACCATCGGGTTAGTCTGGCAGGATGTACCTTTAGTTGCATTTCATCCCATTTTTGATGTGCCTTTGCATTCTTAATTAACCTTCAAGGCATGTTCCAAAGCCTCGCATACCAGTGAGGTCAGAGTCACAAGGATGATGGTTGGCTGGATTATGTTTTAACCCTGTGCAACCAAACGCATTGTAATGGATATTCTGCAGTCACGGGGTCCCTCACTGACTTGACAGATGTATAAAAACAGTTGCTACTAGACATTCCACCTCACATGCTGGTCTTTCCAGAACTCCTGGACAGGCATGACCTGCCCCCCCCCCAAGAGGAACGCAGCCTGCTCTGTGAGCTTTGCTTCCCCACAGTAGTAATTCCATTTCCATATCCTTGTTCCCATTAACCAGCCTGCTTTTGCCCCTAGGATTTGTCTTCCTTAAATGAGAACAGAGGTAAAATACTCCTTTGATTTTAGGCCATGCCTAGATTATCTTTAATCTCATTTACTGCACAGCAGCCTGACTCTGCTTTTCTTCCTCTCTTACATTGAGAGTTGAAGAAGTTTTTCCCATTTTCTTCTGGAATACTTTGCAAGTTTCAGCTCAGGTTTGCTTTCGACAGTTATATTGACATTTCTTGACCTCTAAATAATCAAGTCCTCTTTCTGCAGCCTGTGAACCCTTGTGTCTTCCCAACAGCCTTCCCGAGGCTCCCCAGGACTAACCGGAGCACTAGGTGCCACAGAGACAGGGTGTGAGCAGGCAGGGTGTGGGATCCCTCACCTCCTTGCCTCTGCCCGTGCCTCCCCTGCACTAAAGCCTCCACCTTCTCCGTTCAAGCTGGCTTTGCTGAGGAGCATCACCCCACTTCATCAGTTTGCCCACTGGAAAACTGAGTCTCAGATGCATACGTATTTGTGTTTATTCTCCCATTTGCTTCAAACAGTGAGTTCAAAGCTCTGCTCTGTGACTAGATCCCTAGTAACTTAATTGCACATCAAAACAACATCACCTCATACAAGTTCACTGATGAAGATGTTTGTTGGTTGTCACAGCCAAGAATATCTGGGCCCTACTGTTGCTAGCTTGAAGGATCATCAAGTAATGCAGTCTCCTCAGGTTGCAAAAGCACTGAATGAAGATATGAATAATTTCCAAAAGAGTTTTTATCTCAGCCAAAAACATGAGCAGCAGCTAATGGAACAAAGACAAAGTGTATTTCTGACCCTGCAGCTCTGCTCCTGCTGAGTTTCAGAGGCTCGATGTGACCATCAGAAGTGCAAAAGCTTCTCAGCAAAACGTTGCCAGAAACTTTTACACTGGGAAGTGTGTGGTTATCAGCACGAGGTGTTCTAAGGCACAGTGAAAATGCTTCTCGCTACCTAGAAGACTGAAGCAGGCCAAATCCAATGGTGTCAGAGAAGATTTTCCTTGGCCGATCTCTCCAATCCATATGTGTGCGTGTTGCACCCTCAGCACAAAGGACTATCTGGCCTTGACTGCATGAGGCTGGGATCAGTGTCAGGAGTCATTCTCTCAAGATCTGCTCTTCATTTCGTCTAACCTCATCAATTACCTCTGCCCTCCAAATCCTGCTGGATGTGTCAGCTTAGCAGTTAAAGAAAAATAATTTCTCCTCTCAAGAACAGACACACCACAAGTGCTGTCGTAAAGGAGAATTTATAGGTTCTTGTTTTCTATTTGATTACACTTTTGAAAATGTTTTTGACAGCAACAGCAGTTCTTTGGTGCCTGAGATGGGAAGCTGGGCTGTTAGGGTGGCCGCTGATGGTTCGGGTCACCAACAACTCAACAGACCATCCCTGCTCAGTTTGAGATGGGATGAACAAAAATCCCTTACGGGCAGCTCCCTGCCCGGTGCAGCACTTTCCAGGGCAAGGAGTGTGAGAGAAAGAGGTCAGCCATAGAAAGAACAGGATTTTAGGCAAAACCACAAACTGAAAACAGTCTTGTTTTCAGACAGACCGGTGGGTAGCCCCAGGCTACTCCAGGCCAGACCTTATGCCCCAGGTTTGGTGGCAGAAGGAGAGGAGGGAGCCAAATATCCCTGTCCTTCAGAGCAGGGCTGTTGAATTTTTCTCCTCTTTCTGCATTCCTCATCCTCACATGTCTGGGGACTGGATCTCGATTTCAGCCCAAAGGGACTACAGATGCACCCTGCAAATGTACGACTGGAGAGGCTGTGAAGTCAGTCTGTGTGCTATACAGCAGGCCCTATAGGATGCTATTGAACAGCAGTCAAATAAAACACATAAGAGGTCATCATTGCGCTGAATCCTGGCCTTAGCAGAAAAACCTTTACAGGGCCAGCTCCACATCTCTTGTTCTGTGCTCAGCGAAACAACAACTACATTGTGAAATGCTGTGGGTCTATTGAGTAGCTCCAAACATGTCAATATTCTCTTCTGATTGCATCAAGTCATGATGATTTTGCTTGACTGCATGCCTGGATGAAACAACAGTGAACAAAAACAAAGAGAGACAGGGCCAGAGCTTGCCTGTGCACTACTTTTATCTCCCTGCCTTTCCAGCGCACCCATCGCAGCAGCGTCTAGGTGATAAGTCGGTCTCTTTACAAAACAGGAAGACCGTGGGCTGGTTGGCTTCTCTGACGAGCTATAAATTACACGGGCTTTACCTGGCTCCCAGCCTGCGCTGTACGCTAGGTAAGGCAGGTGCTAATGGAGGGTGCCGCGGTGGCCAGCGATAGGATAATTACTGTTATTGCATTAGGAGAGAATAGCTGCGACTTAAGAGCCGGAGGGAAAAAGAGTCCCAGGAAATGGAGCACCAAAGGCATCACTGGCTGCACGCACACAAAGGCGACCGAGCTATAAATAATCTGACCTCTTTGTTCCAGTAAAATGGCACAAGAATTAAGACCCTGGTTCAGGAAGAAACCTAAAATGCATGACTAAACTCGGCATAGCTGAGCAGACCTATTGACACCCCTGGGGCCCGAAGGCATTTCTGCTTTATGAGCCTTTGTGCTCACCTGGGATAGTGGCTGCTGGAGGTGTCCGGATGGCAGGGCTGCTTACCCGGGGCTGGGGCAGGCTTAATTACTGCAAAAAAATGAGTTAAAGAACTCCCCAACCCCTCCTTCCCCGCTCCACACACACAGTGGGACTTGTCAAGGATACCTGGGGTTTGGTGATGTACTCTTTCTCAGCTAAGTTACCGCTAAAGAAAGAAAAATCTGTTCACCTCAGTTCTCAGTTACCTGACAGTAGTTAGCGACTTGAAAATGAAAAGCTAACACGTAAAGCAAAAATATTAGGCAAGGTGTTAGAACATAAGCCTAACAAATGTAGACCAGAAATTTGTCAGTAAAACAAAATCAAACAAAACAGAAAAGAAAAAAGAAAAGAGATGAGCCAGCAGCAGGGCAGTTAATCTCTAGGTTAGCTTTGCCCTGCACATGTATCGTCTCTCACCTTCGGCAGAAAACCCACCCAAAAAGGTGCTTGTTCAAATGAAAAGGCTTGTGATCAGGCTCTGAAGGTCCTTGGCAGCCTTGATAAAGTAAAGCTAGAGCTACGTGTGAAAAAAAATAAAGGCTTTGTTGGTTGCCTTGGGTGGGGAGCAGCACCACTTACAAATTAATTTTTTTCCTAGCTCTTGATCACAGACACTTAAAAAAATTTTATCTGAAAATTATTGGTACATATAAATAGATCAGAAACCCTTCCTAGCTTTTTCTTTTTCTCTTTGTGGCAGAAAGAGAAAAGAACTATTTTCCTGGAGGTGAGGAGCAAACCTGGAGAGAGTGCAAGACTGACCCAGCATCGCCCACCCCACCGCCAGCCCCTTACCCCCCATGATTGGGATCTGCAGCAGATACACATTTCCCGGGTAAGACAAGATGGGTTTAAGAGCCTTCTTGTTGTTGTGGGGACAAGTACCAGGATTTGGTCAAGCATCTTTGAGCCTAGTGGGGTGTCAGACTTGGTTGTGCGCCACTGGGTTAGCAGCTGGCTGGAAAAGTGATAATCCAGCAACATTTTTCAGGTGAGGGGGGAACTATAGGAAGCAAAGTTACCTGCCAGGAAGTTTGCAGCAGCCATTTGGGCAACGACAGGAGGTCCAGCCACTCTCTTTTGTGCTGCGAACACCTGGAAAGTGAGGAGCTCTCAGAAGTGCACCCATCCCTTTCGCCTGCACTGTGTTTTCATGTGTCTGGGGTCACCGAGGGAGACTAACGAGAGACATTCTCCTCATATAACTACGTATCCCAACCCACAGTACCTTTCCACTTCACTGGCCTTCCCCATGCCTCACACGTATACATAGCCCCTAAAGCAAGCACTTTAAAAAGACTGGAAGCACAATCCAAGTTTGCATTATAATTCTCCCTGCGCAGCTTAGTTATTAGCTACCACGGAGCAATTAAGAACTAACAGGTCTAGCAGAGACAGCCAGTGTTTTCTGGTTGCGTTCTCCAAGCTCCCAGGACCATTTCAGCCGATCTCCTCCCGGGTGGCTCTCAGCCC
>KZ505730.1:1022829-1065117 GCA_002844005.1 Limosa lapponica baueri
GTCAGGTGAGGCACCCTTATCAAAATATGAGATGCTGATAGGGAGGCACACTCTGAAACAGCGCTGCTTAACAGACGACGAAGGGTGCATGATGAACCACCTCAGCAGAAATCATCTGTGCTTGCACCTGATACCGGAGGCACCCCGCAGCGGCCAGTCCACTTGTCAGAGAGAGGGAAAGAGGCTTCCACAGATGACTGGACAGTAATCCGCTGAGGAGAGCTGTCTCGTTAATAAATCTGTCCTCTGCAATGAGACTCCGCTCACACAGATGTGTCAGTTCCTTTATTCAGAGGGAGCAGCCTGAAAAAGATCACGGGGGCTATGCTTTCCGTGAATGGCACAGGCTGGGGTGAAGAGGCAGCAGTGAGCATCAGTGGGAAGGTGGCATGGTGAGCCTCCTCCACGCTGCCCAGGCAGGTCTCCCCACAGGCATCTTCCACCTATACACAGCAAATGAAGATACGAAGGCAGAAGGCTGCCCTATTCGCCCGTGTCAAGCAAAGCTGTCAATAACATCTGTTTTTTAGGCCCCATTTGGCAGATTGTACTGTTGGATGTTCCACAGCAATAAGTTCCTACAGCCTTTTTCTTTTTTTTCACCTCATGCAAAAAGGGGTTTTAAATTGAAAGAGTTCATGAAGCTGGAGGAAGAGGAACTGGTCAGCAAGCATGACCTTCTGCAGGTTTTAGTTTCCTGATTCATGAGTCAATTCTTTTTTCCCCTCTCCTTTCTTAAATTCTCCAGCACTGGAAGTGAAGGAAAACTAGAATTCAGCCTGGCCTTGCCAAGTTGCTGTCCTGTGCAGGGTCGGCAGGACATAGTGTCCTCTACAGCCCACCTCCACAGCCCATGTCCTGGCCATGCACTACAATGCTCTTGCTTTGAGCAAGAAGATGTGAAAGAACCAGAGGAAATCCCCCCACTGACAGAGGAAGGACTGTGCAAACCAACCGCTCCACCAGAGCGGAGCAGCTTTGCAGAACAACTTAAAGGAGGACTCCAGGGCAGCCTTGCTCTCCCTCATAGACATCAGACCAAGCACACGTCTCCTGTGGTGCTCCATACACACAGGACAACATTCAGGAGGTTCACCACTGCTGTTCACCTACCGCAAAGCTTCCCCTTGAACATCTAACTGTGAAACAGAGAATGAAAACTCAATTAAAGATGAAAGGGGGAAATTACGCACCATAAAGTCAAACGACACTGACTCCTTCTTTCCATCCTTCATCCAGAAAATAAGTTGGAAGTAAGCTGAAAACTGAATGAATACCTCATTTAACCTCACTGCTGGGATACTCAACATACTATTCTGAAGTTAATAGAACACTTTCAATAATTTATAGCTAACCTTTTATCCTACTATATTTTGAAATCTACTCCCTTATACTAATAAATAAACAAAGGAGAAAGGGCACTTTGTGTGGCCTTTGAGTCAGTGAATATGTATGTGTGAGCAGGCAGAGGTATGGGCAGGAGCCTGCAGAATCACAAGAGAATGACAGAAACAATGTTTACAAGTTCAAATGCCCCCAGTTATGGAAAAGAAGCAATGGAAAAAAAACACATCAATCTGGAAAAAATTAACATGAAGAAGCTAACATTTGAAAAGCACCTATGTCAGAACCCAAACCTATGGATATTCTCTTGGTAGAGTCCAAAAGAAAATGACACCCACCCCAGTCCTGGGGCGGGGGGAACCAACAACTTTTGCATATTTAAAACATTAAATCCAGGATGTTCCTGGGATCAGGATCTCACCTTTGCTATTTCAAGATACAATTCCTTGATTTGCTACTTTGGTTTTTTGCTAAGAAACACAATTTAAAAAAAGCCCAAACAATTTTGCTATCATTGCTGTACCACAGCAGCAGTACAACTCTAATTCATTCCACATCCGTCCCACACACCCAGATCCTCGGTGCATGCACTGATCTTGCAAAGACGCTCTTCCTCCTCCCCTGCAATACTGTTGCTCCACTGACTGCAAAGCCCCTTGTCCCATCCCTACATAACACAGCTTGGCTACATGCAGCATCGGCTGCAGAGAAGAATCCATCTGTTGTGACTTCAAAGAAGACAAGTTGGAGCTCTGTGATTCCTAAAACCCACAAATATTCCACCTTGGTCCGCCTGATTTGTCATTAACATTTCTCATGCCTAAATTGAGAAGGACGCATAGCATCAGCTGGGTGCTGACAGTGTTGCAGCCCAACAGCTTTTACAGCTTAGCCTCGTTTCCCTCCACACCTCCCAATGTTTCTTGGTTGTGCCTGTTGCATACCAACACACAGCAAGCCATCAGAAGCCAAATTAATATTATTAGTGTGCACTAACTATTGAGGGTTTGGTGCAAACTCCAATAAAACTAAGGAACCAAGTATTTTACCACATCTATGGGGCACTGACCTGTTGGCCCATTTTTCCCTGTTCTCAAAGATCCTTCAGCCTGGTACCCAACTCTGTGATGAAGCCTGTTTAGCACCAGTGAAGTTCCCCACATTCAGACTGACAACGTTCTGAGCTGAGATGAGGGAATCAAAGTTAAAATCCAGCCCATCTGCATCCATGAGTTCACTGCGGATAATGGACTCCATGTCACACTCCAAGCTCCCATTGAAAATATCCAGGTCCAAGTCACTTGGGAATTTCTCATGTCCCATGACCGGGAGGTTCACGCTAGAGGAGTACAAAGAGGAGCCTGAGAGCGGGTCAGAAAGTGTTTGCATAGACTGATTGACAGGTGACTGCTGATGTTTGGTGGATCCCAAGCTGTTCGAGTCACTCAAGCCTATGTTACTGATGGAATTGGACAAGGCACGGCTGCCACTAAGAGAGGAGTTGTGGGACTGGTGCTGGTGATGAGGCAGGCTCTGATTGACCAGACCGCCCTGGCTGGACTGTGCGGCAAACGACATCATGGGGTCGTTGCGGAGCATTATATTCCTGCGGGAATTCTGGGCAGACACAGCTGTGCTGGCTTGTGACATGAGTGGGTCAGACTGTGTCATCATGACATCGCTGTGACTAAGTGCATCAGAGGCGAGGAGATCCTGCAGCGTCTGGTTGTTGTAATGAGAAATGGAAGAGAAGGTGGCTTGCTTGTTCTCCTGAATGGTCTGCATGGGCGACTGGCGGAGGGAATTCAGGGACGATGGCCCGAACACGGCATTGTTGAAACTACTTGATGGGGAGCCCAGCCCTGAACCTTTGGAACCATACGGAAAACTGGAGCTTCTCTGCATTATCCCTCCTGTGGGCGACTGCTGGGAGGGAGGGAGTGTTATATTGTCCAAGAGATCATCCATGAGGTTATCTGTAAGTCCATCGTTCAAATTCATTGTCCCAGCCATATCAGTCAACCTAGGCAACTCCACAGTACACGGTTTATTTACCGATGGGGACAAGCTCGATGGACTACTGTACAGCATGGGAGAAAGCGGAGCGTCGTCATCTTGAACATCATCTAGTTCGGTGCTTGCCAAAATTGGTGACAAGCGGCCACTGATGGTACTGGCGTTGGAATTTGTACGGGAGCGAAAATCTGTCCATGCATCCAGCTCGTCGCTGCTGCGGGAGGTGGGACTCCCTGGCCACTTGGAGAGCTGAGAAGGGCTGTCCTCACTCGTCTCCGGGGCGGTCTGCAGGGCTGCCTTTTTCTTAGCTGCCCGCCCTCTGCTCTTTGTGTACTTGTTGCTATTGTCCATCGACACAGCGCGTCTCCGCGGCGCCTTGCCACCTTTTCCACCATCTGGATTGATCATCCACCAAGAGCTTTTCCCGGTGCCCTCATTCTGCACCCTGACGAATCGGCTGTGGAGTGACAAGTTGTGCCGGATTGAATTCTGCAGGAAAGGAACAAAACAAAACGTCAAGACCAGCACCCTACTTCTTTTGCTACTCAAATCTCAATAATTAAAACCAACATCACATGAAAACGGCAACGTGAATAAAAGCATTGGGCCCTCCTGGACATCAGCATGGGCTTCTTGGGTGGTGGATACAGGAGGCTGGAGCATGGCTGCAGCATGCTGCTGTAAAGGAAGACCTGTGCTTGCACTAGCTGTGTACTCCTGGTGCCCAGCTCTACACCCCCAAAAGCTAAGGAACTAAGCATCCTAGGAAAGGAGTGTGACACAGCTCCATTCCCACTAGCAAGAAGCAAGACGGTTCTTCCTTACTTTTGACTCAGGACAAACCTCTACACTATCAGCAATCTTGCCATCAGACCCTTGAAACAAGAACTGCAAAGGCACTCCAAAAATCTGACTGGAGGGGTAGTCACACTCATCGCAGCCTCTGCAAATGTCTTTTTAATTCTTCATGGGCATGTGTGTTGTGCATTTGTTATAATAACTCTTGAGAAAACTGCAAGTGCTGTTGCTCCTCTCCCACAGGCACCCTGTGCATGACTAAGCTGCACTTTCTCTCTTGATCAGAGGCACCAGAATTACGCTCGTACCGCAGGAGCTGCCCAGCTGTCCCCTCGCTATAGTATCCTCACGGTCATCAAAACATGATGTGACACAGTGCGCAACGATATCCCTGTCCCTGTAAGCTGCTAGACAGAGCTGTATAAAGCTGGTGTACACAGCTGGATACCCTGTGCTGTACAGGATGCCACAAAATACAGTACTTACAGGGGAGCCCGTGCACCCTCTGCTCTTGCGTATTACCCGTTTGCACTACTCAGCAACATCTACCATCCAAAAACCACGTTAGCTCAAACCGATGGTAATCACCCCAGAACAAGAAAAAGGTAGAGAAAACCAGCCCATGGTAGCCCTAGTGAAGTAACTCCAGATTTAAACCAAAATAAAATCCCACTCCACTCATTCTGCTGATCTTGGGCTTAAAACATAGCTCAAAGAAAGGACAAGCAAATAGTATTTGTTAGTCAGAATGCTTCCAGGTTTGGCTTTGGTTGTTTTTTCCATGTGCAAGTCAAGATTTTTGGAGCTACCCCATATTCCTTTACAAAACAGCTGTGCTATTCCTCCAGGTTAAAGATGATCAAATTTAAAAAGTCACACAAGTTCTTTTTTCTTAAAGTTTGGCAATTACCAGGTATAGCTATAAAGAGGATAAAATCACATTTGTTCTACCAGCATGCTTTAAAAACACAAAGTCAACAGGATCATAGCATAATCAAACCATCCAAGATAAGTGTCCTTCATTTACAAAGCATTGAAGAAATTCCAGATTTAAATGGGCAAAGAATAAATCAATCAAGAAATCAATTCACAAGCATCTTGACATTTGCATCGTTAGGATAAATGGATGTTTGACATAAGTGAACTGGTGACACATTGGATGTATAAAGAGATACAGCCCAGCTTTTCTCAAACAATTCTTTTCAGTATAAAAGGCCTTTTTTTTCCCCTGTAAGTGTTGTGGTTTTTGTCAGATCATGAAATGGAAAACACGCCTGAAGTTCTTCTCGCATGCAGACAGCAGGCGCGGTTGTGATTATCACTTAATGAAAAGAGAAATCATATGGACCACAGTTCAAAATAGCAACTGTTATGTTTTAAACAATTTGCACAAAACAGCAGACCAGACTTTGCAGACATACTCAAGAGAAGTTTGGGTCAGTGCCTCAGCTATAAACTTGTCCATTTCTAGGGGACTATCATGTCATCAAAATATGGTGGATTGAGTTGCAGCATAATAGTTCTTCAGTCTAAGGAAGGAAAGAGCTTTTTATTATTTAACTGTTGACATTTTAACTATATTTTCAGTCTGGCAACAATCTGTTTCTAACTTCTAATAACTAGGCGCCACTGCTTACTTCCTCAGGTTTCTCCCAACTGGCTGGAGAACTGCTGGTTTTTTGAAAAACAACCTTTTTTGATAGTCCAGCTTGTACTGCACCAACACAGGTAGGTCTGACATTCATCCCCTGCAACTTTCATGGGCAACTGTATGTGAGAACATCTGCAGGGGGATCTCTCCTCGCAAAGAGTCAGCAGCAGGACGAGGACAACCACAGCTAGACCAGCACACCAAGCCAGGCTACAAGAGCCATTATGAACCATGCTGCTCCCCACCTAAGAATGCAGGGTATGAGAATACACACCACCATGATTCTTGCTAATGAAAAAAAATCTTGGAAAACACTGAAAAGAAACACCTAAGGTGGCATAGGCAGCATTTCACATAGCTTCAGATATAAAAACACTCAGCCAAAGTGCCAGCAGCTAACAGTTTTCAACCTATGGTATTCTCATAAAACAGTTTATTTCTGCTGGTGGTAGCTGTAGTATGAAAATATCTGTACTAAAACCATGAAAAATCCTAAATGATGAAATTGTGAGTCTGAAGCACCTTTCAGGATGAGGGCTTCTACATGTGTGAATCTGTGTGCACATGTGTAATTTTCTTCTTATTCTATCTTTTTGCTCAGTGTTGGTATTACACAAATAATAAAAGAATGTAATAATACTTTTGCATTGAAAATTAGTGGGTATAAAAAATCCAAGCAGTTTGTTTTCCTTTACATTACGCAATATGCCACTTATGCTCTGGCTTCTGTTTTTCTTTACTTTTCTTCTGTAGGAAGATTGTTTTCTTAAGCATAATTATGGGCCGATTTATTTTTGTGTACCCCATCTCCACCCTCTGTTCAAACACTGCCTTAAAACCCACTTCTTTCACGTAACCTCCCCCACTAACCTCTTCAGCAACAGTATCTGAGTTTCTTGGTTTCTCCTTGTGTTGGATGCTCCGCCAAATCAAATTAGGGCTGGATTCCATTATCCTTTCACATGCAAGTTTTGCTGCAGAAGTCACCGGGATTGACAACTCACATTAGTAAAGGCTGTTGTGCTGTGCTACCAGGCTGTAAACTGGATGGAAATAACTGTATTTTCTACCTGGTTTCTGAGCTGTCACAGAGTGTTCCCGTCTGCTTAAAATACTGGAAAATATCGTGGGACAATCTTTGCGCACAACCATGTGTGTTAGTAAGATATGACCATGCGACAAACCGCAAAGGAGGCGGGGAAGCAACGAAAGTACAGTTTATGATTTGAACCTGCTGCTGTTCAAATTAATGGGGACTTGTCTTTCACTTATTTGGGAGATGGATTAGGCCATGATGATGGAAACGTAACACATTTTTCCATGCCAAAATGCAACGAGAAACTTTACAAGATCTATAAAGGAACTTCCATCAATCTGTCCTGGAGACCATATGTAGATGGGACAGATGCTAGCCAGGCTGCAGACACCTTGGAAAGAGCTCAGACACCACCAAGGGGTACAATATACGGACTGTACAAGAGCAGAGTAGAAAAGAAATATGATGAGCTCCTCCCTTTATTAGTGTTACTATTTATACCAGACTTGAAGAACGCTGTGCACTCTGCTAAAGGCCAGAAGACCGAGGTTCCTGCAGATAAGATCAAGAGCATCCCGTATGGCGTTGAGCCCAGCCCCGGTCCCCCGGGAAAGTGGTGCTGCAGGGAGGAATGACCAGCCCTGGAGAGAAGGAAGGTCCAGGGCAGAGGAACACAGGAGACTGGGCAGATGTGGTGTGAGCAGAGGGTGGTGCGGTGCCACAGGCGAGCAGCACGGCTGCCCTACCCCGGCTTGGGCTGACGGCACCAGGAGAAGGGCTGCAGCTGGGTGCCCGCTAGTAGCCAGGGCAGCAACACGGGGGGTGACAGCACTTCCCCCAAACCCGGGGCCACGCTACACCACATTTTGTTCAGTTAATGCTCCTTAAGGGAACGCAGCCACATTTTGCTTGAAATTAAAAAAAAAAAAAAAATTAAATCGTCTGCCACGTCCTAATTACACGTCTCTCTTGATATTTTGATAAGACTGCAAATGGGTAACCTCCCAGAGAGGACACTCGAACGTTTCCAAAGCGCTGTACACCTGATTTGACACGAACAACTGAATGAGTCTCCCAGGGAGGCTGGGACTGAGCGTGATTTCAACACTCAGCCCCGGTCAGGCAACAACAGCAAATGCTTGAGCCCTTAAAACACAGAAAATTTCCCCTCCCTGTGCCTGTTTCGGCCTCTTCCAACCCGTGTTTACCTTGTGGAGCCTGTCCATTAACTCAGACACCAGCTGCAAGTGCTTCCACTGCAGTACAGAGTCTTTTTTGTCTGGAAGCAACATGTGGTATCAATTTATCATCCTCAACAACGCAACAAGGAATCCACTCACTTTAAAAATAAAAGGAGAGTTGTGTAACTTAACTCTTAAAAGCCCCCCCTTTTTTTTTTTTAAAAAAAAAAAGCTAAAGATTAGCAAGATGAGGTGCAGCTGGTGGCTGCCGAGTCCAAGTTACACACTAGTCTGTTTTTATTTCAGTGTTTTGTAGTGAGTGGCTAATTTGTTATTTCAGATACAGGCTCCTAAACTGTAAAGTTACGGCTACAAATCAAAAGCAGTTGTTTATTTTAACAACTGGGGAGATACTAGGACACGATGGGAGAAAAACAAATGTTATCTGCAGACCCATAAATGCTGCTAATGCTCACTTGGGAGAATTATACTTTATTTTATACAGTATTAACATATTTAATGTTCTAACTTCACCATATGAAGTTGTCTGGTAGCCACACAGCAGGGAAAGGCATCAGATCTAACACTACTGAAAAGAAGCCATGAAAATAAGTCCAACTTATCAGTCTCCAGCCAACCGGAGGGAACTCTGCTTCTCCATGGCTCTGCTTGCTCACCTGAATTTCAGTTTCCAGCCTATGTCACCTTGATGAAAATGCTGTAGCACAAATCTCCTTTGGGATGAACACCCCTACAGACGGCATCCACCAAAAATTAAACAAAAAAATGAAACAAACTGCTTTCTTTGCATTCAGTTGTTGCTGAAACAGTATGTTGTGAATAATCCAACACACTTTGCCCACCCATCCAGACCGTTATCTGTGCTTTCTCATGAAGTAACTGAAAATGTGCTTCAACTACCACTTTTACATTTTGCTTGCTTTAAAGTCCCCAATAAGATTCAATTGCAAGAAAACAGATACAGTAAATCCAAAATTACAAATAATTAAAGTTGCCAATTATGTGCATGTATGTAGGAATTTCTGGTGAAAGTGATTTGCAAGGCTAGGTAAAATCTTTAGGAAGATCCAGTCTGTTGGTTCCATAGAGTCATTTTGTGCCTCGCTCTGTAAGGCTGCCATGCTGCTCTTCCCAAGGAACTCAGAAATCACCAACCCAAAGAGGTCTCAATCTCCTCCTCTGTCCCATAAGTTCTTGCAAACCAGCAAAATATATATAATTTAATAAAGTAGTGAGGGTGCTCTGGAGATGCAGAAAAAGAACTAAAACATAAGGAAAGTCCTCCCACAATATCTGTCTAGCCATGTTGTACCGATGTACGTCTTTCTCCATATAAAACCAAATACTATGTATTCCAGATTGTTATATTTTCCCTAAATTATGGAAGTTGCAAGGGGGGGGGGGAAATTAAGCATATTACACACAGAAATAGAAACCTTTCCTGACACCCAAACGTTTTCAGAGCTTGATGTTTGGTATTATCTGCAAGTTCCTAATGCAACTCCTGCAAATCCCACCAGATATTCAGCAGAAGGAGGCGTCGAGAGCGCACCAGGGTCCTGCAGGGGACAACATCCCTTCGCACCCGGTTGGCAAAGGCCACCGTCCTCACAGCCCTGCAAAGGATAAGTGGGATGACACAGGCTCAGCCCCGCCAGGAAAAAGGGGAAAAAAAAAACCCCACAGATTTAAGGGGAAAAAGTCAGCTTGGCATCTGAAGGGTGGCTTTGTGGATTCCCCTCCTCATCTTCTCTTCAAAGGAGTATTTCTGACCTTGGTGGTAGGGGAACAGCTATAAGAGGCCCCCACTGTAATTAGCGCTCTGCCTGCATCTCCGCCTGCTGTCCCCCACCCCTAGGAAGAGCAGAAAGCCTTGAGGGATATTAAAGCTCCTTGGGAGAACATTAAGTCCGGCAAAGATTTATCCCCCGAAATGTGTTGGCTCAGATAGGAGAGCAGTGCACGGATCTGCCTCCGTCCCGCACGCAGGGCGCCACGCCGTGCCAAATTACGACAGGAGAAGGTGATTAGCGCAGGGAAAACAAACCCTCCCTAACGACGCGCGCCTCGCTCCCTGCCGCCCCAGCTGCTCCTTGCTACAAGGGCAGGCGGCAAGCGACGTGGCCGCCAAGGAGGTTTATGCCCTCCCTTCTAAAAAGAAAAGCATCATAATGCATGGAGCTTTGGGAACCGAGTCACAACTTAATCAAAAGTTTTTCCTAAAAAAAAAAAAATAATTAAAAAGTTAGTTCTAGCTAAAACAACTGCTGCCTCACTCTTTGCAAACAGTGATATTGCAAATCGCCAAGCTGACGTAAATAAAACTTAGCTGAAAATACACACTGCCTGGAAATTGTCTCAGAGCATCACGCTTCCAGTTAGCAGAAAAATCTCCAGTTATTTTACAGTCAGATGTCCTCTGACCACAGGAGGACTCTAATAAATAACATTTGTTTTGCTGCGAGTACAGCATGCCGGTTGCCGTTTATTTTTTTCCACTGGGTGTTGGGAGATGGGAAGCAGAGAGCAAGGAAAATGCTGATACTTTAACGCAGCTGCAGAGCAAGAAAAGGTCGGGCTCTCCAGCAAACCCTCCCAGTGTCAGGAGCCACGTACCCCGGCACCCTTTGCCATAGGAAGCCCCCTAAAAAATAAAGCGTTAGCCTCTGCATGCTGTGCCAATGCTTTTCCATGTTAAAATGGGATTTGGGAACCAGGAGGCAGGCACCGTCATCGAGAGGTTGGTAAAGGCACCTTGTCAAGAGCTGCCTTTTTCACTCCCTTCCACGTGCTTCGTACCACGGCTGCCCAAAATTCAAGAACACAATTCACTTCAATCAAAGGATTTAACTTAATTATGAGCAGGAATTTACTGTCAGGCATTGCTCTTGCAAGGTGACGAATTTGTGAAAATCCCAAGGAAACTGAGCACAGGCTTGACGGGGACATGAACACAGTCAGGGACTGAAGGGAAGATGTTGCCCATTACTGAACTTCAACCCAAGGAGTTGCATACAAAAAAGCTGCAATGGATGCACGTGGCTGCCGAGCCAGACCAAAACAGTTCTAACTTCTGTTCAGGAGTGGTGTCACCAGTAGATAACATCTTTTTTTCATTATTATTTTTTAATTAATGGCAAGCCGCAGCATTTAAAGCGTTTCCACTGTAGGAACTTTGGAAATGACACCACCTTGTATTTGCAGAGCCCCTTCAGCACAGCATCACTATGTTTCTCCTCCTCTGTGCCACAGAGCCCCAAGAGAAGTGCAGGCACACACAACTAATCAACCCCAATATTATACGTTCAGTAACTCTCATAAAAATAGCTACCGCTGTCAGCACAGCCCCAATCCGCCAGCTGCTGAAGCTTCTGGAAGAGTCTTCACAAACCCCAGTGGTCACCCAGTTAGACCTCAATGAAAACCAGGCAATTTTACGGATTCATGGATTTGACAGAATTGGAAAGGACCTCTAGAGATCATCTAGTCCAACTCCCCTGCTAAAGCAGGGTTGCCCAGAGCACATTACTCAGGACTGCATCAAGGTGGGTCTTGAAAATCTCCAGAGAAGGAGACTCCACGACCTCCTTGGGTAGCCTGTTCCAGGGCTCTGTCACCCTCACCCTAAAGAAGTTTTTTCTCATATTTGAATGGAACCTCCTATGTTCCAGCTTGTGCCCATTGCCCCTCGTCCTGTCACTGGGAACCACTGAAAAGAGTCCGGCTCCATCATCCTTCAATCCACCCTTTAGGAACTTGTAAACATAGATGAGATCTCCCCTCAGCCTTCTCTTCTCCAGGCTAAAGAGCCCCAGCTCTTCGAGCCTTTCCTCGTGAGGGAGGTGCTCTAATCCCTTAATCATCTTGGTTGCCCTACGTTGGACTCTCTCCAGTAGCTCCCTGTCCCTCTTGAACTGGGGAGCCCAGAACTGGACGCAGTATTCCAGTTGTGGCCTCACCAGTGCAGAGTAGAGGGGGAATTTTACTGCGAGGCTGACTTTTCACTCTGAAGGCTTTGAGTTTGTTTTGCTAGAAAGAAGAACTAAAAGAAGAAAAAAAAAATCCCTCTGTTTTCGGTTTCTTAGATGCAAAGATCCCAGCACAACCCTCACGCAGTGTTGTGGAAACCAGAATGCTCAATTCTATTTTCGCTTATTCTCAGCATATGGCCGTTACTATACATCGACTATTTAGAAACACGTATGGGCGTTCTTTCATGCCTTTATAAATAAATGTGAGTGATGCTACTGCTTATAATAATTCACTAAAAATAGTAGCTTCCCATGGAAGATCACAAAAGCCTCTCATTGCTGAATCACCTATTATAAATCTTTATTTCTTGAATTTTTTTTGTGATCATGTTGATTCATTTTAACAGCTCCCAAGCCTGTGAAATGTAACTAAACCAGCTATAACTTCCACCCCACAGAGGCAGGGGAAGAGTGAAATCCCTATGCACGAAGAAAGCCTTCCAGGGCTCCTGCCCTACTGAAGTCTAAGGCTGCCCTGCAAACAGCTCTGTGAAGTGCTAGCTCTGAAATGATAGATTGTTAAATACCCGGGCCGGATTAATTGGAACTGTTGAGCTGCACACATTAAATTGCAAATCTGGTGACAGTTACGCCTGACATGTGACTGATGAGAGGAATAGATCTGATACGCTGTCGCCTGCCCGAGTTTGATCAGGCCTGAGCAACCCCTTCAAAAGCTGGCACAGGCACCCGAGACCTTCTCGCAAGAAAGCCTTCAAGCAACGTCTGAAACAGCCCCTGGCACTTCTGCTATGTAGACTAATCTGAAACAGGACCCCTCTCCTGTGCTATTTTAAGCACATAATTAGTTTATTATCAAATGAGAAGATACTATCTGATTTTTTAAAAAAAATAAAAATTTAAAATACGATGCGCTTCAGTTGGCAGCTGACGTGGCAAAGGGAATGGTCCTGCTCCATGGACCTGAGCACTAAGGGAAGCCAGGGATGCATCTAAGCACGACTCTCAGTGGGTCTGACCCTCTGGCTTTTAGGGGCAAAAAAACCCTTGGGAACCTGAGGGGAAGGAGAGCTGGTGTGGGAACGCACAACTGACTCCAGATATTCACCAAGTTACTGCAGTGCCGGTGCAGACGGGGTGTGAATTAGGAGACGAGGGACGAGTGAACAGAACAACTTGAAAAACAGGTATCTCCTCCTTCACGACTCGACTGGAGACTGGGTAGCTGTGGCACTACCAATAAATACCTGCGCACTCTTCAAAACGTAATGGCAGCTGTAAAATATTAATGCCTTTTGAAAGTAGAAAGTGATCAGTTTTCCTTTTGATGTATTCTGATGTGCGTTCGTCCTGAGACTAACACACAGGTCCTCTCCGTTTCTTACATTTTCCCTCTGCTTATTTGAAAGATCGTACAGACTTGCTTTCTGTGTACAGAAACCGAGCTCATGCTGTGCCAGATGACATGGGTGGACAAAAAACCATCCATCTCCTCACCGTTTCCCCATGAACAGGAGCAAGGTGGGTTTACTTCAGGAGTCTTTCCCCAGCCCACTCTTTAAGCTGACTTCCATGGGCGCATTGCACTGGGACACCCAGCCCCAAAACCAGCCCTGCCCACAGACTCACCACCTTGGCACGTGGCTTTAGTTTCCACGCTGTGATGCCCTGGCTGTAATCTTCAAGTTAACAGCATTTGATTATTTTTTTTTTTTTCCTATGGAGAAAACCTTTTTTTACAGCCTTAAAATGTTAACTCTCCTTACCCAGCCTGCGCAGCCCCAGGTCAGACCTTGATGTCCAAGCCAGAGGCACCAGCCCCCCTTGGCAGTTGGTGGGGAAAAACGGGCACCTTCAGCAACAGAGCCCAACAGCCCATCTTTCCTCTGGAAGCGCCTGACTCTCTCCGCTGGTGGATCCCACCCTTCGCACAGGGAGGCTTTGGGATGGCAAATGCTTTGGGATGTCGCTCCTGGCATTTCCCAGGGCATCTATGGCAGCTTCAGAGAGCTCCCCCTCACTCAGACCAAGGTCTCCCTCTACCCCTATGGATTCATCTCAGCCTCACCTAACCCCACTTACGAACTGTTTTAGTTTTCATCAAACCTCGCCTCACTTGGATAGTCATGTTACTGGTTTTACTGGATTTTTTAAAATTTATTTTCTGTTCACTGCAGGGGTAAAATACGCCTGAGGAGCTGACAAAAGGGAAGATGACACCTATTATGCTGCCAATGAATCAGCCCTTTGCTACAGCAAGCAGGACATTCCTGTTTCACATGCATCTGACAGCAGCATCATCGCAGAAACCTCACAACCCAGGTAAATGCACAGGTATGAAAGTCATCTCTTTTTTTTTAAAGCTGTTTACCTAATCTGAGAAACTAAGAACACTGTCATTGATACAATCACAATCGCAAGTGCTAAATGTTGAGCCTAAAGCCAGGCTGTGTCAAAACGGCTTCGGCACTTCCCGGTGCTTTGTTAGCACCCCACCCCGACACCAGAGCCTGAATAGCACAACGATGAGTGGAAAAGCCCTTTCATGTTCCTGGTTTGAACCTGTATATATGAGTAATCCCTCCTGAAGCCAACACTCAGGCCATGGTGGGGCCCTTGTATTGCTCAGTACATAGACTGGGACATTTTTCAGAGGCAGCCGTGGACCCACAGGATCTTGACTGTGCCAACAGCCAGCCAGGGTCATCACCAGGTACTAGGACAGGAATTACCTACCCTGTAGGTTGCAGTCTGGTTGATCTCCCATTGTGGGATGGACTGCACAAGTAGAATACACTTGCATCTGGAAGTTTACAACCTCAAGTGGCAGACAAAGAGGTGTTAATTCAATGAAGATGCTACAGAATATAAAATGGAGAGGCTCGCTTTGGTTTCATTTGCTAGCACAAACCAGCCTTGCCTTACCTGTCCTTCAGGACAAGCATTGAGGCAACCTCTCAGTACCCTGAGTTGGTGTCACTTCACAGACACCATCCCCTGCTGTGGAAAATTTTAAGTATTGACTTGCTGAATCAAAATCTATGCATCTTGGGGTTGCAGTAGCTGTATGTACTCTGAGCTTGCCCCAAGATCCCTCCAGATAGGTACTCTCTTACCACACTGGACAGGCAGATGAATTTCTGCTTCTCAGAGAAACTGGTCCCAGACCCCAGGTGGGCTGGGTGGACACATAGCACATCCTGCCTTTAGGGGGAAAACTTTGAGTTACGTTAGTGGAACTACACTGTATGAAATAAGCCCTTTTTCAACACCTACATGTTCAAGACACAGGACAAATTTTAAAGGACAATTCTAAAAATGATGGTGCCGTTGGACATTGTGGTTTTTTTATGACACTGATCAAAGTATTCATGGCTCAAGAATGCAAGGCCTCCTAAGTATGCTGGGTATCATTTTCATAACAAAGGTACACAAGAAACAAGCACCTTCAAGTTGCAGCTGAACAGATGAGGACAGAAAGAGCGAGCACTGGCAAATGCTTATGGGGATATTTTCCCTCCTTCTGGGAAAGAGAAGGGACTCACTACCAAGCACCCAGGGAAAAATCCACACCCACACATTATGACAGGTCTACTAATACTTTTGTAATATGAGCTGATAGGGAAAATACAAAACAATCTAATACAAACTAGTTTTATGCCTTTTTTTTTTTGCCTTTTTTTCCCCCCTGCGATTAAAGTTTAGAGAAGATGGGATATCTAGAAAAACAGAAATGAACCAGGCTACTTTTGGTTAAGATTAGCAAAGTGGGGAAAGAAAAAAATTAAGGAGATGGAAGAGTCTACACTTGTCTTTAGTCAAACTTTTTTCAGAGCTGGTGGAAACTCATTCTGTTGGTAGGATCTGACTACGTGCCCGGTTGCAAAGTGAGATTCCCACCTGCAAAGACTTTTGCACATATTTAAACGCACACCCTGTGAACTGCTTTGTGGACTTGAACAAGAATGCCCTCAATGTGTAGGGTTAGATACGCACCAGTCTTTGCCTTGTTGACATGGATAAACAAGAGGAGACACAGAAATTTCCAATTTTGTTCACAGTCAAGTTTCAAATCTTGCAGAAGTTAATGAAAACCCTCTAGTAGTTTTGTATCCGGCTCTTTCTGAGGTGAAAATGCACCATATTAATTATTTTCAGCAGAAATGGGTTCTTGGTGCCATCCAATCACAGCTATAACCCCAGCGGCCCTTCCGAAGCGGAGTGACAGCTGAGTCACTAATGTTAAAACAGGGATGAGAAAAGGAAAATGAGAAAGAAACTAGGCTACTTCCCCTGAGAAGCTAAATACAGTATTTAATGGCATCTTTTTGTAAGGTTAACAAATCAAATGCTTCAGCTATGAATTGTTGCCCATCATCATAACTACAACAGGATGACCCTGGACAACCTATCTCTGTCTAGGTTTTTTCCTCCTGTGACACATAAATAAGGAGGAAGAGGCTGGGAGGCAGCACAGCCCTTCACCACACGCTGGCCCTTCGGGGAGACGGGCCGCGGTAGCCACATAAGGACTGGGCAGGACAAACAGCCATTCTGACAAGGGAGGGGGAAGACAGTGGGAGGGAGCAGATGGGTACTTGCCTTTGCCTGCATCTGCAGCAGCTGCCATCTTCGTCAGCTGTTGCCCCCTTGGCACTCTGCCTGCACGGGCAGGAGCGGGCAGCACTCGGGTTCCTCTTGTTTAACTCACAATGAAGAGCTGTCATCCTCCCCTCTTCCCCTCACCCCCCCGACCCACTGCCCTTAAATGAGCGTGTCAGAAGCAATTAAAGCCATGAGGGCGAGAAACCTTAAAGCTATATGCATAGAGGAGAATCTTATCTTCTTCCCAATGCTGCAGAAGCATGGGGCACTTCGGACTCCATGTCGCTCATAAGTTGCATTTTAGTAAGTTAAGTAGCTTGATACAGGCATATGCCAGAAAATATCTGTCCAGCGGAACAGTAAGGAATGCAGCCGATTTTCCAGGAAACCAACTGCAGCTACCTGACAAGTCTTCTTATGACCCTTAATGTACTCAGAAGACATTATGGCACAACAGGGTGTAATTTTTGCTTCTTTTCACCTCCCTCCTGCTGCTCCAGTGCCACGCTTGTGAGCAACGGCCCTGGCTCGGGGCTGCAGCGAGCTCCTGGCCCCAGCAAATGGTTCCCACTGCAAGAGCCAACAACGCAATCAAAAACGCCACGGGAGTATGGGGTGGTTCGAAGCACTGCCTCCTGATCTGATAGCGGTGCCAAACGTGGGAGTGCACAAGGTACCGACCGGCACACGGGGAACTGGGACACCTGGGCAGATAATTCCTGGAAAGATCACATGCGCCTGGACTAACCTTCCTCCTCGGGGCCGATGCCAGGGACTGCATATTTGACATTGGTGGCACTGCAATTTTATGTTCTGTTTAGGGAGCCACTTTCTCCGAGTTCCAGAGTTTGGCCCAAGTCAGCCCTGCTTGCCAAACAAGCAATATTTCTATTTAATTAATCCCACGCATGTCTTCAGCAGCCTCTCTGTTCAGTTGGCTTAAAGCACCCCATCCATGCCTTATCACAAACTCTGGCCATGCTATTAAGATTACTTTAAACGGAATCCAAGCATGATGCTGAATAGCAAGTAATCACCGTTCGTGCAAAAAGTCTGGCTGACCTCTGCAGGACTCTTCACGGGAGAAAAAGTTTGCAGGATTAGGACCGAAGCCTGGAGACAGGGTCATCTCTTCCCTCTCCCCACCCCCTCTCCCTTGGCTCTAACACCCAGTACATGCTGTCCTCTTTGCTACTTCGACGCAGTCCTTAAGGCTTTAGACCTGAATGAAGAAAAGCAGAATGAGCAAGCTCTGTGATTCAGGGGTATTTAAAAGAGGAAAAAAAGGGCAACTGTTAGGCAGAATCTGCCAGGAGGAGGAGAAGGAATCGGTCTGTGTGCCAAGAGGCAAGAGTCCATAGTCTTTGAATTTCAAAGGCTTTCAGGAAAGACGTCCTCAAGATACTTTCACAGCTACTTTGAACGAGTCACAGTCTGGTACTCTGCCTGTTTTTTCCTCCTCTCCTTTTTTCCACCTAGATAACTTTGGTTTTTTTTTCACTTGGTGAAAGGCAAAATAACTTTAATAACTTTACTCCACCATTTGTGGGCACTTACGTGTCAATTAGCTCTGGATTGCTGCTATATATTGGGACGGTACACATGCTTGGAAAAGAGTCCCTGGGAATTATAACACCATCAAACGCCTCGGTGCTTCAACCCTACCCATCACTCTGGTACGCCAGGCAGCAAACACAGAGCACTTTCTTCTGCCGTGTCCCTTCTCTATCCCCTGCTCCCTACCCAGATTTAGGACGTTGTTGGAACCGCGTACAATGCTCTTCACAGCCACGCGTGTTCAAAATAAAAAATGAAGTCCTGTACAAAAGCAGGATCGTATCTCAGGCTGCCTGCGATCCAGCACCTTTACACTGCCCAAAAAACCACAAAGACAGAGCTTGCATGTTTAGATAACAACTGGAGCAAAATGAAGACTGAAACTGCAGGCAATCCCTTTCAAATGCAGAGAGGGCAGGGAGCGGCTGCCAAGACGCCCTGGCGCTAACCAGGGCCTTATGAACGTTGGACTTGTTCCTCTCCCAGGTTTCCACCCTGCATCCCGAGTGGGTGGAAGTCATATGGGGACACAGGCGGGCACGGGAGAGCCCCGCACCTGCAGCTCCCCTCCTGCTGGGGAAGGGGCCAGCTGGCAGAGCCAGAGGAGGGCACAACGTTGGGTGCCTCCAGGCAAACAACCCGGTCAACGCAGAGGGGGTAAGGCCAGGCCTGTCTGCTCGGTCCCGGGCACGGGCTGAGAGAGGTCAGCCTGACATGGGTGTGATGGAGAAGAGGTCTCTGCAAACCCGGGCTCTGCCTGCCCAAGGAGCAGCACCAGAGCCCAACTCCTGCGAGTATTAATAGTCGTCACATGCTCATCAGGAGGGGCACCTCCCCTTTCATGAGCACACACTGCCAACAAGAAGTCATACCAACAGCAGATCTGGGACACCCCAACAGCATGATTTTCTAGGAGAGCACAAGAAAAAAAAAAATCCACAACTCTACTCTTGTTGACAACTGGTCCCTGCGATGTGCTGAACGTCCTCTGCTAGGTACTGAATCCCCCAGTTCACGCTGGCTCTTACTGGAGAGAAAAGCAACCAGCTACATCACCTACCTACTGCTGACACCAGGACTGGGTTCACTACTGAAGTACTACTGGAGTCCCACGTGTCAAATGACAACGAGCCCTGCTGTTTTGGTCAGTTTTTTTAATCTTTTGGAAGTACCCAGAGAAAAGCTGGCAGGAGAGTCTCACCATCAGCCAAGTTTGCAGGGGAGCTACTGAGAAAAGGAAATAAAGTGGCTGGGAAACATCATGGTGTCATGCCATTGTCCTGATGCACGGATTTTCAGACATTGCTGCACATGCTGCAGCAAGATCTCCACCCCAGAGCCCAAGCACTGGATACAGGCACTTCACGGGCTACATCACATCAGTCCTCCAGACTGGCAGTGGTTTTGGGAAACGGTTGTCTTCAGGAACAGGAAAAATTCAAAGCATCCTACAGGACGCGATCCATGTTCCTCCGTGGCCATCCCAACAAGTAAGTGTAAAACGAAAAGCCTGGGACAGACGTCAGCAGCTCTCGGGGCCTGACAAGCACTGGAAAGGAGCACTTTCCAGCACCGGGAAAAGGCTGGAAGTATCACCTTCCCCTGGGTACATAGCAACAGTTGCTAGTTTTGGCAGGCGGCGAGATGCAGCGCAAGACGTGAGGGTGACATCATTTGATTATCACCTCGCTTCCCTCGCATTCAATTGGATTCCAATAAGAAATTATTTTTAGAATCGCTACAGACAAAAGCCTCGAAAACTAATTTATTACAGATTTGGGTAGAGGAGGCTGGGGACTGTATTACTAGCAGACAAAGCCTTAACAAGGCCCAAGTATTTGGAAACCAAAACCACAGCAGAAATAACACGTACGTATTAGCAGTGAAGGTGATTAACCTTCTGAAAAAACATACTTAAAGGTGGGGTGGATTCTCCATTGCTTTAAGGTTTTGCATTTAAGGATAGATATTCTTCCATAAGGTGGGATGAAGCTGAAACTGAATTTGGGATTTGCTGTTGAAAGAACTGATGGGAGCTCTGAAGCTTGTATTCAGAAGGCCTGCCCTTAAAACCTTAGAGTTTGGCTGCTGCCCGTACTTGGGAAGTTCAATTCTGCTTTGCTAATATAGGCATTTGCAGTTACGAAGAAAATTAAGAATTTCTACAGAATATCATGACATATGATGCAAATACTCCAGGGAAAGCAGTACAGGGGAAAAAAAAATAAAAGCCCTCCAAAATGTTAAGCCAGAAGTCCATTGCTTTTGCCCCGGACATGAGAAATGAATAACATCATGTCTTGTTACTCCATGCCACCGAGAGCTTGAAAGTAATTGATCCTGCATCCGATTTCAAGTTGGCCGTGGTGTTTGTTTAGGAGAAGAGGTTCACATGACAGGCTGGAGATCCTGAAGGAGACCTTTTGCTGAAGCGGTAGCAGCTCTCTGGAAATAAATAACTGCAGGGATTCCCAGGCAGCCGCGGGTTCGTCAGCAGCAGGTCGCTGCTTAGCAGCACACAGCACTTCTTCATTATGTTTATGCAACTACAGGTATTAGTATTTACAGCAAACGGCTTCTTTTCACATCCCTTACTTTGAATATTTGATATCCTTTATGAATTTTAATGGACCGTTGTACTGTTTTGTGTTTTTTAGCTTGTCATTTAATATGCTTGTACAGTGACAGACTAATGAACTACTGAGTGATGTGAGGAACTCTGTGGTATGTCACAACAACTTGTTTTATAAAATAACAGGGCAAAACTTTCTCTACCTTTATAGCAAGGACAGATTCTCTGCTCTGCTTGCCCCAAATGACAGCAAGAAAAAATGTTTTGAGCAAGAAAGAAGGGGGAAAAAAAAAAGGCAAGACAGAAACAAAACTGCACTGTCAGGTTTTCATTTTGTTACAGCCCTCATAATCAAAGGCAGAAACGCTACCCAGCGAGGGGCCCTGGACTATCGCATCATCCCCAGTGCAAAACTTCTGACTGACGTAAGCAATTGACTTGTCTGCTAATTTGATTTCTACAACTCACTGAGCCGGGACGTGACCGATAAGAGCTGACTAGCAATTCCCACAGATAGGGATTTTGCAGAGCCTTGCACGCCGTACAGTGCGGCCAACTCCACCCATTTCTTTCTGCACATGCCACTGTCACCCGCAAATCTGGGGCAGACACACAGGACTCTCTATCAGCAGGACCATATGCGTCTGCAGAGATAGGAAAAGCCAGAGACAGCCATCATCTAGCCAAATAAACAACTTCACATACAAGAAATGCCACGTGGCGGGAGAGATCCAGGAAAGGACACAGTTTAAGCCTCCTAAATTCAGAGGCTGCTGCTTCAAGTAACGCCTCTAGCAGATGCAGGGGGCAACCCAATAGCCACGGATTCCTCCACGACACAGATTCCTATTACAGAGAAGTCAAAGTCAAGAGGGACAAACCATACGCAAAGCAGAAGAGATGGACTTCTTCGAAACTGATGCATTTTTGATTTTGCAACTGATGCATGAAGATTTTGATGTGTGTGAAAGGCCTTAGATAAATACCTTGCTGAAAGGGAAAGAAGGGTAAAATGGATGGTAAAAGGCAGGCCAGCAAGTAACATGAGTAATTTGAAAATATTTGTTGGGGTAGGTGGGCAATAAATTACAAACCATCCAGCCCGCACAGATTTATGAGAGGCTGTCTGCCAGTGAGGCCAGCAACTCCTTCTTCTGGAGTGGGATAAGCAAGGAAGCACAAGGGGAAAGACTGAGGCTCTTGTTTACTGGAAAAGTAGATTTTTAAAACCCTCATAGAAAGCAGGACAAACTGAAAAGGAGACTGCTCAAAAAGCTCAGGCTTCCTGGAGCTACACGCCTTGAGCTGAAGGCTGTGCTGGTACCCATGGCCGTAACTGCCTCCCGCAAAGGATGTGGCACCGCTGCTGGAGGGCCGAGAGGTGCCTGACCTTCCCTGCTCAAGTCCCATCACACCCTCCTGCCCAAAGGCCAGCAAGGATGTGCTGCTTCCCCTGGGGTGTGCAGGGTGCACAACAGAGCAGCGATGGACACGCTCCCTGGCACAGATGCATCCCTCCTCCTTCTCCGAAAGTGCCCGCCGGGGCTCGGGGGCAGCAGCTCCGCAGGGCTGCACTCGGGACCCCCGGGGGCCCGCTGGCCGCTGGCACCAGCAGCCCCACCAAACGGCTTTCTCAAATCAAAATACGGTTTACTACTAACAGAAGCCAGGCAGCATAATGTTTTCTAAAATCGATACAAAAGAGGACATACGTCTCTCCTAGCTCGGTCCCGTGCCACTACATGTTTCAAGAGCTGCTGAGAAGCCGAGATTCCTGCAAACTCGAAGGCAGGTGTCTGCTCCCAGTGAGCAGCTCCCAAACAACTGCCTCCTGGCTGCCTGAAGAGGTTTTTTTAACTGTTTATAGTTCCTTCCTTTGATCTGTTCCTCCTTAACATTGGCAAAACAAACTGGAGCTGAGGAGGTAGGATCTTCCCAGTTAATAGCTTCAGCATTGTATCTTAATCCCCCCTGAGGCACCTTCCCAGAGTCATTTTACCAGCAGCCACTGTCTTGCCTGCCTGGTTGTTTTTGAAACTACTTTGCTATTAAACCAACCCCACACAGCCCTACAGTAAACATCCCAATACTGGGGCGCACACCATCTCCATCCCTGTCAGGAAATGCGCACCACACTGGGGACAGAGGGTGAGGAAGAGCAGGATGAGCCACACCGCCCACCTTTAGTCATCATCTTGGATGTCCAAGCTGGGAGTTGAGGCTCCTGAGGCATCCTGAGACCTGAGGCTTGTTTCAGAGCACCCGAGATCAAAACTGCCCCACCGCTCAAGTGCGGCACAGAGGCACCTGAAGTCAGACCATGAAGATTTTCTCCTCTTCTCTCTCCCCAAAGTTATTTTTCCTTTAGCTTCCCCCTTCCCATCGCTAAGACTGCAAGCTCTGTGCAAGCTGTTCTCATCTTTGCATGCCCAGAGAAATAAACCAAATGATAATAATAGCATATGAAAAAGGGGAAATTTGTCTCAAGGCCATGGTGTTTCTATTAAAGCGACTGGAGGGACAACACACATGCCCCAAATGAGGGGGGAGGCAGGCAGGGAGGTATGGGAAGAGGAATTAGTACTAACGACACACGCAATAATTTATCCCAACCAACAGAAAGGGGCTACAGACTTTCTTCTTGCACTTCTCAAGTAAATGACTTATAACAAACAATAAAGGTTTCTCTACCAGTGAAACAGACAAAGCACTTAACACCTGTAATTTTAGCCTCAGAGAGTAAACTATTTAATCCTTCATTTTTAAATTTCTTTTACTTCTGAAAAGATCACTAGCTCCTCACTCTGGTGCTTCCACAGCAATTTAACAGGCATCAAATGACAAGGTAACAAACTAATAAACTTCAGTCCAAAGGAGAAATCTCTCTACCCTCATTTAGAGCAGAAACTTCCCCATTCATCTCTCTCTGAGAAAATCCAGCATAAATAAATACAGTGCTTTTCCTACCCTCTTTATTGAGAAAAAACCCACCACCACCCCCATGTGATGCAGCCTCAAGGCTATGGCTTTCTAGAAAGAATGGCCAAGCGAAACGGTTGTTCCTAAAGAGTTTTCCTGACTGCAAAAACATGGTAACACCAAGCAATGAGCAGCTGGGCGAGTGCCTTAAATCACACATCACAGATGCTTCTCGGTCCTCCATGAAGCTAACACAAGAAAGTGCAACTGCTGCGGCCGGCGAAGGAGAGCAGGGAGGTGGTGAGGAAATACAGGAACGCTGCCACAATTTTTACTCTGACTGTACCTCTGCTTGACAGCTCCTCGAAAAGGCAAGACTGCCTGGCCACCGACAATGGTCAGGCAATGGGTCAGGCAAACAAAATCCCTGTACCTCCCTTCTGCGGAGGTGGTGGCATGACTAGATGGCAGAGCAGGCGGGAAGCAATGTATCAACTGGAAAACTACCATGAATGAAAAAACCCAAGCCTTACCACAAAAACACGAAAACCCGGGCAAAAAAAAAAAAAGTTTCTGTGAAAATACTGTTAATAGGTTACCTTTATGTGGATGACTCTTCACGCTCGCCTAGACTGAGTCACTCTGTGAACTGCCTCGCGGTCCATCTGTCTGCCAACTCCTGGCTAAACTTGAACATCCTGTGGCTGAAATGAATGCATCAAAGACTAAAGCACTGCAAGGTAACAAGGTTTTCTTTGTCCAGCACTTCCAGATGCACCAGCATTCCCCTTACGCTAGCTCTTACGTATCCTCTGGGTCTATATTTGGTACATTTCTGACTTTCAGAGCCTGTAAAAAACTCTTAGACTTGGACTTTGTCTCTCACCCTACTTTCACAGACCCCCTCAATCCATCCCACCACACATACCATTGACATCCCCCCGCAGACCCCTCAGCCCCAGCGTGGCACCACCGCCATTTGCAGAACACACACGGCCAAAAACCTTTGTGTACCGTGATTTGCCCTCTCGCTGTTTCGAGAGCTTTTGGTGCAGACCTTACCCAAGCACGGCTGACAAAACCTGCCTTCTCCACTTGCAAAGCAACACAAAGACGTTGCACCATGTCTGCTGCTCCCCCCGTGGTCTCCACACCCCCTGGTTCCATCCCCAGGCTGGAAATGCTGCACCATCGTGCCAGGGCGAGCCCTCCTCCGTGCACTGGTTAGCGTGCACCTTCACCAGGGCCAAGTCTCCCTGGAAGGAGGCTGGCAATATTTCACGCAAGAGACACTACAGGGGAACAAAAAGTACATTTTCTGATGTGGATCTGTTTTCAATTTTTTGTTGCTTTGGATTGAAAATTTTGCTGCCACCTATGTAAACAATTTTCAAATACTGGAGGACACAATTGCTGCAGACGAATGCGGGCACAGAAATCACTCTGACACCATCTCTTACAGAAAGCAACCCTGCATCACTGGATTCTGCACTTCCACCGTCTGCCTTTCAATCTGCTCACAGTCGTAGTGGAAGGGAAAAAAATAAAAAGAAGTATTACTTACATTCCTAGCTTTCTTCCCCAAATCAGGAACACCCTCGTATCTCTTAGGTGACAATATAAACTTAAATCATTTTTCCTGCCCTCACTAAAACCATTTTAAAACCAGTAGTCAGGAAGAAAACAAACATCCCAGCTAATGTAATGTGTATTACTCAGTGATGATAAACACTATACACCCACCTAGACTTTTCACTTGATGTGGTTGGAAACTGCTATGTAAGGTGGAAAAAGTAAGGTAGGCTGCTTTTATTTTTGGCATTTAAGAGTTTAGGCTTACTGCGGCGGTATATTTACTCTGGCTCCTCGTGCTGCTTGCAGCCAACTGTGCAAAGGTATTTTGAGGGCTAATTCTTGGGGGGAAAAAAGAGGTATCACCCCCCTGCGTCTCATACTCCACTGTGCTGCCAGGCTGCAAGAAGGGAGCGCTGCGGGGAGGGGACCTCCTCTTCCTCGCCCGCTGGAGCAGAGCTCGGCAAGGTAAAGCTCTGTCTAGCCAACAAAGCTCTTTACCACGAATATCCTTATTAAACACAGCCTTATCGGAGACCAGTTTCTGCAGTGTGAAGCAGTCAGGAATTAACTCTGTCAATATTTAAAATTTCAAGCTGGGATTAGTGCCCAGACCCAAGGGGATGTGAGCAGGCGTGCAAGCTGAGCCACAACACCGGCACCCGACCATGCCCAGGCTGTGCCGAGGGCTGCCCGAGGAGCCGGGGCTCCGGCTCTGTACCCGCTGCCTTGGTGGTACCCCAGCCCCTGAAGGGCTCACTGCCAGGGGCTGCTGTGGCAGGGGAGGGGGGATGCTGAAAACTTGTCTCTCTCGTGCTTGCCGAGGCAGGGGCCAGTAAATACCACTAAGTGTTGATGGCATGGGTGCTAAAACGAGCTCCTGTGGCTTCCTCAGAGGATGTGCTGTCTAATGCCTAAGGGGTCAGGCTGGGGAAAGACCCCCGATCCAGTGGCATCAGCTGTATGCAGAGGACAGGGGAAGCCAGCCTGGAGGGGGGCAGACATCACCCTACAAGCATAGCCTGGGACTGTCAGGATGGGAGGCTCACCAGTGCTTTCCAAAAGGGTGCCACTGGCCAGCAAGGTGCACGGCCGGGATATGAACTCATTCAGTACGCTCCTTCGGCAGCCTCTGGCTGTAATCCCCACCCACAGGATCAGGCTATGTCTCCTGCCTTATCCACAAGATGAAGCCGTCTGTCCCCGACACAGCCCTCGGGGCAGGGCTGGCAGGACACACGCCACCTGCCTTCCCTCCAGGGTGAGCCTCCACTGGCATGGCACGGCTGCCCAGCATGGAGAAGGTGCAAGCTTCACCCCACCGCCCCGTGAGTCAAGGTCTTAATGGAGACCTTGCTCCTCCTGCTACATATTGAACGCTGGCGATGCTATTGATGGGAAGACTCCATGAAACACGTTCTTAATACTGCACTAATAAGGCAGCGGCCAGGCTATTGCGCCCTGTCATTAGCAATCCTGGTGAAAAGCCTTCATGCTGCCCTTTCCTACAGAAAGAAATCTCTGCAAAAGAATTAGAGCTGCTCTACTGTTTTTGTCAGACCTACCAAGCTTGGCACAGAGTCCTCAGGTGTAGGTGCTGGGCTTTCGCCAGAGAAAGTCAGCCTGGGTAAGCAGTGAAAATAAACAGTATGTTACAGGAAACACTGCAGTCTGTATTTTTCTTTTCCCCTTAGATAATCTATTGTCCCAACGCAATATGCTGCTCCTTACGTTTAGTGCAACAGAGGATGCTTGCAGTGACTGGCACTGCAAAATAATGATTCACGTATCATGACATTAATCTTAATACTCGTGATTGCAATAAGGGATATTCCAAGCCTGTAATACACACTGTAGAATTGCATTGCCCTCTCAACTGAAAAATGGAAGCACCTTTCCTGGGACTCACAGTATTGCTTCTAGCTCCTTTCCACTGAAGACATACAGAATTGGTGAAAGAAACCATATATAAGTAGGTAGAATGACATGAAAATCAGAGGTTTTGCCCACTAGCCTGTTATATTTTTCCACAGGCATTGTTAGAGAGCCCAACAAGTAACTGGAAGAAAGGTCAGAAAAGCTGTAGGAATAAAGAAGAGAGCCAGTTTTGATCTTACCTTCAGTTGTACTGTATCAAGCCTCTTAGCTGAATTATAGCCTTGGCTCTAAAACCAGAACATGTATTATTTGTTGTATATTAATCTACATATCAAAATCATCCATGGTAATGATTGCCTAAGATTTCACTGCGAGTTCCCCTGTAGTTCTTACTGCCCAGAATATCTATGCACCTCCCAGTAAAGCTGAAGGAAATATATTTCAGTACATCTGAACCACAACCATTTTTAAACCCTACCCCTTCCCCTGAGCTTACTTTACAACAAGAATCAAATGGTTAAACTCATTACTAAGTCCAATTATGGACATGGGGAAAACACTTCCACTGCTTTTGGCATAAAGCAAGCGTGAAAAAAGTTGCCTTTCTGTTTGACTAAAGGCCTGAAAAACAAACAATGCACACAGCGTACATTGTTCAAGGAGGGAGCGCAAACAAGCTTACAGGCAGATGAACTCTGTAGGTGTCCTGCAGGAGCAAAGCGGGCAGAACCTCCTGTTCCCACCCCACCACCCTGGGCAGTGGTGGCCGAAATGGCTGCGCAGCACCAACTGGGATCCTGACCATTAACCTCCATGTCAGCGCTGCGAAATCCAAACTTGCACCTCAGAAAATAAGCAGTTATTTAAAAAAAAAAAAAAAAAGGTAGAATCCTGGTCTCTCTGGCGGCTCTAACAGGACCTCTGTCTCATGCCAGCGGGAGCTCGGCAAGCGGAGCAAGAGCAGAACATGCCCCATGATGCGGAGGACTCCTGTAAATGCCTGGGTGTTAAACCCAGCCGCAGACGGCAAAACAGAAATGCAATTATACTGCATGGCAATTTTAAATTATTAAATGTCTTAACTTACTCTGATTTAAACATAACAGCACCTAGGGAAAATTAAGTTTTTATGGTGTTTATGCTATATCAAGGACTGGCTACTATGAAGAGACAGGAAAAGATTTGAGATAGAAAGTGCAGACTGTACTATGTGAGATGTTTTTGGTTTCCTTCAAAGTGCTTCTTTGTTTAAAAACAGGCTTTGGTGTGAGCTTCTGAAACCTACTAACTATGCAAAACCTGCTATTACCTGTGTGGTGTTATTTCTCCAGCACTTGCAAACTCCTTACGCATCTAACAGTCTGTGTCCCCCCGACAAATAGAAAAACCGGGGTTAACTCTGTTAATCAAAACAAAAAGTAATTGAGAAATTGCACTTTGGTGTAGCAGGAGACAACCTGGGGAAAGGTGTGAGGCTCAGAAAGAGATGCCAAGGAAAAGCCATCACACAGAGAGCACAGGTACGACCCAGCTTTAAGAGTCCCTGTATGCAAACTCCTGCCTGCAAGCCTCTGTCCCCAGGCTCCGGTGAACGCTACCCATGCTAGAAGCCAGCCTGGTGTAGCAGCCCCATGGAGCTCCACCATCACCAAAATTTAACAAAAGAAGGAACCAGGCAGGGCAGCAGAAAGTCCTGGCTGCCTGCCTCGCTCCCAGCAGTGGAAATATGTGACTAAAAAAAAAATAATCACATAATGAAGCTGCTACCAGTCCTAGCATTTAAGGCTTCATTTTATTTAGCTTGCATACTAAGAGCTTTAACAAGACGAGGCCTTCACCCCCAAAGAGCACGCACTCCTTATTTAAAGACTTATTCATCCTTTTCCAAACAAAATGAAGAAGCTTTCAGCGAGCCAAAACCTGTGGGGAGATTCTCAGTCACCAGAGGCAGTAGTAGGTGCCTTGATTCCTACTCAAGTCAGCAGAAATCAGGTGCCTAACCCATCCGCGCCTCCGAAATCCCCTCAGTAACAGCTTAATGCAACAAAAGGGAGAAGCAAACGGGTTTTGTCTATAGGCTGCTTCTCAAACAAAGAATACAAATTGCATGTGACAGGCTGCTGTGCGAGTTTGACTCTATGTGTCTACGTGCAAGTGGAAGAGTGAATGGAGAAGTATGCCAACTTTAGAAGGGCATATTGCTGCCAGTCATTTTTAATAAAAAATATAAAATAAAAGGAATCCAGAGATCCTGTAGGCCCCGTTACCCAAGACCCCTTGATCTGAGCAACCTGCCATTTGGAAGTAGCATGTGCCACTGCTTACCCACGGCCACGGACCCCACGGGCCATACAGCTCAAGCATCAGGGCTGGGTGCGTCACACTAACGAGACTCCCATCCTACTGTCCTAAGAGCCAGTCAACCCCAAACTTTCCTCTTTAACGGCATTCATCTTCATGTCCCAATGCATATGTTTGCTACAGCCACACAACACGTACCTGCCAAGCAGGGTGAAAGCCAAGCTTTGAGGAACACGTCCTTCAGAGGTAATGCTGCCTCAAGCAGGTCTCTCCTCCCTCTGCCCAGGCCTGTCTCTGCACTGGCCCTCAAGATTTTCTGGAGATGTTTAGGTGGTTGCACGAGTAGGTAACCAGTCCAATGTAAAAATACTCTTGATTTTCTCCTGGTGTATCATTTTCCACCCCTTTGTAGAGAGCTGCCTGCCTACACACAGCTCCACCATGACAACGTGAGTTGCAGGCTCATGTTGGGTGGCACTGGTCCCAACAGGGTGCCCACAGTCCTCTTTTTTCTTTTTTTTCTTTTTCCTGACAGATTTTGGCCAGATCAGCTCTCTGAACTGGCCTGCTAAACAGCAGAAGAATTGATGTTGGTGAAGAAAGGGAGGAAACAGGAAACCATGGGGAACGTGGGGAGAAGAGGGAGGACACAGGACAACCAAAGCCCTTCTTAGGGTCAGCTTATGTTGCCGTGGAAGACATGGCTGACTGAAGCAGTGCTCCTCTCTGTGCCCTGAGATGAAGCTAGCCTCAGTGAGCATGGGAACATCCCCTGGGAAGTTGCGGTCATTGCTTCAGATCGAATCAGCCTGACTAAGCACCCCAAATTTGAGGATTTTCTTTAACGTTTTGGTTGATCTTTCAAAAGTGGAGAAAGAGTAAAATACAAAATTTAGATCCAAATCTTCCTGTGTAGGATGCCCGGACTAAGGTAGGGGCCAGGTCAGGCACCTGTTAATTAAAAATCTCAACTTGACCCTGCTGGCTTCTAATAGGCTCTTCTGCTCATAACTTCATAGCACTGCAACTGAATCACACACACCCCTTTATCTTCTGCATTTCTCCCTGGGTGATAAATACTAAAGTTTGTAAACACACTGGGATTTTGATGTGGTTTTTTAGTCCACAAAAACATTCGAAGGATCACTAGTATTTGGCAATACTGGAGGAACCATACACAGAGAGTTAGGTTCTCACACTGGGCATCTGGGGAGAAACACCCAGCAAGGTGTTGGTGTGCTAATGTGAAATCAGATCATAAAAGCCAGCACCTCCCTCAGTTGTTAGCATTTAAAAGAGGTCGAGGCTTTCAGAGGGACCCAAGACAATTAGATGCTCCAGACTCACTGAATTTCAATTAGGTATGCGCACTTAACTTCCTTCAGGTTCTCTAAAATCAAGCCCATTGCTTATATCTATAATCATACTTAAGTTCTGAAGCGCCTTTCTCCCTTTGTCTTTATTGGGGAAAATTTTTTGTGCAGATGATTAACTACAAACCTGTTTAAGGATTTCTTAAAGTAAACACAACTTAAGCACATTTAGATTCACGCAGGTGCTTACCTGCTTTTCTGAAGAAAGATGAACTTAATCACATGTCTACCCATTCTTCTAAATGGGCCCTCAACACATCTAATATTACTTTTTGCATGTTTGCTTTTTAAAACAAGATGTTCACACCACACTACAGAGTTTATGAACTCAATTCTTTTTAGATCCCAATAATACTCTCAGACTGGGATATGTGAGTACAGAATATACTTACTTATTTTGAATATATTAATTTTCATCTGAAGAAAACCATTTACACATATCCAGTTTCACTACAAATTTAAGCAGTACACGATTAGCACTAATTGTTGGATATGCCATATTACTGTGTAATATGCTGATCTTCTAAAACCTTGAGTTGTAATCTTTAATAATCTGTCCCTAAACAACAGTCTAAACTCAGCTTCTCTACATATTTTGTCTTACTATATTTGATTTGTTAATAATCTCCCCAAAAGCTGCACTCAAAAGGCAGTAAAACGTAGAGATCTACATTAAGATAGACATATTTGGATTCATCTCGTTGGAAATCAGTAATACGAACTTTCATATTCTAAGTAATGCTTAGATGAAAGACAGGCACTAAAGTACTTCCAAATGGAAAGTGGAAAGTTCTTGACTGCGCCTTATGCAAGATTTAAACAAAAAAAAACCAACACAAAAACCCAACACACGCACAGCAGACACTGAATGACCACCCTGATATACATTTTTGTCCAACTTCTAGTCTGAGGAACCTGTACACTGACTCTTCCCAAGCATGGAGCTTGGCCAGAGCACTGTTGAGAAAACCCCGGAGAGGGGTGAGGCAGGGACACCGGCTGAGGTCAGCTCGCCTGCTAACACGCTCCATGAAAATTTCAGCTGCACCAGAGTGGAGGCTTTGTGCAGAAAGTGAAGTGACTCTGCCCTTTTGCACATCTGTGACGCAATGCACTATTAAGCAAAATTAACTGATTATGTAGCAAACACGGCAAAATGAAGCACTGACTCCTCTGACAGTGCTATCTCCTTTTTAATGAGGCACAGAACAATCTGTTACCAGGACTAGCACTCCAGACAGTGTTTATGGTAATGGGTCCCAGCTCATCTATTTTTTTATAGTTGACTACGTACCTCAGATGCCAGAAGCATCATACATTAACCACTGAGCCTACAGGGGCACAATATCTGGACATGTCATTGGAGTATTAACAAACTTATACAAAGGACTTCCAACAGTTTAATACGTTTAATGACATCTCCTCTAGTCCTCCCAATCTGTTCCAAAGGCCTTCACCTTGCCTTATAAACACTCCGTCCAACCCATTCCCGCCTGTATGGCTCATCCTCCGCTGTTACCTTGAACTTTCCTTGCCTCCAGTATGCTGTGCTGGCCACGCTTAACTTATCACGCTTTCATAAGCCAAGGAGCGGCTGAAGAACATTCCTAGGCAACTGCAGAATCAGCTAAACTGTGCACAAAATAGGTCACTTCTGCATTATCAAATGTATTTAGTGCAATTACAATCACAGAGAACCATTTTGAACTGAAAAAAAATATGGCAAGGAACAGAGAACAAGGGAAAGCCAGAAACAGCAAATGTGAAGTCCTATTCCTTCACAGGAGAATGCCATCCACAGGTCACCCTGTCTGAAAAAAAGAACAGGCTTTAAAATGGACGTGGCTTTTATCACGTAATTAAAGGCTGCAAGAGGACACATTTAGATTTTCTAGTACCGTGATGAACATTGGAAACAACAGCATGGAATAAAACATTCAAAATCTGTAACAGCGATCTCTAAAAAGGAACCAGATGGGAGCTGCTACCCATGGAAGAACCTGGGTGGGAAGCTGTTCCTTCCCAAGAACCCCACTCTCTTTCCACAAAGCCTCCTCACTGCTTTAAACTTCTCAGAAGAGCAGGTTGGAAAGGGAAATAACATGCTGTGCAGGGCTATTAGCCTGTAAGATAGGGTAAGAAAAAGTTTTCAATTCTCAGTTCTTGAGGAGCCATGCATCTTTGAAAGAAGGTCTCTGGAATTTGCTCCCTAGTGACCATCGACACTAACTCTTCTGCCTGGATATCCTGCTTAAAATTCACACCAACTAACTCTAGTGAACAACTCTTGCTAAAGTGAGGCTCTTTCCCCAAGGAGCCAGAAAGTCTTGTATTAAACATATCCTGACATGTGAATGTCTTGCATTAATGAAGCAAGTTGGCACAGAATGCGAAGATGACAAGTGCATTAGGGAGCATCCCTTCTTGCACAAAGCAGTCCACAGGCTGCACTTCTTCCCCTTGCACACAGAATCCCTTGCAATCTATTACAGGCTTGAGTGTTTCTTTACGTGAAAACACAAACGCAACTTAACACCTTCAGAAGTACTAAGGGCTCACCTTGGAAGCTGGGACTCAGACTGTTTTGAATGAGACAACCAAGCGAAGGTGTGCCACGATGAGTACAACTCTCAGTGTGTAGCAAGCAGACTGACAGGAAAGCGTTGTGAGGTATGGAGTATTTCATGTCAATCACGTCTTTTCATTATAATTATCAAAATTATTTGATGTCAGTCAAAATCACTCTCCCCTCTTAAGACACGCTCTAAACAGGCCATAAGCGCTACTGAAAACAAGACTCCTTCTTTTTCTTTCTAGCACGGTTTCTTGTGCAGGATGAACATCTTCATCATTTAAACAAGTGGGCTTTGTAAATGAAAAAATATGTGCAAATAAAACTATTCTGATCTCTTGTTTGTTTTCAGTACTTCACTTGAGAAATGCAGGTCTATGATAGCACTGTTGCAGAAAGTGACTGGGACACCACACAAAATCATAATGAGACTAATTCTTCCATCTCCTCCTAATCCCTCTGAGAATGCAGGATATTTACTTTTATCATTACCATCGTTCAACTTCCCAGCCCTGACTGCCGGTTACAGTAGTACAGTATGTACTGTTCAGAGTTGCTGAGTCAAGAAAAAATAGCTCAAGTAATTAGAAAACAAACAAACAAAAATAGACTTTTCTTTCCCTCCCTCCCCTCCTCCTCAAACAAAGCAACATCACAGACTGTGAATCACACCGTGACCATCGTTTGTCCGTATCAAAAGCCTTGTACTTGCTGTTTCTTTTGCTGTGCGTGTAAACAAGAGAAAAATATTTCACTGAGAGTTAGTCATCATAAGGTACCTGCTGAGTTAATCGTTTAACTTTGCAATGCAGGATATCTCAAGAGACCTGTTTCTGGACTGCAAATTTTTGGAGAAGGGAATATTAACTTGGGAGAGGTCACATCATATGTTTGATTCTAATATTTGTTGGCTTAGGAGCAGTACGGGTTTCTGTGACTTTCAGTTTTAAAATGTACCTGCTGACACTGAAAGTAATTTTATTTTTACAGGAAAATCAAGAAATATCATATGCTATTTTATATATGCGCTCTTTCTCTCTTTATGCCTCAGTTTGGACCACGTATATTACTAACATATAAACTGGACCCCTAAAAGATTCTCTCAGACGGAAACTGAAAATTAACAATGTGCAAGCATCGCAAGCAGTAGGTGAACAACAGCCACCATTTAAATAACATCAAAAAACTAGAATCAATTTACAGTAAGTTTTCAAAACCAGCATTTAGCGCAGCCATAAAGCCTCTAAGCGACATGAGGATGCCTACTTCCAGGTAGAGATATGCTCCAGCTGCGTTGCAAGGCACGGGCAGAATGGAAAATGTACTCACTCCAACCAACCGCTGCCAGTGTATTTCTCTCTAAAGAAAGCAAATGGCTGAATAATCAACTGCAAATGACTTCTGGGTCACAGAAGGAGGCGGAGAGGTTGAAACCTTGAACTACTGCTGCTGATGTATAGTATCTTTATCTCCCTGCTCCCTATGGCGTGTAGTTGCTGGTTATCTCAAAGGATGAATGACCTGCCTGCAATGAATTATGCCTGCTTATCTTCCAGACGGGGTATACACTAAGTCATTAAGTCATCTAAGAGTATAACCCCAAGGGAATTACTAAATGAATGCAAAATCCCATCCTTCTCTTAGTCGTGTCAGACTTCTGTGTGCTTCTGGCACAGGCACCGGGGGCAAGGAGGGGGGGGGGGGGGGGGGGGGCGGCGTGAACATCTCTCACCTGTTGGTTACCCGATTTCTGCTATTGACTTTTTCCTGCTTCTGACGTTGCAAAGTTAGATGGTGACAGAATAATAACAGCAGCCACTTGCTTCAGAGCAAGGGAAAACGCAGCCCCCTCAGACCGCCAAGATTTCCAAACCCCAAACGCACCAGCTGGGACAAGCAGCCAACGTAAGACTAGGGGAGAGCTCACGGCTATCGTATTTGTGTTGGAATATAATGGGTTTTGTCCAGATGAAAGGGTGCACTTCTTCTGAAGAGCAGCACATTTTTTTTAATTAAAAGAAATTGATTTAGTGACAGGATTTACAATAGGGTATCTGACAAGCCCACTGACCTTCACACATACATACAAATGACTGAGGCTTGATGCACCCAGAGCAGCAGATCCTCGTTTGAAACAATAAAACTGTTCAACGCTGAGATCACCGACTCCTGCCGAAACTGAGGAACTCCCCCCTAAGCAAAGTGTATCAAAGGAGGCTTAGGGTAAAGACTGATCTGCACAGCGAGCCTTTCCAGGTAACACCTCATGAAGTTTGGGGGATAACATATTTAAATAGAGAGGAAAGAGCGTGTTTGGCAAAGGGTCACCCGTGCTTTATTACAGCCTGGCAAAGCTGTAGCTCACCATTTACCTGGGATGCTCTATTTACTGCTCCTGCTCCCATTGCTCCTTGTACTAAGTCACACATTAGTTAAATAAGTATCTCCTTTCAAGTATTCTCACTACCCACAAAACAAAGCAGCTCAGCAGCAACCTTAATGAGAAGGGATCACCCCAGCACCTCCAGACAGCGCTAAACTGCTTGGCACCCGGCCTCTAAAGCTGTTTTCAAGGGGCTGTGGCTCAGGTTTGGTTTCAGTTCTCATTATCTGCAGCCAGGGTGATAAGGACCCTCGGTGGTGTTTCCCTGGAAGTGGTGGTGCGGCAGCCTCCATGCTCCATCCTGGCTGAACAGCATCTGAACCTGAGCTTTACTGGGAAGGAAAAGAAGAAGGATCCTCTGGGAAAGCAAGCAAGCCTGTCTGAATGGAAATCTGTGCCTTTACAAAAGGGCAACAACAATCTCTAACCTTCTGCCTGGAGATACCTACACCATACACAAAGAAACGATGCTCAGCATCATTTCAGCATCCTCTCCCAAATTTAAAATGATAGAATAAAAAATCATAGGAATTTTTTAAAAGCTCGGTTTTCTTCTTGACTTACAGGCTTTACTAAATGAACACCCCTCCCAGCCTGGTCACCCTGATAGGTTTCCCTGAATGTTACCAGATAAAAAATAAAACTTAATCCTTGCTTGAATGTTCCTGGGACGGGGCCAGGGTATTTATATCTTTCCAGGGCAAAACTCAAACTAGGCCTTGTGCTGTCACTTGTGCCAAGAAAAGTCTTGCTAGGACATGGAAAGAGGAAATTGCTCCCGTTTCCATGTGGACATCAGAAAACTTTGTCTGGAAACAGAAGATGCCACACAGATGGTCAGAGAGCAACCAGATTTCCTTTAGAAAGCTCCACACACCACACTTCTCAAAATTTTTTGGAGGACTATTCAGGCTTGTTGTTCTTCTGTATGTATTTTGTTCTGGTTTGGTTGTTTTTTAATCAGGACCTTCTACATGAATAAAAACTCTTAAGTAATCCATATTTCTTTTTCAAACAGTACTTTGCACGCAGAGACATACCGGCACCTCCGGAAGCGTGATTTTAATCTTATCTTCCTATGCATAGCGGTTTATATAAGGACTTAATTTTCGTTCTCTTATATAACACCTATTTTTTCACACTGTGCCTACAGCCACTACCATAAATGAGGAGTTAAACTGCACGATGGTGAAGATTTCACTAATAGACTAGCTTCTAAGCTTGCGAGCAGTCTGCTGAAGGAAAAATAAAAGCAACAGATTTTCAGTTTTAGTGGACAAGGACAGCAAGGGGCTCCCTTGTTAGCTTCTATTTATGGTCCCACAGCAGATGACCTGAATCTCCTCCATACTCATCCCCCTCTACAGAGCCTATAGCTTAGATTATTCACTTCTTAATGAAAACACCACCTGCCAGATGGACAAGAGAATAATTACATTACACTTACATTAATAAAATACATACGAGTCCCGTTTGCTGTGCACAGAGCGGTGCTTTACATCTGGATTTGTGTACAGTAGAAAGACTCTTAGAAATGGGATTTTCCTTCCTATATTTTATGATAATGAAGATCAAGATCTGATTCATGCAATTGCCTGATGCAAATCTACTTGATGTGGGAAAGGCGGCTCTTGGAGTAATAAACTGTCTTTCCTTATCATCTGAGCTCGCTGGGTTTTGTAGGCCAGGGTTCAGCTATTGCATCCGCAATGTGCTGCCATTCCCACCTTAAACCCCAAGCAGATGGAAAGAGACACCACCAGAAGCTACACAGAAGGACAGAGCTCTAATGGGAGTCAACTAGAGGTAGGGACCTTATCTGAACTTGATAAAAAAGCTTTGGATTTAATTTTAGGGGTGATCAAAAGTTCAAGCCAATTATGCCCCCATATCCCTAATATTATCCACAGTGTCAACTGACAGCATGTCCTACCCTGGCGGTGTGTCTCAGGGAGCATTTCCACCTCTCCGCTAAAAGCCTCATTATTCATCTTTCTGGGAACCGAGGGTAGAGAATTAGAAAACAAAATGCCTGAATGGGCAATGTAGCACATAATAGTTTCATCATTAAAATGATGGCCACAGAATTATTCACTTACCGTACGGCCACAGCTGCATCTGCGAGGCATTGAGGAGTGCAGAAAATTGATTTCCCTCCCCAGGAATGTCCTGAACTGTTACGGTTTTTATCCAGGAGGGCGAGAAGACCAGCAAGCACTTTCTGCTGGTTGAATCCATTTCTCGCTTCCCCCAAGAGAGGCTACATCTTTAACAAAAAAGGCTACGCTTTTTAAGTTTAACCTCCAGAAATTCTGCTAACATAGAAATTGCGGTGATACCATTTCTTTCCGTCTGTCCCACTACTCCAAACCGAAACAATTCGCTGGGCCTAGTGAGACTTTTCCAACCTATCCCTACTTTCTTGGCTCTTGTTCCCTGGATGAAGCAGAACTGTAAAAGACCCTTTGGGGACTTAGCAATCCATGTTTGCCGACACTTGAGGAAACTACTGTTTGCTTTGAATGAAAACTTAAATTCTGCCATTCAGTTCAATGGTAACAGAAATGCAGGATGTTTTCATCTCCTGGATGGCAGTTGTCCTCGCAGGGTGAAAGAACAGGAACACAGCCTTCAGTTTACACCTGGTACACTCCCTCTGCTGTAAATAGCAAAGTTTCCCCTTAAAAGGACTATCGTGATTTGGGGAAGTAACGAAGATGGAAGAAGCCCAGAGCTAACACTATGCAATGCTGCAAAAGCCTTGCACACAAGCCATCCTGTCTTTCTGGCTGACGATTAAACGCAGATTTCCTTGAGGGAAGAAAACATCTCCATCAGTTTGCCTGAGACCCAAACGTCAGTCCTAGCCAGACAGCAGTCCTACTTTCACCAGGAGCCAGACTCCAGCCCTGGATGGCTTCCATCAGGATCCCATTAAGCTTGTGCATGTGGAGCTCACTCAGAATTTGCAAGAGCCACGTGCGTATTCAAGAGCAGATTTGGATGTTGTGTTTGTTTCTGGCTTCGTAATGGTTCTCATGTCCCTTAAATAACAGCCTGTTTTCTGGAAATTCAGTAATTTCTTAAACATGTTCACAAGTTTATCCCTCTTATCTGGCAAACAATATTGAAGCTATCAAATGTCTGTAGCTTTTGTTTTTATGTTTGAAGACAAAGGACTCTGAGAAAGATGTTGGTTAGACCACGTACAACGGTGCTCAAGAACTTTTTTCCCTTACCATATTAATGCCTGCAGAGGTCCTGCTACATACAGCTCCTGCTTTGTCTCCTAGGTTTCACCAAGTTAGTCTAAGCAGATGCGAGGTGTCACAGAATTGGACTAACGCCTGTGTCACAAAACCAAAAATTACCTCATAACACAAAATATGGAAAGAAGAAAAACTTTGCACAGAGCAGAGTTCAGGTAGCCCGTGCTGCAGATCATCTGTGATCCCAAGCAATTCCCAATGTTCTTGGCAAAAGCAGCGTATAGATCTAAATTCCCGAACGCAGCAATGTTTATTGCACTAGCTCGGTGATTCACTAAGTACAGGATGTGCCCAATTATTCTGTGTATTTTTCCCATCCTATTTCATAAACTTCAGTTGCACAAGTACAGCAATACATTCTTTCCTGCTTGTCCATTAAAATTCATTTTAAGAAAGGCCATCCGACTTGAACAATAAAATCACCAACTGGCTATATGCACGGGTTTTTCGGTTTTGTTGTTGTAACCATGGAATCAAAAACCTCAGCTGTTAAGCACATACATTCTGTGATACAATCACTTTCCTTTTTGTCTCAACCTGCTGAGAAAAGTTTTGCTTTTAACTTAGGATGTTGGGCTTGTTCCAAATCCAAAAATTAAAAACAGCAGTTCTGAGGGACACAGATATCTAAGCCAACAACATTTGGCTGCCTAACATAAAAATTAGCAGAATTGTTATTACTAAAAACAAACCATTAGATCTTTCCAAGATAAATAAAAACTTAGAATTTTGACTATCAGTCCACAAACAAAGCTCCTAATTTAGTTTGTTTGAACACCGCACCATGGATAAAATAGATACAACTTCAATTTCTGTATCTCTAAAGCTAATTTCACTACCTTAAGCAAGCTGGCTGGAAACTGAAGCTTCACCTTTTTTTTCCTTCTAAGATGAGTTACTGCAAGCAAACACAAATCTTTCTGCTGCCATTGAAACATCATCGAGGCAGCATGGCTGACAGCAAACCATACCTTGACAAGCATCTTCCATATTCAGGGCTACACGTTCGAAATTTTATGAATGAAGTGTGGGTTTTGTTGTGAAAGCAGCGAAGATGACAAAGTCAATGATGAGCGCGGTGCAGGGTCCCCATTTCCCACCACAACACACACACAATAGTGAGAGTAGTTTATATACAATGAACCAGTTTTCACCTGGAGAGCTCACACCACCCTGCTTGAAGCAGGAGGGGCAGTCCAAGGTACAGTGGCCTCCCACCAGCCACGCAGCGCCCGTCGGTGCCAGAGATGCAAAGGAAACCTGGACTTCCTAAGCCTCCAGCCAGGATCACCCTGGCTGTGTCAACACGAGTGAGTGTACCAGAGAAGTTCTGAAGCAAACCCCTCTGGCCATCCCTCCTATTGCATCCTGGCTTCGTTCATGAGGTGGCAAGTGGTTGCTTGGACAGATTAGAGTAGAATAAAACAGACTATTTCAATTGGAAAGGACCTACAATGATCATCTAGTCCAACTGCCTGACCAATTCAGGGCTGACCTGAAGTTAAACCATGTTATTAAGGGCATTGTCTAAATGCCATTTGAACACTGGCAGCCCTGGGACATCAACCACCTCTCTAGGAAGCGTGTTCCAGTGGCTTGACCACCCACCCTCTCAGTGAAGAAATGCTTCCTAATATCCAGTCTAAACCTCACCTGGTGCAGCTTTGAGCCATTCCCATGCACCCTATGGCTGGATACCAGGGAGAAGAGATCAGCACCTCCCTCTCCACTTTCCCTCCTCAGGAAGATTCAACATACATATGCAGTGGGGACAGTTGGTCCAAAGGACCAGACTAAATCTAGTCTGGAATAAAATGCTTGGTTTGAATATGGCATAGACACAGGAACCTCTCCACCTGCTGCTTTGATCTAGTCATCCTCTCCCACTGTGCCAAACAGCACGATAAAGCCCCTGTCTCCAGCACAGCGAGCTGCCAGGCCAGCCAGTCCCTCTTGCCATTTGTGCAGGGCAGACGCCTACCCTATTTTTCCCGGACAGCCACGTATTGCACTAACAAATCATTTTATGCACCAAATTTGATGAAGAAGGTACAACTGCCCTTCTTCAAATTCCAGATGACAAATTCACAAGGCAGAATGGACTTCTGGTTTAATGGTGCTGACAAAGCAGGGAGGATTTTATCCCCTGGTTCCACTCCTATGTGTTTTCTTTGTCAGGATTTGCACATCTGTGGAACCCCATCACAGCAAGTTCACCAGGAGCAGTTGCCTCCTACAAACCTGCAGCATCTACACTGCTCCATGGGGCCGAGTGACACCTGAAAGGGAACTGCTGTCATTTGATGTGACCCTTTAATTAGACCACCCGCTCTCTCCATGGAACACAGAGGGCAGAAACCGAGCTGCTCTGAGACACTAGGATCTGACAAAACAATGCCATCTAAAACCGGCTGACCAGTTTGAAACAAGCCCCCCCCCTCCTCCTCCTCCTCTCAGCAGGGGTTTACCTCCAGGAGCCACCCAGCACTTCAAGGAAATTAGTGCCACCTCACCACTTGGTGCGCACCCAGCAGCCACTGGTCAGGCTTTGCAACCTCACTGGAGAGAGAGACGAGAGTACGACAGGCCAAATTAAAACCCTAAGCCCATTAATCACACCCTCATGACTTCAGATAATGCAACGTGCAACGTGCACCATATGCTTATGTAGGTCTCGCCTTCGGCCATAATCTAGATTATGGAATAAACTAGGAGCAGGGCTGCGGTGAGAAAAAGAAGCGACACAAGTGAGGAGGGACGGGCCAGGGTCACATGAATTCGCTCCCTCGACGACAGGCAGTTATGCAAAGAGCTCATACCTGAACTCAAATGGCTTGATTAACATTCCTGAAATGAAACTCACCAATTCTCCACGTAAAATGAGGCCAAAACTGATGGCACGTACCCACTCTTTGACACGCTCAACGCTTGAAGTGGAGTTCAAATGGATCATTGCAGCTTCACAAAGTTCTCTGTGAAGAACTGCCAAAGGAGCAAAATTATGTGAAATACCACTTCATCATTCCTACAGTGGAAGCAATGCGGAATCACAGAAATGGCAGCAGAAGAATGCAGCTGAAGTAGTTCCTCTGACCTGCTGCAAGGCACTGAGAAAGCTCTTCAGCCTCGCCGGCGAATTGCAGGGAGCTGAGCGGCACAGTCATTTCATGCCTGTATTTACAGACTACGTTGCATGGTATTTTAAGACCTGCATTAATAGAAATCCTTTAAGTAAAAAAAAAAAAAAA
>KZ505730.1:1078487-1088504 GCA_002844005.1 Limosa lapponica baueri
CTGGGGCCAGATTGTCCTGGCAGCTCAGGGTGCGGGGGCCTTCGCCCACGAGAAGGAAAGAGATAGCAGCCACTAATTATCGTTTTGCCATCTAGCAACCTTCTGGCGTTGATTTGGCTGTTTTTCACATTAATTCATGCAGTTTTAAACAAGGAAGCACTCCAGTTCACCGAGGTGAGCAGTAAGGGCGGGGTGAAATATATCCTTGGCTTCGGCTGATAACATGTAGAGCCAACATCTGGAGAAGAAGCCCAGCCTCGCAAGAAACTGCACGGATATCATGCCAGCCCAAGACACCTCTGTCCTCAGGGCCCAAAGACTGGTCATTGTTTCCCCTTCCCAATTCACCACCCCCCTGCAGCCACAGCCAGACCCTCTGCTTTAGTGAGGAGGTTCCCCTTACCTTGCTGAAGCCACAACTGCCAAAACACCCAGCCGACAGGGCTAGCCGGGAGGCAGCCAGCAAGGCAAAGGAGCACCTATGGAAAGGGTAATGGGGGTGGATATCTCATACACCACCACGACAGAGCAATACACGCAGAAGCGAGCATACGCTGGCGCTTCGCGTGGCCCTATTTGTGTTTGCAACAGCGTGCTGGGGAGTACAGACCCTCTTCCTTCGGTGGCCCCTAGCAGGAGTGGGGAGAGTCAGGCAGAGGGGATGGAAAGCTGCAAGCATCTCGGCTAAAGCTGCTCTGCCCAGCCTGCCAGCATCCTCCTCCCACAGCAGGAATACCTTCGAGGTACAACAGCTGCTCCAAAACAGGAGAAAAGTCTCTTATCTGGTGCAGCATCGCCTCAGCAGAGCAGCCTGCGAGAGGCACGCAATAAAACCAGGGTGGTAACCATAAATCGCCAGGATCTTTTTGGCTGTGTGGAGGCCTTCCAGAGCCATGAGGCAAGGCAAGGCTGCTGCCCCAAGGGACCTGGAACCGTGTTTGGGCTGATAACCACACAAGCACACACACACAAATGGGTGCAGAGCTAGAAAACCCAGGGGTGAAGGGGAATCACATTTAAAGGATTGAAAACAACAACAACGAAAAAAACGTCTTTCCTCCCCACAAAATCATTAGAGGGTTTTGAGTCCATTCAGTCATGGCATTTTCACACAGGCTTTGTTTAGATAAACAAATTGCTTTTAATGAACTTTGTTAGTCCTCCCAAGCCATTTGTTAAACACAGGGTAATTGCCAAAGGTGGAGGTGACAGTTTTAGCGAGAACCTTTTCCCTCTAGAAAGCTCCTTCACTTTCTGCTAAAAAACAATCTGTGCATCGTACCAAGACCACCCTTAGAAACCCCCTTCCCTCTTTTGGGAGAGAAAGAACACAAGCCCCAAACTGTGCCTCTTTTAGAACCACTTTGAAAAATACTAAATACTAAAACTTGCTAGTTAACACCCAAAAGGGTTTATATTCATGAGCAAGACAAGTGAGGCTGCCTTTTCTGACCAAACTGATACAAATTCAGCCTGTGTGGCGCTGGCCCAGGCCCTCTGCCTTCCAACAGATGGACAATCTGAGACCTCAGATGATGTGGCACCAACCTCTCCTGAAACCCATGGACGGCACCAGGGATCAAACCTTCTCAAAAATATTCTGAACAGCCATTTTAACTCCCTTTTCCATTACATTTAATGAAAAGAAGGAGAGAAAAAAAAACAGCCACCTTGCCCCTCTGTGGCTCAGCCTTGCCATGCTGCAGCAACTTCAGGCATACAGCAATATTTAAGATGGGCTGGGAATGGTCCAGATCAAACAAAGCCGGGCACAGGATGGCACGATGGCTGATGCCAGGTTGCTGTACTGACCTATATGGTTTTTGTCAGTGTTAGCTTGCACGATGGCTGATGCCAGGTTGCTGTACTGACCTATACGGTTTTTGTCAGTGTTAGCTTGATGGTTGGACTCGATGATCTGAAAGGTCCCTCCCAACCTAGACAATTCCATGATTCTATATCCACACCTGAATGAGTGGGGCTCAAATCGTCTGGCCAGTGTGGGGTGGGGGAAGCAACTGGCAAAAACCTGCAGGTCAGCAGCCCCTGCAGCCCAAACCCAAATTTCTTTGAAGACATAAATAAAAGATCACATTCACCAAACTAATCAAGGTTACACCTGCAGCACAGCTTGGCTTCACGTGGCAGACTGTACGACTTCAGCCTTTCTGAAGAGCTCAGGTGCTGCAGGAAATGCTTGGGTTGGGTTTGCTTTTGTCAAAAACCCACACAGAGTGTGGAGATGGGACCAGTGATGGGAAAGGGCCTTTCATTTCCCCAGCATCAGATCAAAATCCCACCCGGGTCAGCTTCTGCTTGCTGCCTGATAGCTGTTAAAAAGCCTCCGTAAAACGAGTTGGCTGTTTTAATCCTGTTTCAAGTGGATTGTGCTTAGATCCCAAGGTGGTAAAAGCTTTAGCAATCAAGTGGACAGGCACATACCCTCCACATAAAGCTCAGTACAACCAGTACTAATCAGCCGCAGCCATGCAGGAGAGAAGCCAAGGACGGAGAGGAGGCTGGAAATCCAGTTACCCACTCCATTCCTAGAAATGATTCAGCTAGATTGGGCTTGCAGCAAATGGGCAGAAGCACAAAAAGTAGCTTGTCTTTGCTCCCTATGTTTTATGAATAAGTATTTCAGCTCCTGAACCCTTGATCTTTCTTCCCATAAAATGCTATTGCAAAAGCCAACTCATATTTTCCACACACATGGAAAAGTATTTGCTACCCATTTGATTCCTTAAACAAACACATGCACTTACTCACCAGCTTTCTCCCTCCCCCTCTTTGTATTTTTTTCTTACAAAAATGCTTAAAATTCTTCTTTTCGGGTCTTTCGCTTCAATATTGCAGTATCTTTTTTGTCTGTGCCATCACTAATTTTTGGAGGGCAGCAGACGACTTCAGGACAATGCAGTAAGCCATTAAACTGAATACTAGGATTTCTGCTTTCTCTTTACAACTTTATCAGAGCATGGCATTTTCCTGTGAGATTTTCACTCTTGCAGTGCTGTTGACAAGTGCATGAGAAATTAGTAAATGCCTCGTCTGCATTGTAATAAAATAAATTAAAAAAAAAAAGTCTTAAACCACTTACAGCACAGCAAATAGAAGGGACGAAAGGGGTGTTCTGGGAATCATACACGTGCAGTAACTATGTGCTACTTCCAAAACAACGCTCCCAGCTGTTATGTACAAATATTGGTCAAAAAACGAAGCCCTAAACTAAGTGCCAGCAGTGGTGGAAGCTGCTGGCTGGTGGGACACTGCTCCGCTGACACCACGTACATGCTGTGCTGTCACAGAACGTGCCGGTCCCTCCCCGTCCTGGTGTGTCCCCGCCGTTGCATCACTGCCAGTGAAACAACACAGCTGCCTCGCCGCTTTTTGCTTTCTTTTTTTTTTCTTTTTTTTTTTTTTAGGGGGCAGGGAATTTCAATGCCATAAACCTCTGTGCCTGTGCCCAGCTCTGTCGCCCACGCAGGCCAGCTTCACCGCGGCACCCTGCCTTGTCAGACCCTTCTTTTCCCCCCCGCCATGACCTCCTTTGGGAAAAATAACCCTTTCGCCGCCTGAGAGATGCCATAATTAAGCTTGAAGATTGGCAGCCATGTTATTGCCTGTCGTTATCCCCTTAGGCCTCTGGGATTACTGCTTTCACTGACCATTATCGGTGCGCTCCCAGGAGCTGCGCCACGTTAAATGGCCTCTCCGATGGCCCCTGCAATCCAGTGCAAACCCCGAACGCTGCTAAAAGGCCCCAGAGCAGCCGCGGACAAATCCCAGCAGCAAAACACAAGAAAGTTTTCTGGGCGCCAACACAGAAGCAGCAATAGCTGTGATAAGCACCGTCTCGCCAGGCTGCTGCCCTTCGGTGCTGTTCTGCAGGCAGGCGGCCATGGCCACGGCCAGGTTGCCCGTGTGGTTTCCAAAGAGCATCTCGGTACCGTGATGGCGATGCAGAAAAGTTCCTTCTTCCAGCTTTTCCCACTATTTACCTCTGGCAAACCTGCTGAGTGCCACGCTTTATAATGGCAGAGCTCTCCATGGCCACTGCTTGTTGTTTCAGTAAGTTAGCAAAGGACACCAGCGACCATGAAAACATCTTACCATATGGTTCAACCACAATTTTAGAAAAAACACTGCAATTTCCTTCAAAAAAATTCCTAAGAAAAATCCCTTTCTTCTATATTTTGGCAGCAGAGATAAAAAACACTTTCAGGAGCGTTTCCCAAATGATGGACACAGAGAAACCATTGCTGATCTCTCCAGAGCACCTTCTTTTAATTTTGACAATTAAAGGCATTAGCGTAAGGTTCAGCATCAGTTGCAGCTGCAAACACTCTAGCTGAAACCTGCATGCTACGTACTTGTTCAACCAGATTCATGTTATTATCTTTTCCCTTTCCCTTCGTTGTGGCAAGAGTAACAATTTAATTAGATGGGGGAAGAAAAAAAAAAGCCCGTATTATTTATAACTATAGCGCAAGACATTATTTTTAGCCGAAGAACTCTTAAGAGAGAAACAGTGCCCAGACTGATTTTCATGTACAACTTCCTGAATTTGTGATTCAGTGCCAAATTTCAGGGACAAGTCTAATTTAGGTTTTGATCCTTTTCACCTCAGCGCATTATCAAGAGCTCTGGTTTTAGGTGATTGAGGCTTCGCTGCTTCTGAGCTCTATAGATCTAAACCTCAACAGGTCCCTCGGCTGCAAAACCAGCGATGCCTCAGAAAAGGCAGGCAGCCTTCAGAGAAATAAAGCTGTCAGCCTCCTGCCGTTCTCGGCGAAATTTGGGAGGCAGGGGGGCGTCTACCCGGGCACAATACCAGGCTGATAGGAGTGGGACGTATCCCGTTACGGGAACTGTGCGTTCGCAAACAAGCGCCGGAGTCACAGGCTGTTCCGTGCCGCACGGTGGAGATAACACCGACAGGCTTCACGCTGCAAATCCACCCTCCCCGGCAACTTCTTTTTTTTTTTTTTTTTTTTTTTAACCTAAACTATATTTGACTTCGCTGTCAAGTATTTCAGCGCAGCTGCTATTCTCAGGTTCTCCTAAAATACACACAGTAGGTACTGTACTATTGCACATATAAACATCTACCTTCCTACCACAGCTATTTATGACTAAAATAACTTTTCTCCATTTCTGATTTCATTTCCTCTCTCTGGGTCTCGTTCTACGTTGCACAGGAGGTGCTTTCAAGACTGTGCCCAGAACCAACCTCTAGCATGAAATAAAGAAATAAATTGTTAGCCTGGTTAGAAGTTTAGAATTTAATGTCCAGTTTCCCTTACGGGCGACCAGCAAGCAGGACTTGATCTCTGATGCTTCACGGTTTAGGAAGAAGAAAGGACTGAGAAGTCAGCAATGGGCTGAGGGGGTGGTGGAGGAGAGCTGCCTGTCATCTGCTGTTCCTCAGATACCACCACTATCGGTTACAGTCTTTGCTGAGCTTTATGCATCTCTTACTGGGGCTTGCACAGAACAAGTCCTCTCTAACGATCTGACCCAACTGCAGCTACCGCAGCCAAAAATTATGCAGTTGCACAACAGCTACACTTAGCAGTGGTGGATCTTACTCCATCTGAAAACAAACTCCTTAGGTCAAGAAGAACACGCATGATTTTTGGCTGCACTGGAAGAGGATAAAATGGTAGTTTACAATTTAACAGGCTCTTCCACTCTTCTGGGATGCTTTCATGGTTCAAGGGTTATCCACTGATGTGATGCATTACAAGGAGCCAGTGGCTCCTCTGTGTCTGGAAGGTGGCTCCTCTGCATCGAAACCCACAGCATCACCTCCTAAACTCACCCATCCGGCTCGGCAAAGGGTCTTCCTCACACAAACATATCTTGTTCCATCCACCCTCACACTCGGCAAGTGTGGAGGTGAAAAGTATTAACACGACAGTAACAGAGCTAAAGGGGCCATACACAAGAATGGCCACCTTCACCTCCTCAGCCGCTAAGTCTTCAGGTGAGCTCCAAGCAGCAGCTCTCTCTACAGCACTCAGTGATTGAGATGTTCAGACAGATGTTCCCAGTACCCAGTCCTCACCCAAAACCTCCCTCGGAGGTACCTGTTCCAATCAAGACAATCTTGCCGGCAGTGCACATATCCTTCCATAGCCAAACATGTTCATGCCCAAAGCTTCTTTTCCTCCCAAAGTTTTTCCATGATCTGTAACTTCAGCACAACATTAGCTCTGACACTTCTGGAGGGCTAAGGATGACTGACCCCTCGTAACTCTCAGAAATGTTACTCTGGATGTAGTTGAGCAGCCTCATGCCTTGTCCATGACCGTCCTGACTATTCAGCCAGCTATTAACAAATAATTAACCCACAGTGAGGCAAAGGCTCCTTTCTGCCTGATAGGATGGGGCCTCAAACTTTCAGCGTGAAGCTCCTTTGTACTGAACCCTCTATGTCCCAGAAATCTTTCTGTGGGCAGCCGTACTCTGTAAAAACAGTGATACAAACAGCAAAGATTAATGGGGTTCATCTCTCGCTACTAAAGGAAAAGGAATACAACTTGTACAAGCCATTTTAAGGCAACAAGGAAATTGGGGTGACCGAGGCTGAACCCAGACTCCATGACCCCGTGGCACATGTCCAAGCACAGTCAAGAGGAAGCTCCTGCCCCAGGGAACTGGACACAAATTATTCAGTTCCTGAAGCTGAGCTACAACCCAGCCCAGCAGGTCCCAGCTGCGGGCACCAGCGCTGCTCTGCCGCCAGTACGGCCACTTCCACTCAGTTACCAGGGCTTAAAATCAGCTGCATGACCAAAGTAGCATCAGGAGACAAGCAGCAGCTCCATTTGGTCTCAGGGGAATGCAGAGTATGGGAACTGGCTGGCACTGGTTTGTGTAATTTCAGTCTTTCTCAGATGCTAAGAAAAGTTGGCTATTGCTAAGGTTCTTGCCATTGCCACTAATTCACAACTGCAAAAAAATGTGATTTACCTGGTCCCTTCCTCAAACACAATCTAATCAAAGGCCTCATCCCACTGGAGTGGAGACAGTGTAAATTCACAACCCAAGTGGCACACTGCCACAGAACAGCTATCTTCATCCTGAGGTTGAGTCCAACCAAGCATCTGGATACCCGCATATATAGACACGTGCTGGACCGGTCGCTTCCTTACAAAATTTGGCAGTTTTCCTAAACAGCTGTTGTTTCACAAGAGCCTTAGTCTTCCTTCTCCTTGCTTTGAAGTTCTCCCTTATTTATAATTAAGGACTTTGCATGAGGACTTTACAGAAATTTGCACTTCTAGGATGAAGAAGTGAAATTTGTGATCAGATGTCAGTAAGTCAGGGTCCGGGGGTTGAAAATAGAAACACTTGTCTGTGCTGCTTGTTCTCCCTGCTCCAAAGCCCATCAGTGAAGATGTGAGATTGGTACTCTTCTGACATCCACACATTTAAAACAACTGCTGCATTTGTGGTCAGAGGAAACCCCCCTCCTTTGACCTGCCCTGCCCTCATGATCAGACTGACAGGGAAGGCTGTTGGGAGATTTTTTTGTCCTGACTTCTGGCACGGGATCCTCTGGTCATCTCATTTAACAGACACCCTGCACCTGCAATGCCCTCAGTTTCCCCTCGTCTTTGCAAGCTGTACGTAAGTGGTGTGGCTTCTGTATTTTAACCACGGGGCTTCGGTTTGTCTTGAGATGAGAGAAAAGTGTTTTGTCCAAAATGGTGTGTGAGATCACCCAGCCAGATGTCTGTGCACTCTTGGGATCAAGACACTCATTGCTTGTCTGTCCTCTGCTATCAGGGACTGGGCTTAGCAACACAGGTGACTGGTCCAGACCCACCAACTTCAGGTCCATTAAAATCTCTTTCTTTGTAGGAGAGAAAGGTGCACATATATTGGAAAAATAAACTTACTTACACAGCAGAACCCAAAATCATATGGTTTTCTTTGAATTTTTTCTACTTACTTTTCACACCTTTTAACTGAAAGTAGAAGTGGTTTACAGCAGGGACACTTGCATCAGACAAAACTCTGTTTGATAGCCTAACCTCAACCCACGGCATGTTAATTCAAGGTTGTTACCGCTCCCAGCTCCTTTCCTCGCACACTGGAAAAAGTGGAAAACAAACAAAAACCACACAGGGCACATGGAAAAGCCTCGATGCAGTACAGATAGGACAGATTTTCTGATTCACCTCCAATCTCTTCACTTTTCTGTTTTCCTCAGACACTAGGTGGTATGTGCAGGTTCTTGTATCTACACAGGTTGCTAATTTCTAAATGGTGCAGGCTTCAATGCACGATGTGCAGCCTGGAAAACAAAAGTTATTTAAACTCCTCCACGCTCCACAAAGGCATAGGAAAGCCTCAGCTGGCAGCCAGCATGCTGCAGCACTGAGGCTGTCTCTAAAACTTATAAACCAGCCTGCAGCACGTATTGCTGTGCAGGCACTTACCTGCACTTTAAATACGGACATTTGAATTTTTTAAGGCACAGAAAGCACACAGTGTAGAAGGAAACAATTTTAACAGGACACAGAGCTGCACGATAATGCTCCCCCCGAGTTACGTAGCCAAAGCTTCAGCCGACAGCACCGGCTACATGACAGAAATACTCCATCAAGCCAGTGCTACGGCCCTGCAAAACTGTAAATGATTACAGAATAATGCCCTGCAATCAAAGAACAAAATGTGTGCTGTAGATTAATCACTTTCCAAGACGGGAAAGGAAAGATAGGCTTGAGAGATAAATCTGGCTGTGGTGTTTATGCAAGCGTATCATGCTCCTTAGTACTGAATGTCCCAGAACTTAAAGAGGAAGTAAACACTGTGCTGGGGGGGTATACGGGGGGTGTGCGAGGGGTGTGCGTGTGCCTGTGCCCGTGCTCACAACCTGAAACGGGACAGCTTGTGAAAAATGCCTAGCTTTCAGTTATGAAACAGGAGCCTCAGAAGTCCCCCGACCGCCAGCTCTATTGGTACTGCCCGGGAAAAATTTAGAGTAAGGACCTGCTCAGATACAGCCAACGCTTCTCTGTGGAATTTCAAACTTTCCTATAGAATTCCCTGGGGATGCCCACGGACTCCTGAGCCCTCTCCCCCATGTCACTCAGCAGCCATGGCAGGCAGGCAGTGCATTCGAAGGCAGGGACTGCGAGCGCTTCTGGTTGGGATTTACTTCTGGAGGCGCGCTCCAGCAACCCACATTTTCAGTGTCCCTCTAGCATATAATCATGCTGCTTTTGGCTGCTTAAGCAATGCCAGCTTTCATGCATTCCTCGTTTTTGTGTAAACATATTTACATTTGTAACTCCTAACTGGCTTAACGCTACACAGGCATTTTGAAGCAAACCCTACCAGCACTTGAATTAAATGCAACACTTGGTTGATGAGAAAGTCAACATGAGCCGGCAATGAGCACTCGCAGCCCAGAAAGCCAACCGCATCCTGGGCTGCATGAAAAGCAGTGTGGCCAGCAGGCGGACAGAGGTGATTCCGCCCCTCTACTCCACTCTTGGTGAGACCCCACCTGGAGTACTGCGTCCAGCTCTGGGGCCCCCAATATAACAAGGACATGGACTTGTTGGAGCGAGTCCAGAGGAGGGCCACAAAGTTGATCAGAGGACTGAAGCACCTCTCCTATGAAGACAGGCTGAAAGAGTTGGCCTTGTTCAGCCTGGAGAAGGCTCCAGGGAGACCTCATAGCAGCCTTCCAGTACCTGAAGGAGGCCTACAGGAGAGCTGGGGAGGGACTCTTGATCAGGAGTGTAGTGATAGGATGAGGGGTAATGGTTTTAAACCAAAAGAGGGGAGATTTAGATCAGATATTAGGAAGAAATTATTTACTGTGAGGGTGGTGAGACACTGGAACAGGTTGCCTAGAGAAGTTGTGGCTGCCCCATCCCTGGAAGTGTTCAAGACCAGGCTGGATGGGGCTTTGAGCAACCTGCTCTAGTGGGAGGTGTCCCTGCCCATGGCAGGGGGGTTAGAACTAGATGATCTTTAAGGTCCCTTCCAACT
>KZ505730.1:1088514-1102187 GCA_002844005.1 Limosa lapponica baueri
TAGAACTAGATGATCTTTAAGGTCCCTTCCAACTCTAACCATTATGTGATTCTATGACTTTCACAGTCAATTGTGAACACAGTGAACAACAGACTGACCGCTTGAATGAGGGGAGCCACATTTCCCCAGAGGGCTCCTGGTGACTCAGGTGCCGGGGCGAGCAAGGGCTAACCCCATCTGCTGTGGCTGAGCAGGCTTGGGGAAACACCACACTGCCCAGGCACCAAACCCAACAGCAAAGGAGGGAAGCAGCCCCAAGCCTGACTCCGATCTCGCAGGGCAAAACCGTGAGGCTCTAAACTTGTGCCGGTGAAGTGGGGTCGTGTCACCTGCCAAGAGGCGTATTCACAATCTGTGAGGTCATAAATCAAACTGCACCTTAGCACGTTGCATCATGACTGCTCCCTGCCACCTGACTGCAATGGCTGCAGGAGAGGCCGGCGACCTGGATTTAGACTGGGGGCTGCAGGTAAATACTGAGAGGTTTGCTGGGCAGCCCCTCGGCAAAAGCTCACTGGGGGCCCACAGCGCAGCAGCCCCAGTTACGAAAGCGCCAGAGTTCCCTTATCATGATTCAAGGCATTCCAAAGAAGTTACAAAATCTCCAGGCAGAGAGTTTCAGTTGTCACCGCCGGCTTCGGAGGAGGTCAGGGCACCATGGTGCAACTCCTCATCTGAGGATGACAATTCCACACCGAATGTGTGTTTCCACACAGAAGCTGATAAAAGTTTCCCAAAAACAAAAGTGAGATATGGTGCCAGGGTGCGCCCTGCAACAGTGCTGCATATAGGGAAAAATACTTCACAGAAACCAACTATTTAAGGTCTGTCCGCCCTGCAAATATCTGGCTTTGTATTAAAACTAATTAACAATAATCTACTAACAACAAGACTGTGATGTAGCTGTGAGATTCCCCTAAAGCAAAATCCTGCCAATGCTAGTAATTGATTCGGCAACGTGCACCAGCTCAATGGCACAGGCGTCTCCAATTCTTGGAAACATTACATCCAGTCTAATTCCCCTCCAAGGTCACCACAACCATCAGAAAATCCCCGTGCACGGTGACCCAGAGAGCTGTGACTGAACAGCTGTTATCGATAGCCTGGGAAACTGGGGCGCGGTACCAGAAAGGCATCGGCCACCACCAGCGAACCCCTGAGCCGACCGAGCCGCTGGAAGGGCCTGGGGAGCGGTGGTGGAGGGTGAACGTCAGACTTCTCCGGCGGGAGAGGAAGCAGGGCATGCCAGCTCTGCCTTTGTGCTGCTCGCTGCCATGCCTGCTTGCACCCACTTCGTTGCGATGGAAAGAGGGCAGGCCCCCCCCACTACCTGATTAAAGTTCCTTCCCGATAAAGCTCAAAACAAGGGACTCATAAACTGCATGCTCTATGCATAGGCTCTTTAAAAGGTCAATATAAGGTTATTCACACCATTAAATTACCTGAGCTAGCATCAAGTCCACTGGAAGCCGTCTTCTGACTATGACAGAAGCTAAGTTGTACCCAGCGAAAGCAGCAAAGGTGTCCATCCTCCCACGCTCCAGGCCATCACCTTGCAGTTTTAAGCAACAATTCAGCATGAGTTTCTCAGTCTAATTCTGATAACAAAAACCCTGTGATCAGCTTCCCACCTAGATGTGGAGGCATTTACCAGAATCATTAAAAGACCAGGCACGAAGTCAGCAGCAGAGGCAGAAGATACAAGAAAGCTGGGGAGATATGTCAGGAGAAGGGTCTTTAAATTTTCCAGTCTAAATACACCGTCAGAAGGCCCCTATTAGAGGACGCAGAACATGGTGTGACTATGGACTGTATACTTTCATGTCTTACACATTATCAGTGAGGAACTTTTATGTCTCCTCTCTTCTCACTGATAGGGAAGGAAAAAGGAACAGCCCCTCACCATGGAATTGAGGGCAATTACTACACGTACCATTAAATAAATATTCTAGAGACAGCTCAGTAGCGCTATGAACTGCATACTCTCAGACGCTGCTGTCTAGTTCAGGCCACACCAAAACAGACACTGAAGACTCTCTAGGGCTGGATCCTCCATCCCTGATGAAATGAGCACACAGATGAGCAATCCCTCTGTACGCAGTATCAGCAGAGGGCACAGGACTACCCAAATGACTAAGGATTTGCACACCGACAGCACTAGGACTACTTACCTAAGGGTGGATTAGTTAAAAAAATAAACAATGCTGTAAATTATAGGTGGTGCTGTGAGCCCCACCTACACCTCATATTGTCCAACACTTCCTATTATAAAACCCTCTTCCCTGTTGCTAATAGCTTTGCAAACCTGAACTGAAACTGGGATTAGAAACAGGGTAAGTGGCCCAGGATAGGTAAAACATGGGAAATAGGGAATCCTGGGGCAGGGAAAAAATGTGGAATGAAGAGCTGGACAAAAAAAAACAGGCAAGCTGAACAAGGACAGCAGAACTGGAAAGCTGAGGAGGTGGGCAGAGGTGTGGGAGATCACAGGAAAAGGAAGAAGGGATGCGTGGAGCAGGACTGGGAACCAGAGGGACGGAGGCTGGGACAGGAGACTGCAGGGAGTGAGGAGCTTGGGGAGGGGAGAAGAGGATGTAGGGCTGGGATGGTGCCCATCGGGGAAGCCCACGGATACCAGGGAGGCGAATGACACAGATGAGCACACCGGGAAGGGCGTATTTCTTTACTCAGAGCTGAGTGCAACAAGTATGGCACAGGGCCCACACAGAGATCATCACGGGGGATGAGCCGAAACCCTGAATACCCCTTGATGCATCCAGCCTGACAAGGAGACTGGGGGTGGATAGAGTGTGAGCTCATTACTAACGACGGTGTCAGAACCAGCATGAGAAGTAATTTCAAGTGTTAGAGGCAACTTTATTTGTGACACTTTGTACTTCTCGGGCACTTGGCTTTTATATCGAAACATTTTTTCACTGTAGATTTTTGTATACATGAAGTACACTCTTACTTAGTACTTCTGCTCGGCACTTCACTGAACAGTCTTCTCTATCCACAGAGATACTCAGGCAATATGCAGTTAATGGTCAAACCATGTGAAATCCAGCTTTCCTACTCCCTGTCTGCTCTTGGAAAATGGGAAAGGCCCATCACTGGCATTGCTTGAATCCACCCACTGTATTGTGGTGCTTCTAGGGAGAAAGCTGCTGGCCCCTGCATGCCCGTACCCACCTGGAAGAATCATTGGTTTGATGCTTGATACAGTTTCCTGCAGAAAATAAGGAAACTATCATCTCTCAGCCCATACAGAGCTTTTTTGAAAAAATAGGAAAAAAAAACCAAACGAAAAAAAACCCCAACAACACACAACCACCAACCATCCAAAGAAAATGTCAAACCAGAAACCAGGCACTCAAGACTGGATAAATTTAGTAAGATGTCATGATTCAACTACAATTGAAGGAAATCCATACTTAATTTCTCAAACAACTGCTATCATACTGTTCAAGCAAACTGTTTTTCCTTCAGGCTGAGGAGACACGAAATCCACACTATTTCTCAATTTACTACGTTTTTTCCTTTTTTTTCCCCTTCAATTAGAGAACATTGTCATTCCACATGCTTAGTGCAAGCCTGAATAAAAAATGACATGTGAAAAGCTTTTGCCAGGGTTAAGTCCCGACACAGCTGTTGGAAAAACCCAAAATGAACATTTTATCCTGGCCAAATCAGTGTTCTTTTCACTATTTATACTCTTGGATGCAGCAGCTGCAAGTGACGCTACAGGTCATGTTGTCCTAAACAGACAAAGAATCTGAGGATCCTCTCAAGTTTTGGAGGCTTGTTTGTACTTCTGTTCTCCCACTCAATACTTGACAGCACTGCTGCACTGACGCCAAGTTGCTGCGAGTTTAAGTAGGGTACCAAACTCTGGTCAGAACAGATTTTTCAGCTAAGATTTTCCACCTTAAAATAAAAAAAAAAGAAGGAAAAAAGCGCCCTATTTTTCCTGCTTCCATTTTTCAGCACCATAGGACCAACACTGGCTGCTCAGCTGATAATACCCCTCTTTATTTGAAGTTATTTTTCTCCTTTCACCACCCACATTCATCTGGGACTTATTCAGTATTATTCTGCCCGACATTGGTCCAAAACAGCAAACAATTTCTGTAACGGCACAATAAGCAGAGCGGACCCTAACAGAAGAGCTTCGTTGTCTAAGAATCCCCTTATGCAACATCTGGTTATGTACCAAAAATAATGTTAAAAAAATCTATAAGCAGGTTAGATACAGCTGTGCCTTTAACAGAACAACTTCTCTGGTATCAGTACCAGCATTTTACAAGCGGGGAAACGTTTCTGCTGTACTTTGGCCTTCTGTCATCAGAGAGAGGTGGAGATTTATGCCCTTTCTCCTCCTAAATTAGACTCCTTCAGTGCTTTATTTTATATTCTTCCTGACAGGTCCCTATTTTGTATTAAAAAAACCCCTGCTGTCGCTCTGTTGCATAGCAAAAGACCTTTCCAGCCGAAAAGGGAAAACTCCTGCCACCGAGTCAAGTGGCAAGAGGTAACTCTGCGGTTAAAACTGCGAGGATAAAATACTTTGCCCAGCAACATATTCATTTCCAGCAGGATTTGATAAAATTATAATTCACTGTCCAGAAAAAGACTAAAACATTAAACGTATTATACTGAGAAAGTCAAAATAGGTCATTCAATCAGCGTTATTCCCCCTTCATTTCAAACATAATACAAGGCAGTTAAGTAGTTTCTCTTGCAATTAGCATCATCTTTGTCTCCTCGGTGTCTAAAATACACTGGAGATACAGAGCTGCTCTGACTGTACAGCAGCCCAGGCTCTGCTTCCCATCATCACCGACTTCACAATGAATACACAGAGGTGAAATTTTATCTTCAATGATCTCAACTATGATCATCTTCTTTGGTTTTTCCAATTCCTTGGTCTATTACCTCAAGTGATAGACCTCTTCCCACTGATTAAAGAGTACAGATGCACTCAGGAAGAACTCCGGCATCTCCAACTGCTCATACACATCTCATTCCATCCTCTGACCAGGAGGACTTGCTACCTGGCAGAGCCCTGAAGAAGGTGGGCTAGAAACAGCCTCCCTGGGGAATGGCAGGGTTTTAGAGATCTTTCCTGGATGTGAGAAGTCTGACATATGCTTCAAATGCATTTTCATTTAGAAAAAAACGTTGGAAAGATTTTATTTATGTTTCTAATTAGGTAAACAGTATGCTTCTTCCACCTGCTCCAAGCTACCCGACTAGGCCCAGTAGACATCAGATGTCTGTGAATATACATCAGGTTGATTTACTCACTACTGCTAGTTCACAGAATCCTTCCCCCTCCCTGCCCCGTATGCCACTACCTCATGGCCTACACATTTTCCCTCTTTCTTTTGTATGTAAAATGACCTCACTATTGATTTTCAAATACCTTCTTAAGCACACGGCTCCCTTCACCAGAGCTTTCTAAAAAATAGTTCCTCATAAAAGATTCCTACCCAAAATTTGCAACCCTTCTAGTATGTTTCAATCAAAAGTATTTTTGCCATGCATGAACCAGGATGGAAGAGCAATGGGGCAAGAAATAAGTCTCAACGTGCTATGGGAAGCGAGAATTACACTGTCAACATCATGATGAAAATAACAGTATTAGGTTCAGAGCTTTTGGCTGCTACACAAACTAGGCTGGAAACCTCTGGCCCGATCCATGCAGAGCTCTGACATGATTTCCATTTTAAAATCGAAGACTTTCGATGTGGCCCATTTATCTGGGCCACATACATGGCTCAGGCTACGCAAATGCAGAAGCTGCTTGCACCAGATTCACAAAACGCTCTGGAGTTTTTACAGCTCCTCAGTAGCAGCATCATTCTTGGTGCCAATGCTGTTCTCCTACAAAGGCATCGTAGGACTAGCAGCCTCTCGTTGTAGGTCTGGATGAATTCTTAAAGAAGCACCATTCACTCTGAAACCTGACATCTCAGACAAATGGTTTTGAGTTCCCCCATACAGTGAAACTTTTACACGCAACAGATTGTGTTGCACAAAAACAGGGACGGCGGCTCAACGTGTCTCAGCTTACAAGCATCTCAGGACATGACTTGAACTGGCGTCACCTTCTCCTGCGAATTCCTGGAAAAAAACATTCTCTGAAAATTAGCTAAAGTCCAGAGCAGTTTTGCAGAACAAACAGCAGGTTATAGGCTTTCAGGAAACCATATCACTGCTCTCAGCACAAAACCAATCAGCAAAAAAGGTGATAATGTGGGAGCCTGTGAGAGTCTCACACAAAGACATTCTTTGTTGAGCACTGTTCTCACTTATCAAACGCCAAATTTTATGTACTAAGCACATCTAGAACTTTATATATGAAACTGATAAATCCTCCATGAAGTACTAGCAAATATATTTACACAAGATAGGTGTTCACTGCCTAACTTCACAAATACCCACAAAGTCAGAAACTTTTCATCTGGATTAAGTCTCACATTCTAAGGTATGTTTACACTGCAAATTTCATGTAAGAAAGCAGGGCTAACTTTGGTCATAATGTGCCTTTGGAGAGCTGAAATAGCTGCTTTAAGAGCTAGCATAGAGAGGAAAAAAAAAACAAATACAGCAGGTTTTAAGAGCTCTGACACATAACTGGCGTATACATCAAGATAATTCAGTCCGCATTCTAGATAAAACAAATATAGCCCTGGAAGTCATGTCCTAAAATGATTTCTTTAAAATGATACATTTATTCTTCTTCATCCTATTTTGGAAAAAATGCAGAAACCAACATGGTACAGCATGAAAAAAACCACTGAGTTGTAAGGTGCTGGCTGTCTAGACTAGGAGAGTAGTTTGTATTAAGAGTATTATTAGGTAATTAATATGTCTTTAAACAAAGCTTTGTTTACTTAAGTGCAACACTGTTACTAATACTCCCTGGTCCTGCTCAGTCCTCACCGGGAGCCCAGGCTCAGCTGCAACCAGGATTTTAAGCACCGCTGGCTTGAGTCTTACTTACATTAATGCAAATGCAGGCTGCTGCGGCAGGGTAGGAGAGCCCCGCTCTGCTGCCTCAGCACGGCCTTGGGCAGGGACAAGAGTCAGACCCTGCCCTCTGTATTCCATCGACCCCTGGAAGTTGCACCACCACAGACTGGGCTGCATCCACGCAAACCGGTTTCCCATTCCCACCCGGAACTGCTTCGGACCGAGCAGTTGCAGCAGCCGGGAGGCAGAGCGAAGCCCAAGCGCGACACGTGCCCATGTGTTTGGGCTGCTCCTCTATCTGTCCTCCCCCAGCCGACCGCTCTCCGTCCTCATCAGCCTTCCGACTTATCTGCTGCCTCCCACTCCTCTGGGGTCGGGATAAGCAGATGTTACCTCCCTGCTCCAGTGCTGGCATCCAGCCCGGACCTGCCCTTTTCTGCTCACGCGACTCAGGAGCCAGCAAACCTACCGAAAACTTTTTTCCTATAACTGCATCCCACCCACTGGCCACAATCCTGGGCATCCCCACGGCCTCCACTGCTCCCTAGGGAGAGCCAAAGGTCTCAGAAAGCCAGGGCTGGGGAGGCAGGCTGGCCTTAAGGCACTGCAAGGCTGAGGGCTGGGTTATGAACAGCCTCCAGGCAGATCCATAGCAGAACACGAAGCATGAAGGCAGCCTCAGAGGCAGGTGTCAAAGGAGAAAAACAGCACCTTCGGCAGCACTCCTGCTTCCTGCCCTCATTCCGGAGCTCTCGACAGGATTTTGGCATGGAGACGTCAGCACAGACCCACTCTTCACCTGGGCACAGGCAATGGGTGAAGGGATGCAGAAGTGGCATGACCCAGTGACTCCCCTCATGGAAAGTCCGTGCCTGACCACCGGCAGCACTCAGGTGTACAGCAGCCAGAGATTGCACCGGCAGAGCCCCACACCCACTGCGAGCAGCCTCCTGCCCCCCAAAAACCAGCAGGAAGCACTCGCCGGGAGACCCAGAACTGTCAGTGCCAGACGCTGTCCTCCTGGCTTCAAGTGGACCTTCCTCTGGCCCTCCGGCAATGATCCCCCGGCTTCCTCTGCCCTCCTGCCCCAGCACGCACCTCCCTCACACTTCCCTTTACACATGGCGAGCGGCAACTTCACCAGCAGGGGAAAGAATAATAAAGAAAAGCAAAAGAGTACCTTGCCAAAAAAACATGTTCAAGTGGGAACCCAGCATTTTCTAATTCAGCTCTTAAGTACGTGGCATGTTGTGATCAAGCAAGTGATTCATTCAATTCGTTAGCACAAGTCTATAGTTATAAGAGCTAATTTTTCACAAGGCATTTCTTTACTAGTAACAAATTCCCAGAAAGGCATTTCTCTGACAGTAAAATCTTACAAAGGTGTTTTCTATCAGTAGAAGTATTTAAATAGCCTTTATTTTTAATAGGTATCAGTGTACAGATAGAGAGAATTGCCCCAATAAGCAAAGTCCAGATAGACACAGAGTTATTAACAAGACACCAATGCTCTTAACTCCTGACCTGCCTCAAACTCCCTGCAAAGCAGCGTTATGAGCATATCAGTCCTTGAGCAAAAATGCAAGGCGGGGTGGCCCAGAGAAAGGACTCTGGCTTTCCTGGGCAAGACCAGCTCCTCCCAGACCTCACAGCATCGGGAGGAACCACTCCGTCAAAAAGCAATGGCGACACAGCGATGCACTCCTCCTCCAGCCCCACTGAAAGGCAGCTCCCTCGCTATTTCACCACAGGGATGAGACAGCGCACAAACGCAATCAGTCCCTTGTTCCCAACCCTGTACACTGCCCTGAAATTGCTCTTCATCAGCCCAATTGCCTCCACGCTGCATCCCCAGCTAAAAAGCACCTATACTCTGCCACACGTCACACAGAGTTACGAGTCAGCCTTCCATTTCCCACAGAGGCACCCCATGCACCGTGCAACCCCCCGGGCTGGTGTTACAAAGGGAAGGATGGAGAAGGTGAAGTAGGACATAACATCCCTGGAGTCTCACAAGACATGAGCGAGCAAATGGGGGATGGAGAATTGAGGGCTGTTTTGGGTTTTTTTTTTTTAATACTGGTATTTGGAAATTGAACGAATGCTCTCTGCTTGCTACTCCCCTCATCTCACATGTTTTAGACCAACAACCTGTGACAACCCTTGCCCAACACATTGCCCAGGAGATAACCTGGATGACGTAGCTGATGAATACAGCAAGACATAACCTGCTGTTGTTGAAGACCATGCTCCACTCCAGTGGTGGCCGCCTCTCCAGGGCTGTAGGAACCTCAAGGTCCATTATCCTCGGAGAGATGAAGATGCCCTCCCTTCAGGGCAACACAGGGTGTCCCAGCAATTCCCATGCACCCTCTCCAGCCTTGCACACCTGAGCTTTTCCTAACCCTCCACCCCAAACAGGGGCTGGGGCCACATCACCACAGGCCTCCAGATCTCCCTGCAGTTCCTGGCAAGCTAAGAAGCATGGCTCTGTCTCCAGCTACCTCAATCAGAAAAGCAAGAGCTGTACCCACCACTAGCAAAAACCACTTGGGAACACACTGGTTTGCTTAGGAAGGTTAAGCTGATGTCAAATAAATGTCAAATACACATGGGTAAGGAGTTGGTGCCTTTCAGTGGTGCAGTGGTATGCCACACACGCAACTGGAACATCAAGAAACTGGTACAGCCCTGCAGAGAAGCACGGGATACCCCATCCTGACTTTGTCTGAAGCAAGTTACAACAAAACATCGCACTCTGAAGGAAAATCCCCTTCTGTAGACAAGCCACTTTTTAATAATAAGTGCTAAATGGACTATTCAAGCAGGTAATTAATGTTAATTAACATATGTCAGGCCATAAATTGGCTAAATGCACCTCATTTTCCAAGCTTAGTGTGTGGCAATGCTCAGGAAATTGTAACAGAAAAGAACAGTCTAAGTTTGTACAAGCACACAAAAAAAGAGCAAATAAAAGGTTAAGCATAATCTTCACTTAACTCATGGTGTGCTGAGGCAGCACTACCGAAAACTGTATGACTGCACATTACTTGAACACTTAATTTTGCTCCTGAACCACTGCGTTACGCACGTACTGTCAGCCCCAAGAAAAGCCACATCAAAAAAAACCCCTGCAGCTCCCCGAGGGCTGTGTTATCGGGCAGGCCTTTATCGGGATGCTCGCTACATGCTGCGGGACCTGGATGTGCCTCCTGCCCTGGGACCTGGCGAGGCTCATGGCCCCTCTCCAGCTCCAACCTGGGAATCACAATTTTTGGTGGCGGGGGGGAATGGAACAGCAGCGGGAAGATGCTCAGAGCTCACCCTCCTCCAGAGAGTCTGCCTCGAAACGTGGAGGGCCTCATGCCTTTAAAAGAAACTAACGCTGCCATTTTATAACCCTGCCCTTGGGCGCGTTTTCTGTGATGGAGATAGTAGTAAGGCTTTTAAAAAAGCGGGAAAGAAACAAGAACGCGCAAAGATTTTAGTCTAAGTAACAACTTGCATTAGGAAACACTTTCAGTTTCTCCCTTGGCAAGCTGCCACTACGCTAAGACCCACTGTAATTGCATTGCAAATAAGAAACAATCCTCACAAAAGATTTTCCATACTTCCACGCAAAATTACTGGCTGCCAAAACCTTGCAGGGCACCTTTAGGAGGCTGCCACCTAGAGAAATGCTTTGGCTGTTAATCCTCAGTTTTCCCTTATCTCCAAAGCAATCCCTTCGGCCTCCCTTTGAACCCAGCACACCCACCCATAATTTTCTGGGGTGATTTCACGCTTGTTCTCCCCATCCACCCCCAGCAAGCTGGCTCACAACAGCCCAGTCGCTGCAAGGGGACGTGGGGGGGCTGCACATTACCCCCCTTCAGCATTGCCTGCCTTCTGCAAGGAACGCCACCAACCCCAGGGTTCTACTTTGTCCACCTCAGCACAAAGAGCTTTCACAAAACCACCGGGCTAACCCTAATCACTCGCCTTTCTAAATGCACCAGCACGTGCCCAGCCTCCCCTAATCTCCCAGGATTACAGCAGAGTGGTGTAGCACCACCAAAATGACCCGAATACAAAATGGCCTGGCGTGTGAGACACCGCTCGCATTACCAGGACAAAACCAAGCAGAAGCAGGACGTCCCGAGGCAGGAGCACCAGGACGTCTCTCTTCCCCAGCCTGATAGTCTCAGACAGTGTTTGTTCAAGCCAATACAATACAGCGGATATAAAAGAGACTTAAGGTGATTTAATTTTTGTTAGCATTAACCATGTACTTTCAAACACACAGGTAAGTGTAGGAGCCAATGTCTTGACTCTCAAGCTTCCTATTTTAAATACGCTCAAATTGACACTAATAGCCTATTACAGACAACACCAATGTTGCATGACTGTTTTAGGTAATCTTCTGCCTCTAAAAAACTGAGGAACATCAATTTCAGCATTTGTCACGCAGGTTTACCTGACAGTGATACCATCCCGCATCATTCACTGGAGGTTTCCCATTCACATCAAAAGTTAAGTTTATTAGAGCCTGTGACTCTTCACAGCTGATGACATTCACCAAGGTAAATATATCTGCAGTTAACAAGTCCTTCGGTGCAGGTGCTCCTCACTGTCACACTGTGGATCAAACAATGTCAATGATTCTGGGAGAGCTACTCAGTGTCTCTCTCTCCTCTAATAGCTGTCGCCTGCCTGCATGAGCTGGGGAAAAGTGAGATCTTTGATGTATGTTACAGATATAAAATAATAATGTGTGCTAATATCTACATATGGTTTCTGCTGGAAATTTGAAAAAGTCATTTGTTAGTTTGATACTAAAGTATACTCCTCTTTGATGCACGAAGCTTGTTATCCAGTGGGTTTGACTCTGGGGCTGGAACCATACATCTCTCTATGTTGCTCAGCACAAAATTCACTTACAGATGTTAGTGAGTATTTTGTTAAAGCACAATAAAGTAAGGCTTTCATCAGGTAAGATGCTTAAGCAGTAAGTTTAAGCACACAAGTAATCCCAGCGAAGTCCCAAGGATCCATTCACGTGCTTAAACCCGTGCTTGCTTCGGTAGATCAAAACTTAAAATAATCGGGCTACAGTCTGCAACCCAAGCCCTTCCGTACAGGTGAACAAGGCAGCTCAAAATTAGAAAGAAAAAAATATATGTGATAGAAAAATAAAATTCATACTAGCAGTTAACTGAGAAACACATTCTTTAACAAAAAAAAAAAAAAAAGACAGCAGACAAAAAAAATGAAACTGATGCAAACTCCCGTTTTACACTGCCACTCCTGATAAAGACGCTGTGTGCCACTTCGAGGAAGGAGACATAAGAAGAACAGAGAGTGGTGTTGCTTCCTTCCCACATCCTTTGCAAAAAGACGATAAAAAATGTCCGACACATCTTGCGTATCAGCATCTGGCTAACAGATTTAGACATCTGTCTACATCACTTGCAAATTTCTCAAGTCTTTTCAAGTCTCAATAATTAGAGAAGAGACTCGTGCATTTGCTACACTGAAGGGACTGCAGCCCTTCGGCACATATTGGTCAATAAAACACAGTAAGGAATGGTGAAATGTCCGTGTATGAAGTTTACAAAAATCTCCCCTTCAAAGTAAATATCCCAGCAGCTAGTGTTTATCTTTCGTGAGGAAGATGAGTGCAACAGGTGTAAAACAAACAGGTTTTGATACACAAAACAAATCAAAGCAAATCAGTTGCATATAAATTTGGGAACTGCTGGTATCTTTGTATAAAGGACCAGATTCATAGTCTTGCCATACCGCTCAACAAAGAGGAAAATAGTCCCCCTAGTGTACTCTACATGTAGAAAAGACTGTTTCACAAGATAGTGCTGCAAGAAATTACAAAATAACATTATAGGAAGAGATATGGAAGTACTTCAGCTATAGTGAAACCCGGCACCTCTACTACAGACATGGACACAAAGGTGTTTCAGTTCTCTATGTCAATATTATTGAGTGAAGTGAGTAACTGCATCCTAAATATTTGGGGGGAAAAACTTGGGTTTTAAGTCAGCACAGTAGTTTTGTGACTGCAGGACACTGACAGGGTAACAGACACCTGAATTTGGAAAGACGGCTCGATCTGGTCTGTGGAAGCACCTGCAACAGCCGCTTGGCACAGCGCGTGTCACAAGGATGAAACCAGCTCACCCTCAGACCTTTCCCCCCCTCCAAGTGATGATAAATATAAATACTGACCCTCCATAAGTATCCCAGACAGTAAGTGGATATTGAAGCATGCACCTAAACCCTTCCCGGTGACTTGGAAGCGTACGGGCTTGTATGAAACCAGGCTGCTTGTGGGACACGACCGTGCCCGCAGCGTGCCGGCTCTGCGGCTGTGCACCGTCCGCTACTGCCCTAGTCAGCTCTCAGGCTGTATTAGGTCAGCTACCGTCCCACCGGGGCCAGGGGGAGCGGGAGGCAAAGACGACTGTTGGGGTGGGGGGGTGTATTGGGCAAACACTATCTGAATTAGCGGAAACGTAATATATGCCTTCCTAACCACATCTGAAATGTTCACTTCTGCTTTAATGCCCTAGGCAAAAAAAAAAAAAAAAAGAAAAAAGAAAAAAAAAAAAAAAAAGATAGTTGTAACTTTAATTTATAGCTCTTAAAATAATTGTTTTGAGGAGTATAATCCCAGCTCTGTTTACGGATTATGGTATTCA
>KZ505730.1:1107278-1129043 GCA_002844005.1 Limosa lapponica baueri
TCTTTCCAGGGGTTTACTAGACTTTAAACGGCAGGAAGGGACGGAACCGTCTGGTTTTTCCCTAACTCTTCCCTTTGCCGGGCTCACCGGACCGGGAGGCAGCACGGCTGCAGCACTGGCTGCCCGTACTTCACCATAAAAGCAGCTCCGGCTGCCAGTCGCGGCGGGGGAATAGTGCGCTTTTTTCTCTTCTGACCTGCTTCCACTGGCCATAAATGACTGGTGCGCAAGTTACTCTGGTAAACTTCAAATTCAGAGCCCGGTTCAGCCATTTTTTGGAAACGTTCATTGCGCCTGCGGGTGAAGGGGGAGCGTGTTCAGCCATGTCCCCACGTGAATGTAATCCCGCTGTCCTTCCTCCTCAGAGGCCGTGCCCTGGCAGAAAGCCCTCCGAAGTAGCTCACTTGAAGATGTACTTAATTATGGGTTGCATAAAGGGGTGACCCACAAAGCCAAGGAATATAGAGCTATTAATATAGCTGTAGTTACAAATACATTACATAGCAATGTATATGTATCAGTTCTCACCTAGCTTTGTACCGACCTAAACTAGGGACTAGATTTAGCACAAAAATAGTGTTGCCTCCGATACCAGATGTAGATAACCACATGCACCGAGAAGCAGGTGTGCTTCTGAAGCATGGCTAGGTAGAATCAGCAGTCAAATTAAATTATTCCTGATTTATTTAGCATTACAGACAAGCAATGAGATTTGAAAACCATTTGGTTTGATTAGAAAACAGCAAGGCCCTGATCCTACATGCCTTACACGTCCTGCTAAGTAAGGGCTAAGGCCCTCAGGGTCTGGTTAGGTTTCGAATTCAAGTGGCACTCAAGTTAGGAATAGTTCGGCATGATTTTATTACAGGGGACAGCATTTCAGTATGCATGCAATTAATCCTCGGTTATCTAAATATAGCAGGAGACACTGAATTAATCAGAATGAATGCAGGTTCGAGTAATGGAAATAATTTTCACTGCAGCTCCATTTTGGGTCACGACGTTGCGTGCCCTGCCGTGGCTTTTGTTGTAACGTGGCCCCTTACAGGAATGCAAGGCGGCTCAAAAAGACACCAGCTACTCTGCAGTTGTGATACTGGCATTCATGGGCACGACTTAGCAGTTGGTAGGGGAGGAGAACTGCAGTAGCACTGAAGAGCCAGGAATGGAGATCAGACAAGGTAAGAAGACACTTAGTCCAACGCCGCATCTCCGAAGAGTCTCTCCTTGTGGCTTCCAGAAGCCTCTACTTGTGGCTTCCAGCAGTCAGCCGGAGAAGGCCAGCTGCAAAGCTGTGATGGACGCTCAGCCCTTTCCCAAAACCCGGTACTCCTTGGCACTGATTTTGACCAGTGGAGAAACCTCCCCGTGGAGCGCTTCCTTAGGTCCCGAGGTTGCAGGGAAGCGTAGCACTTTGACCTTACAAGCTGCAAATCTAGTCCTAAAGGATATTATCATCTTCCTTTATTTATTTAATTGGCATTGCATTGCTGTACAGGCATTGCCATCAGGTCTCATTGTACTGGGTGAAGGCCCTGCACGTGGTAAGAAATGCCCCACTCCCTGGCAGAATTATAGCCCAAGTAAGGCAGGCCAGGGCGGGAGAAAGGAAATAAGTAAGCAGTAACCCTATTAAAGAGATGATGGACTGAGGCACCGAGCAATTACATGACTGTGCTGAGGTCATACAGGAAGCCCGTGTCAGAACTGAGAAATAAAACTGGATCTCCCAAGTGCCAGCTCTGGGCCTTTACGGCAAGATTATCTGCCCTCTTCAGAATTCCCTGCTCTCTCAGCCGTACAGCCTTTATCACTTAAGTCACGGTGCCAGTTAGTTCTTCACAGCTCCACACAGCACGTGTGTGCTCGTGATACTGCAGTTTAGAGGCGGAATTAAAACCGCAGTATAATTGTTCCTACACATTTTACTTAAGGAACGCGCGTGCGCAAAACGGAAAGACAGAAGAGCCCTTCTTATCGCCGTTCCGTGGCTGGGCCCACTGAAATACATAGAAAAAACTGATCAAAATTGAATCTAAAGCCTGCATGATTTCCAGTCTCTTCCTTTAAGTACTTCAATGCCCCAAGGGTGGGATTTTCAAAAAGGCTCCGTTTATGGGAGTTTTATCGCTGACTTCAACAGGAATAAAGTTAGGCCAGCCCCGAGGCCATTTGAAAGCCTTGCTCACTCGCTGTGCCTACTCAGACTGCGAGTGTTTCAGGGCAGCGCTGCCTCTTCCTCTGCATCTCCTTTTATCTACTCTCCCCGCTCAAGAAGAGGGGAGAAGCTGCGTTCTCATCATGGTAGCCGATCATATGGATCTGCTGGGGTCACAGTCACTTTGCAGCTCCGAATCGTCCCCGTGGGTGACCTCAGCCGTATGTGGACCACAAAAGACCCATGAGATGTGGGGCCTGTGGCATACTGCTTCGGGGAAAGTAACGTTTGCACGACAACACTCTGGGTGGGAATCATCATAACTGATTTTTGCCTTAACTCTTTTAAGCTTCTAATGTTCAACTACCACAGGCTGTCATCAGCTCGGTTTTCATTCTCATTCTTCTATTTTTGTTGATTCAGAGTCCCAGCTTCCAGTAAGATGGGAGCGTACCAGTTCATGGTGGTAACCCAGATATGATCCCTCCTTTGTTCTGCCATAAACCACGTTCTCCTGGGCTGGCGGCTACAGAAGCCCAGGTCACATTTCTGGCTTTATCACAGCCAGAAGCATGGTTGAAGCACTTCTTCACTTAGTGCAGAAGCATGGTTGAAGCTAAAGTTGCATGGGGGGTGGGGGAGCTCGAACTTCTCCTTGTCGTTACATCATTATAGAAATCTACTGTAAAGTGTATATTGCCGCTCAATAAAACGATGTTATATTGCAGTTACGTTAAACAACGGCTGCATTGTCTACATGGGCTTCACACAAACGTATGACGGGTTGTTTTGTAAGCCACCTGCAGCCTGGTCTCCCAGAGGTTTGTGTCCACCGCAATAACCCTGCCAACCCCTCCCATCCGCCCCGTGAGAGAGCGGCTCCCTCAGTGTATTTTTTGTTCTTCCCACAGTTCCCTACTATGTCCTTTAAACACAGACTGGGCAAAGGGCAGTAGGTTTTGTGTCCGATTCAGAGCAGCCCATGTGCTGATCAGAAAAAGATGTCATCCATAAGCCAGCCAGCTTCCTACTTTGAGACTTTAACCTTTCTGCCCAATTTGGCTAAAACTGGCTAATGGGTTCCATGGTTATTAAGGGGAGATTGGCCAGCTGGCAGGTAGACGCAGAGCAAGGGTCGAAATTGTGCCATGGAGACATGAAGGGTTTGCCAAAGACGGCTACAGGGTTCTGACTATAAAATTTTCCTCAAAGTGATGAACAGCAATTTAAAGATCAATCGAAGTTGGACTTCGGCCTGTCAACTGGCTGACTGACCGCTGCAAGGGAGGGGAGGGGAAGGAAGAGAAGTGCTGTAGCAGAAGGAAACGGTGACATTACTACTGTAGGGAGAAGAACTCTTTCCTCAACTGATCTTGACAATTTGGGGACTGGAAGCATTCAGCTCTGCATACATCTAAAACTGAGACCTGAGGAGTTCTTGACCCATTTCTGCACTGTGTGGAGTACGGTGACTACAGCATCCACATTAAAAAAAATAGGATCACCTTTCTGGAAGAAACAATGTTCACAATGAAACCTCAAAAAATCCTGGTCTAGAGTAAAGAACTGTGAAGTTGAGCAAGTGGCAAAATTCAATTCTATAGCTTCAAATTGTTATTAAAGCAGCCTCACATCTGCATCACCAGGGCCCACCGCAAAGCTGCACCCTGTAGGCCAAGAAAGACTCTCAGTTTCTCATGGATAGAAGTACCAGGTTTCTAACAGTGTTTTGTACGTTTAATAACAGCCACAAATAGCAGTGCATAGCGGCGTTGCCAGCTCTCTCAGCTTTATTTATGAGTCCTGCCATACTGGTGTTTTCCTGAAATCCCTGTTCTTAAAGTCCCATTAAAGGAGCATCTCAGCATCCATTTGAAACCAATAGCCAAGTTCCTGATGCGCCATGGATGTGACCCAAGTATACTTTCAAGGCCAGGAAGAAAGTAGAAAAAAAAAACCTACCCACCTAATTGCATATTTTAAAACCTTTTTAAACCTGATTTTTAAGCTAACATTATGCTATTCAAAACCTTGCATCATAATTTTTGAATACTTGGGAGTACATGCAATTATTGAGTTTATATCATTAGGGTGAAATGAGTCAAACTGCTAAGATCTGGCAAGAAACTCCACCTTTTCTCTTAATTCAGTTTAGATTACATGAAAGGATTTAATCTTCACAGCAGCAGTTCCTGTTAATGATTCAAGGAGACATTTAATCATCTCTCCTCGCCTCTTGCCCCATCAGGACACCCCCACGGACCTCTCTGATACCTATGAAGACAGACGGACGGACAGGCAGGCAGGCAGACAGCTCTCCCGCTTGGCTCGGGCTGGTCCGGGCAGACAAATGCCGTTCTGCCCCGCCACTGACTCGTTGTGCAACCCGGGGCATGTCACTTAACCCGTCCGGGTTACCTCACAGGGGCTTAATCATAGCCGCTTGTCTCTTAATTACTCCATTATTATAATTTAACACCTTCCTTTGCCCACACACCGGGGGGGCAGCGGCCCTGCCCGAGGGCCCGCGGCGGGGTTACCTCAGCGGGGAGAGGGGGGTTTGAACCGGCGGCTCCGAGAGCCGCCCCTCAGGCACCGCGAGCCCAACGACCGGGAGCGACTCCCCGCCGCTGGGACACGGGTGGGGTCGGGGGCCTCACGGATACCCTCCGCCCCGCCGGCGGCTGGCAAAGGGGAAGGAAGGGCCGGGCCGCGGCCTCCCGGCCCCATCCCCACCGCCCCGCCCCCTAGCAGCGGCCCCGCCCCCTCGCCACCGCCCCGCCCGCACCAAGCTAGGCTGCGCCGTGCAAACAGATGATGTCATGCTCTAGAGCCGCGCGTGACCGCCGGGGCCCGCCCCCGCCGCCCATTGGCCGGCGCCTGTCGCCCGTCAGGGCAGCGACGCTTCCCATTGGTCGGCGCCTCCGCCCCGCCACCGCCCCCTGGAAAATAATAAACAATCGAGTAAAATGCGGCGCGGGGAGGGGGCGCGAGACAGGGGGGTGGGGAGAGGAGGTCCCGGTCCCGGTCCCGGTCCCGGTCCCGGTCCCGGTCCCGGTCCCGGTCCCGGTCCCGGTCCCGGTCCCGGTCGGCGGCGAGCCGGGCGCCCTGGCCGGGCGCCGGACCAGCTGCGCGACTGGCTGCCGGCCTGGCCCCGGGTTGAGCGCCGGTCGCCAGGCCCTGGCTGGCGGGAAGGCGACGGCTGGCTGGCGGAGAGGGTCCGGTAAAGGTCCCCTGCAAGGCCTGCCCGGGCCCCATCGCACGAAGCCGCCCCTTCGTTCAGCCCGGGAGGGCTGCGGGCACCGCCTGCAGCGGCGCTGGGAGAAAAAGCCTTTCCTGAAGGTACCGTGACGCTCGCACTAACAGTCGCCATCGGCCAGAAGCCACGGCGGTACCGAGGGTCAGGCACAGGGGTCCCTCGGTTTCCCGGTTCCCCTTGTCTCAAAGCGCAGTCGAAGCCCCCCTCTCTGGGGGGATCGCCGCCCTGCGTGAGGGAGAGGGACCGGGAACCTGTCCGGCAGCGGGACGCGGTGTGGTCGGTGCCTGGAGGTAGGGCGCAGACGGGGAGACCCGAAAGCTGCGCCTCTGAAACTGTGGCGTTGCTGCTTGTCTGCATGGGGACAAAAACACGTCCCCGAGGTGGCTGTCCTGACTACGTGGCACCGTGCAGAGATGTCGCCTCGGTCCCTGCTTCGTGACAGCCGTGCTTGTACAGCACGGCCTTAAAATAACTGCATTTCAGAGTGCTGCTTCCCTCTGCCTGCAAAGACAAGGCAGGGGGGTACAGGAGAGGCTTTAACCGGGGATCAGGTGAAGAGGGCGGGCGGCTGCAGGAAAGGGTTTCCCTTTGCTGAAGCTGTCAGCCTGGCCTCACCTTCTGAGAGCAGGTGCCTACGTACAGCCTATTTCAGTTCCTTCACAGAATTAATTATCATCTCCTGTATGTGGCCCCTGGAGGAAGAAGTCCAAGCACCTCCCTCCCTCTGTCGTTCTATATCCGCAGTGATCAGAGCACTTTGCTTAGGAGCTGGAGATGTGGCTCCTGGTCCTTTTCCCAGAACTTTGTGTTTTGTCCTCTGACAAAATGTTCAATGTAAAGTACATAGAGCAGACTTGAAAAAGGGGACTGAAAGCCAAGGCTGTTCCCCTCCCTTCCCCGTGGCAATGTTATTATTGCTAGGTCATGGCCTCTTCTCGATTGCTCCCGTGAATCCTGAATCCCCACCCTCTCCCCCAGGCAGCAGTACGGGTTCAACAGGCTGGTTGAAAACGGAGTGTGCGTTAGGCTAGCCTCCCTCCTTCCTGGTGGTGGGTAAAACACTCTTTAGGAAGGTCAGAGGGAGGCATCTGAACCCCACGGGACATAAGTGGATGAGAACTTGACCTTGGGTCTCCTGTCATGGAGGGCACTGCAAGGCACACCAGGGGGAAGGAGGGGGGGAGGTCCCCCCCTGGGGAGTTAAGAAAGGGTTCAAAGGGGCTGGTGAAGTGTTAGGCAAAAGCAGTCAGTGGCTCAGCACATGGTGGGGAAGTTGATGATAAGCATTTGCAGCTGGTTCTCTCTGTTCCCCCCACCCGGGAGGAACTGGGTGGCTGCTGACTCAGGAGCTGCATCAAGGGGGAGGAATGGGATGGGGGGGTCATGTTTCCCGAGTGCCTGGGACACGCTGCAGCGAGCCATGGGATAGCAACGGGCATCTCCTACCTGCTGTCCCCGTCTTGGAAGAGCGATCAGAGCAGCGTGCTGTGAGGAGCTGGAGGCCGCTGGTATGTGGTGGATGTGCTTTGAGCAGGCTGCATGGCCGGGGCCAGGGGTCTCGCCTTGCAGGGAGACGTGTCTGAGCTCCGAATTCCAGCGCTGGGCCCAGGGAGAAGAGAGGCACGGAGCTGCCCAACGTGGGGTGGTTCTGGGTGTGCCAAAAGCAGAATGTCCTGTATCTTGGGATGCTGACAGCCTAAAAATAGGACTCCAGAGCCTCCAGGATTAGGCATCGGTTGAGCACAGGCTTTTGGGAGGGCAGTTCTGAACTTAGCGCCTCAGTTCTGCCCCAGTCCTCCTGGTATTAAAGGCCTTACATTCCTTGCAGCTCATGTGAATGTCACTTAAACGTGCTCAGGACATGCAGTTATAGTTAACTGCCCTGCAAACTCCTCCTGGAATCTGAAAAGTTGAATTCTTCCATTCACACAGATTCTCGCCTGCCTTGCAAAATCATTCCCTGCAGTCTGGCAAAGGGCTGTGTTAAAGGTGTTGCATCTCTAGTCGTTCACTGCTGTCTTACCTGTGGAGAGCCAATGACAGTGAGAGTGAGACCTGATTTTATTTTTTTAATTATTTTTTTGGGGGGTACCATTTAAGTGAGCACACGTGATTGAATACATGCTGAGAACCGATCTGCCGAAGAGTCTGCTGTTTCTAAATAGGGTAGCTACTCTTCATAATAGGCATGCTAAGCTTGAAATATATCTAGGTAGAGGTACTATAAGCCTTGTTTTACCAAAATGGATTTTTTTTTCCTTCGAAGTAAACAGGGCAAACTGGGGAGGAACTGTAGCTGAGGTCTGACAGATGTTCAAGTACGTGAAGCTTAAAGAGGAACGTATGCTATTCAGTTTGCTCACAGAGGCTTTGTGACCTGTGTCTTCACAGTAATGATGACACAAGCTTTTTTGAATAAAAGGAAGAAATTAACTGCCTTGGCTAATTGTACCCTTGCTAGCTAACCAAGGACACTGTTTGACTGTGAAAATTGTTGGTGCACCCAAATCTCTCAGCTGGGAAGAATATCTGAAGTGAGAGTGTTCCCATATCTGTGGGTTAGAGGGGCTATTTAAAAATCTTCCTAATTGGAAAATTAAATGCTATTGCTTTAAAACAGTGCTGCACTGCTTTGAAAGATTAAGACCATATGGAATCATTTATTACTTTTCAATATGTATTCAGTCTCTGGTGCAATTTTATGTACCCACTAATGCATAAAGTCTTTTGGAGCAGGAATAAAGCACCACAAAGCATGATTTAATGCTATAGGGTCACCAAATCTGTTTCAGATTACTGGATGTTTCAATCTGCTGAAAAGAAGGGGATGTCCCTGAACCAATGAAACAATGATGGGAGGGGGAAGGGGGAAGCCCATAAATCTGAAACACTTTGGGAATATAGTGCACATATCAACAGAAACTTCTAAAGGATTCAGTGGGGATTGGGTCATGTAAGAGATACAGTTATGAAACAAATCATACTAAGTAACAGGAAAGTTAAAACAAAGTCAGTATTAATAGTACAATACTTGGTTGCAATTTAAGGCGTCTTAATGAATCATGTTTTCAAACAGTATGGGCCGACATAAGCATGTGACTGTAAGAGAAAATAAGAGCAAGTAATCCGTGAGTGCACAAAAGTGCTTTTGTTTATAGTTCTGCGGTCACTGGAAGTGCCTATTCTTGTGCTTATTCACAAACACCTCTGGCTCTTTCTTCCAGAAATCCTACCCAAACATTTTTGTTCTGACTTTGTTAGAAGAGAACTTTGTGCTTGGGTTCTTCTCGTACGACTTCTACGAGGTTCAGCCTTACAGTGCCGTTCCCCTGGCAAGGGGCTGAGATGGGTCTGATGCCTTAGCCACTTTCCCCCCCCCACCTCCCCAGCTGAGTGACAAGCCGTGGGGCAATCTTGACTCCCAGGGCCTGGCCATTTTCCTTTCACTGGTTCAGCAGGGACCAAGAAGAGGCCAAGGCTGACAAGTTAACCATGCGTGGTCCGTGCCACCTGGCAATGAGCTCTGCAGGCATGGGAGGCAATCTTTATGGCTTTATCATAAACCTGAGAGCAGTATAACCCTCTGGCTAGTTACACATTAACAGAAAACCCATTTTTCATCTTGCTGTGGTGTTGTGCTCTTTTAAATGTCATCTGTAGGGTCCCCCAGTGAGTGGGAGCTTCAGTTTTGCTTTGTATTTCTTACAGCTACTGACAAAAAATTTTTCATACAAACATGATCCACTAGGTTACTGAAAAAGAGCCAGATTCTTTCTCAGAGGCATAAGCAAGCTAAAAAGAGTTTGCAGTAACTTTTATACCTCAATCAAACTGTTTTGTCAGTATATATTTGTCATTTATAACCCATAGATTACTTGACTGGCTCTTTTATTAAGGTTGAAATCTTACATTTTAGAAGAGTTATTAAGCAAGTAAATTAATCTTCAGCTCTCCTGTAGCACTGAAGCTTGTTCATCACTGTTGTGCCTTCCATCATTCTTTAAACATTAGATAATTGATAGTAGTAATTTCAAATAAATTCAGATCTTTTGTTTAAAATATACAGAGTATGTGTGCTTCTGTGACCCCTCCCACCTGCTCAAATTACAGCATCAAGATAAAATTCTTCAGGCAAAATGAAGCCAGTTGAATGAATGCATACTTAGGATTAAGACGAATACCATGAGAAGTAATTGCTGTCTGTAAGTAACTTTTATCCAGATCCTATATCTTAGCCATTGGAAAATCTTAAATAAAATCCTCTTTAAAGTCATTTAAAACTTTGCTGAGAGTAGATGTCAGTTTAGGTATGTATTCCGACTTCAACTTGTAAGTCTGACTATTACTTGCCCATAGATGGCAATAGCATTACACCGTTCAAGTAGCCCCCAGCCTATGAAATGAGGCTATGATGGTGGTGAATATTAACTAACTCGGGGAGTGGAAAGAAAAAATATCTTTTTTTTTTTTTTTTTTTTTTTTGGCTGCGGCAGTGGTGATGGGGACTGTTCTACTTGCAAGAATGTTGGGACTAATCATGTGAGAAAAGATCCTGGAGTGATGAGGCAGCGTATTTCCCATGTCTGAGGTCAGGAAGCTGACCTTTAAAACAGCCTGAAAATGAGGAATGTGGCACCAGAGAGCAGAGCAGGAAGCATGAAATGATGTAAGATTGTTTCTTCTGCATATGAAATACTTTTTTTTTTTTTTTTAAGCTCCAGGTTTGTGATTCAGCATTTTCTGCCACTGACAATATAAGAAGGGGAAATTCTGTGAAAAGGAGAAGTTCTTATCATTCTAGTAAAAAATCTAATAAAATATTAGCCATCAAGTATTTTTGTTCCCCTCTGAGATGGGGGAGGGGGTATGTCGTTTCCTCAAATCACTTTGCCCTTAACCTCCTGATCTGAGAAGCCTGGAATGGTGGAAAAAGTGGTATTTAGGCTCAGCCTGGATGCCTCATCTACCTATAATGGGTGTGAAGTGCCATCAGCTGTGTTGGATACCTGGGGTACTGCTGTTTTGACTCTGACAAGTGACAGCAGGACAGGCCTGCTGTATGAAAGCTTCAGGATGCCAGTGCTGGGCAGGTGTTTGATGCAGGACAGGTAGTTCAGGGACCCCCTAGGGCTAAAGCATCAGCCCAGGAGAGGTTGCCAGCCTGGGTTTGGTCCCAGCTGCACGGTGATGCAAGACCTCAGGCACAAGCCCTCCTCTCTAAGCTTATGCAAAAGTGCCTTTAATGCCTTTTCTTCCTTATTTGTTGCCTTTTCTTCCTGTGTCCCTTCTCTTGCTGAGACTCACGAGGCTGTGCCAAGAGGCCTGATGTGCCTGCTGGAGGCTCTGCTGTGATGGAGACTGTTAAAGAAGTTTTGAACCACTAATATTCCATGTTCCTTTACAGAAATCTTGCCTCTCCAGTGTCAGTGTGAGCCCTTAGACCACCACTGGGCAGGAAAAGGATGCCCCAGCCTGTTGTCACCTCTCTGATCTGAAGCCCCACTGCCCTGTCAGGAAAGGGGGTTTGAAAAGAGAAAGCGAGGTAGTCACTTCATCCTTCACCCTCCTTGGAGCCTGGTTGTGCCTTAAAATGGTGTTATTCTCTGTCAGTAAAAGGGGTGGCGGGGGGGAGCACTGCCAGGCACTGGAGCTCGGCCGGGACCACGGCGAAGCTGCGAAATAGTCCCTGGCGCAGTGTTGGCCCAGGCTGCTAGCACTTTCCCAAACAATTCCCAAGCATGGATGTAAAAAGTCCAGCTGCAGCCACTCCACTTTGATGCATAGGAGGGTTTAACAGCCTGGATATGGCTGCTCTGTGCCCGTTGGCTAGTTTATCCCTGTGGATGTGGTCTGGGTGTGCCTGGGGCAATCTGTGCTCAGAGCAGTACCCTGCGCAGGGGCAGCCTTGCTTTCCAATGTGGAATCACGTCACAGTGAACCAGCAGGGAGACAGCCTTGTCATGCTTTCTCTTTACCTGCTGAGGTGGCAGCAGCAGTGAAGGTGACTGATAGATAGTTTTTGGTTGCTCCAAATGCCAGCCAGAAGGAAGCCAGCTTGCATCTGCCTAAGATTCTGAATAGATGGGGTTTTTTAAGAGTCTGAAGGGACAAGCAACTGGATATGACCATGTGCTGTATTTGTGAGACCGGGTCTGGAATGGCTTGTGTGTTTTAAATTGATGGTGAAAAATGGGTGGTGGAACATTAGAGCCACACAACATGATTCAGAGCCTGAAGAAAATGCTTCGCAATGGGAGACGTGAAGCACTCACTCTCTCTAGCTTATCAAAAAAGACTGAGCAGGGAATTGATTATGGTGGCGATGGAACTTCCTTGGGAGAAAAATATCAGGTACTGAAAGGCTCTTTAATCTAGTAAATTATGGGAATGTGTAGCAGCACACTGAAACCAGATAAATTCATATGAAAAACTGGGCACAAATTTATTGGAAAGAAGGTGATTAATCACTGTAACAAGCTGTCAGGGCGGTTGGCGCATTTTCCAGATGTGTCCAAGCCAAGACGGGCATGTTTCTGATGGATGTGCTCTAACCGCAGTTAAAAGCATGAATGACACTGTAGTCAAGTCTCAAGCAAGGTAAGCAGGTGAGGTTTGAAGGGCTGTGATATGCAAGAGGTCTGACTAACAGTTCCCAAAGGAGCTGCGAAGATCTAATGGTTCCCATCTGTCCTTAAGCTCTGAGAGGCTGAGAAAAACAGCACTTAAGCAGAAAGGGGAAGGGAAGAGTCAAAATGACAGCCCTGTCGCTGGCACACTAATGTGCCCTCTGTTTCTGCAGGGACTGTTATCTTTCACCTGCTCAGGGCTTTACTAATGTATCCTCAACACCCACTGCAAGATGGATCTCTCTCCAGTCCCCAAGCCCTCGGTATGGATTGGTGTCAGTGTCTCTCATTTTAGTAAAGCATGAGTAAAGATTCATGACGCTCAGTGGCTCACGTGGTAGCTTGGATAACTGTTTTCCTTTTCGCTTGTTGTTACTTCATCTTCTTGAGCTTTGGACTTGCCTGTTCTCCTTGCCTCCTAGTTTCCCTAGGATCCATATCCTTGTATTGCCTTTGCCATCCGGCTCAGTGCACTGTGCTGCGTTGATAATCTCTGTTGCAGTAGAACTTGGAGGCTGCTTCTTATTCACTCCGGCACCATTTGTTCCTCATAATTTGACAAAATGAACCCTGTCTTTCTGGCGCAGATTTCACACAGGATGAGTATGTCAGTGATGTGCTGTGTAGGTAAGAGCTTGTCAGGAACTTTTTGATAAAGGGCCTTTTATCCAGAAGTATAAATTTGTAGATGCTGTAGCTATTGACAGGAACGCGCTAAGGTAAAATACCTGCAGTCTGTATCTAGAACAGTGCTCTAATCTCATTTTAAAAACAAGACTTCTCTCCTGGAAAACCAGTTGGTGGTAGAAATCAAGAATTTCTCATTCCCTGTTGTCTTTTCCAGGGTCCCAGTGCTTTCCCGCTTCCTCCCCACCTGCTCGGGATGGTGCAAGAACTGTATTCTCTCAAGCCCTGAGTCGAGTCTGCTGGCTTCTCCCTGCTCCAGAGGCTAATTTTGTGCTGAGTCAGACCTGAAACAAGGCAAATGAAGGGGTGGAGTTGTCGTCCAGTTGTCATCAGTACCCACAAGCCATTAACCTGGTGTATGGACTCTCTGGAACATGGGAAGTTAGAGGTAAAGCAGGGGTTTGAACCGAGATCTCCAAATAGTAAGTGAGAGCCCTGAGCTTATTTTTACGTAGGGGAAAAAAAAGTTTTTAAGGATTTGAAATGTTTTTAAATTTTTTTTTTTTTTTTTTGAGGAAATGCAAGCATTTTTTCATGCAGTTTTCCAGAGGCACATGGGCCTCTGGAAAGCAGTAGAAGTATCCACATGAGCACAAAGCTCCAGCTCAGGGAAGTACAGAGGGTGTGAGAAGGATAAGACTGTGGCTGGAGAGATGGAAATGGCTTAGCTGGAGCACCAGATGAAGTTCTGCAATGGTTGATACTATCTACAAAGACTGCAGCTGAAAACAGACCCAGGCAGGAGCTAATCCGGACTATTCCCAGCCCTTGGAGGCATTCAGGTTTGAAACCGAATGACCCATGTTTTAAGCCAAACTGAACCCATGTGTCTAAACTTCTTCAAAACTCTGGGGAGATGTTGCTATTGACCTCACTCTGTAGCTTGGATGCATTTGCTTAGTCACTAGCCAGATGAAGATTATTCTCAGTCTCAGGAAAAGATCTGCCTTTGCTTCCTGGCTCAGATTAATTTACTATTGCACCCCCAGTTTATATGCTTTTATACGCACATCCTGCTGCTAAATGTGGGTAAAATAAGTGGCTAGTCCTTTTACTCACTTTCCTTTCAGCTTGTTGATCACAGGATTCAGTCATATACATAGTAATGTGTAATTGAAGGATGGTAGCTTTGCCCAGCTGGCTTAGATCTCACCTCTAAGTCTGTACTCAAAAAGCCCTACCTATTCTGAGTGATATGGGAAGCTCTTCAGGGCCCAGAATGTGACAAGTAATCAATTACTGTAGAGACATTTCTGTGATGCCATGGAATCCAGCCAAAAGACATGACAAAAGTAAAAACTGTTTTCTAGGACATCCAGTTTAATTTAATTTTGTCATGCCCATAGAACTTCTCGGCAAACGTCTGCACCCTTCTGTGTGTTGATTGTGTCCTGTGTCCTTTTATGATTTGGTTACCTTGGCAATCCAGCTGATTTTCCAGAAAAGTCATCTCCATCAAAGTTCATTGACTTTTTACATTAATGGCCTGCTTGCTCTTTCAGTAGACTTCAGCATCCATTGATTGCAGGTTCTTTCATGGGCTTGGACCCTTATGAGAAGAGATTTGCAGAGAGGGTTATGCCCTGGCATGCCTGATTGGAGCTGGTATTTTCTCTCCTTTTTTCTTCATCACTCTAGCCAGACTGATCATCTTTCTTGTTTCTTGAAACACTAGGGCAGTTTTTCTATGTATTACCAGGCTTCTGTTCCAGCAGGTTCTCTATAGGAGTGAAGTTTTCCAGTAAAAGTCTCTTCTTACACGCCTCCCTTTGACATGTTTATACAATAGTTCGACTTGAAAAAGTCTCAACATCATTTCTGCCTCTAGGCAAGCCACAGAGGGACCAATGCATAACAAGTTCATCTATATTTTCCACTTGAATGTAGCTTATTTTTTAGAGCTCGAGGATTAAAAGATAAAGCCTAAAACATACTCAAATATGCCACAACACTGAACATTTAAATGCCTGGCTCATTGAATGCTACGTGGGGTGCTTGTACTCTGTATGGGGAGAGCCAGGTGCTTCAAAAGAACAGAACCTCACTGCACAAGGAGCTGCTTGCACCAGCTGGCAGAGAACACGAGCCTGGATGGGGAAGTCATACAGGGAAATCCATGCAGTCAAGAGCTGCTCACATTTAAAAAATAAAAAAGATAATTAAAAACCCCCTAAACATGAAATGTTAACCAGAGGTTGACCTATCTCCTTTGGTATCTTCCTGGCTTTTTTGCCCATGTTTTGCAGAGGATACAGCCTGCATGTTCTAGTCAGGATAGTGGCAATGAAGAGGATCACTGCAAGCTGAACCACGTGGGAGGAGGAGGAGCGTAGAGACTGTGGTGATGAAGGGGTGGCAGAACAGGACTGGGGAGTTTCCTGAAGCTCTTACGGCAGCAAGCCCAAGCAAGGGCCATCTCTTTTTATAGAGGCATAGTCATGGGGTTTTCTTTGAGGAGTCCACCATATGCCATATCCTACAAGTGCTCCAGATCTCAGAGAATCAGGGTTTTAGGTTTGTTCAAAAAGTCAGGCTCCTCCCAGCTGGAAGGGCACCAGCTTGTACTATTAGGGAAGAAATGAGGCTGTATCAACCCCAAATCTGTTCCAGGTGCCGTGACTTTTTTGAGAGCAGGATCCTAGCAGATGAAGGAGAAGAAATGTGGCACTATGGAGATCTTCACTGAGATACAGAGAGCACCTTGTCATCGCAGCTGCCCTTGAAGTTGGGTAATTCACAGCTACACCTGAAGTTGGGTGAGTCTCCCTTTCTCATAAGGCCACTTGTATGTGCAATGAGCAGTCTAGAATCAAATAAAATCCCAGGCATGGATGGCACTACTCACCAGCTCCACTTGCGAAAAAGTCCTCACATGCAGGGCCAGCAATGACTCCTCCAAAGAGCTTCTGCACCCCAGGATGGAGGAAGCCTCCCAGCACCAAGCCAATGTGGTGCCAACACATGCTAAAAAGTGTAGGCTGGAGACAGCGATCCAGGCAGGGATGTGCCTGCATGGGAAGTCACAAGGTAGCTAAGCCAAAGCCCTCGGCTTCCCAAATGCTTTTGGGGGGCCTGCCGGTTGCTTCACTCGGGAGCATCCGTGCCTCGTTCCCCGCTCTGAGAGGTGCAGCTGGATGGGAGGATTTTGCTGGAGCCATTGCAAAGCAGAATCTGGCTGGGGTGGGGGGAAGGCTGGGATAGGATCAAGCGATCTGTGGCAGGGGGATTGGACTTCGATGATCTTTAAGGTCACTTCCAACCCAAACCATTTTATGATTCCATGATGTGAAATACCACATTTACCTGAACATTAGGCAGCCCCACTTCCAAGGAAGCCCTCACTTAAAACCAAAACTGAGTCATAATTGACTGGTTGTGGATTAAAAACATAAATCTTCCACGTCCTGGTGAGGGTCAAGTTATCCCAGTCCCGCACGAGGCTCCGCTGCCCCCCTGCCCCACACAGCAGCCCCTCTGCAGCCCCATGCCGACCCCCCCGCACCCCTTTTTTGCCCTCACCCTGCCTGAGAGGGGACAGAGGGTGTCCCCAAGGCGCTGGGTGCCACCACTTGCCTGGCTCCTGCCTCTGGCCAGCCGACCAGCGTTCCCCAAGGGCGCTGTGGAGGCACCAGGGGGATTTATTCCATGCCAGGAGCACGGGTGTTTGGAGTCTTCCATTTTTAAATAATTTTTTTTTCCAGCGCTTTCTGAAAGGAATCTCTACCCAAGCTGGTACGGGCGTATTTTATCCAGGTCTTTTTAGAATTACCTTTGCAGAAGCGTCTCAGGCCTGGCGCGGTGGCACCTGTTCCCCGGCCGGCGCGGCTGAGGCCTGCTGTGCCGCGGTGCCGCCCCGCCATCTTGTGGGCCCGGCCTGCCTTGCAGGCCGCTGCCGCTCCCTGCCCGCGGCTCGGAGCAGAACGTGGGACAAGTTTTCCAAAGCAGTTTTAAAATTTGGGGCATATTTTAAAAATATGAGTGTGTGCGTGGGGGGAGCCTGAGGCACCGTCCCGGGTCACGCAGCCCGTGTAATTAATCAGTCAGGGAGATGACTGGCTGCAGGGCAGGTGGCCGTGTTTTCGGAGCCCCAGTTAGTTGCAAGCTTTGGGGGGATCACGGATGGTCCAGATGTCTCCTTCTGTTATCCTAAGGACGCGTTTCTCGATATATCTTTGCCAGTCTAGAATTTGATAGCCCCAGCTCACAAATTTATTCACCATCAGAGAGGCCAGCTCTGGACAAGGCGAGCGAAGGGGAACAGGGAATGGGTTTCAACTGAAAAGTGCTACCAAACCGCACAAATAATGAGCATGCTTTACGTGGAAATTGCCTGCTCAGTGCTATTGGAACACGCTGCTGAAGAGAGAGCATTGCTAGTGATTGCATGTCGGTGTGGGAAAGGGTGGGAAGAAAAATTCCATCCCCTGTGGCAAGAGGAGAGATCCCAACGCACGGTGGAGCTAGATGATGGCGTATGAAGCGCCCAAGTACAAAGGTATTCCTACAAAACAGGATTAGGGACTAGCTTTCTCTTCTCAGAGTCAGCCTTTCATGCTTAATTTACTGCTTATCCTCTCTTAGCTGGGGTTCTCCATTTTTCCTAGATTACGGAACAGTGGTGCCTCAAGTCACTTGAAAATACAGCACTGAACTTGTCTGCACACATTGAACTGCTGCCCTGAAGTTAGGGGAGAGGGAGCCACAAATCCTGACTGCGTGTCTAGCCTCTCCCTTCATCAGGAGCATCTCAGGCCAAGTGAAACAGTAAAATCTCCCCAAGAGCCGCAGCACAACAGGGCTTTGTGCATCCCCCTTGCACAACTCTGGGAGAGCTGTGGAGTGAAGGCAATGGGAAGACAGGAGCTTGTCTCTGGTTTTTAAGCCAAGAAACGGGAAGCTCTGCTGAAACCCACCCCCCCCTGCTTTTAGCCTCTGCTTACCTTGTTATATGCAAGACAAAAATCCAATCATCCTCTTGTTTAAAAGACAGGAGGTGCTAAAGCCCAGTTTCTCCTTTGTAGGGACCTACCTTCCACTTTACCCAGGTACCCAGGAACGTTGGAGGATTTAGACCCAAGGGCTGAGGCTTTTGCAGCTCTTTTCTCACTTGGGACACAGGCAGGAGCATGTGGCATTAACAGCCCCAGCGGCTTCATCTCCGAATGAGCTGGTGTTCTCAGCCCAGAAAGCTTTTCTGTTTTCTTTCCAGCTGTAGCAATTGCTCAGAGAAGCAGGTGGTCGTGCTCTCCTTGTAGACCTTGTTCCTCTTGACTTTTAGCCTTTCATTCATCATTGCTTCTCATTTTGGAAAACTTTAAGTTAAATAAACCCTGGACCAAATGGAAGAGAATTGCAGGGCTGCCTCCTAATGCCAGGATGCTAAACTGCGGCAGTGGATGGTTGAACAGGAAGAGGCGGCTGGCTATCGAGCCTTCGAGCTTCACAGAAGGAAGAGCTGAGGTGGAGGAGTGGGGCTGGTGGAGGAGGAGCGGAGGGTGTCCGAGCAGCACCGTACAGCCAACCGAGGGCAAGCAAAGGGATGGCAGGTGGGTCCCTGTTGGGTGAGGGGACACTAGTTCACAGACCGACCAGGAAAAGGCGATCTGGCAAGGACAAGGGCACAGCTTTGTAATGGTACAGGGGACCCCTGGAAAGACCATAAAATGAGAACAATCAATTAACAAGCAGCTGTGGTTTCAGGAAAGCCATTATAGACATACTGGTGTAATGAGCGCATCTGATGCACAGAAGGTATTTAACCTTCAGCCTTGTGCCTTATAAAGCACCTCTGGGGCACTGAGTAAGGCTGTTAATTATTAGGGTCAACCTTAACAGACGGAAGTGTCCTCAAGTATGGGTTGCTGTGATACACTCAGATAATTTCTCCATTATGTCAATAACTAATTTCCTAAATAGTTCAAGAATTGACAGATTGGCATCCATTAACCAAGCCTTAATTCATGGCTATGGGAGCAGTTACAGGCCACGAGGACTGCAAAACCCATTCATAGGTCCTGTATATATGTACTCAGCTTGAATATACTGTTACAGCTTGGTGTTAGCCATTAGTAAAACAAATAACCAATGCGTATAAAAAGACTAAATAGACAGTGACAGACATTGGCTTGAGAAGATGTCTTGATGCTTGAGCACTGTCTTCAAGTGCTCTGACAGCAGAGAATGAAGTCAGTCTGACTTTTAAAGAACTGTGTATTGAGAAACTGTAAATGAACAGAATTGCAATCAGTCAAAAATACCTATTATATTTATGATCAAAAGTATATAAATTTTTTTTCTGAAAAAAAATATTCTGTACGGCAAGCATTTCATGGATTTGATACTCTGTTACATTGTTCACCTCTATGCTGCGAGACAAATCTCATTGCTCTAATTGATACAGGCCATATGATTTTTTTTTCTACTTTAATGCAAACATTTTTTTTCCAAGCGCAGCCTATGAAGAACCAGTACGTTTGGAAACTGCAGTAAGTAGGTAGGAAATCCCATTGATCCATGAAGGGGTTTTATGGTTTTGTCTCAAAGCTAAGCATGACTGGAAAAGCAACTGTCCTAAGCAGAGCTGTTGTAAAAGGGCACTGGAGGCTTTGCTGCCCGAGCTGGCACACGGGCTGCACACAGCTTGAGGAGGAGGAGGGAAATGGCCGTGTTACTGTGTCACAGCGTTGCATGTGTCCGAGCTTACCTGCCTGAGACCCCTCTGGCTGACCACCTGGAGTTAAATCAAAGGACGCCGCGGAGAGACAGGAGAGAGGAGGAAATGACACAATGCTGGCCATATAGCCTGATAACACCAACGGGCCTTCAGGGGATCGCAGGGAAGGAGGTACTGGAATAATTGCTGCCAGCCTGCTGCCAGAAGGGTGACAAGCTGTTTTTCCAAGGCCAGTGATGAACACAAAAAGATATTAAACCTTCCCCCGTCACAGAGGAAGGGACCAGGGAGTGGGGGTGTGGCAAGGAGGGAAGAGCAGCCTCTTAAGGAGAGATGTTACTGGAGTTGCAGATGACCCTGGGTGTGCAACCAAAGCCGGGGACAATTGGCTGCGTAGGGGATTTCAGGGGCTTGTCTAAGCTGCTGGAGAGGTGATGAGGGGGGAGCCCCAAGCACCAAGACCTCCTGCAGGCTTAGCCCTCTCCTGGTTTGCAGCGGGCTTTTCGCTGTACTGCCAGCCCTTCTGCCCCAAAGGGACAGTGACAGCTGTCCATCGCAGGCTGTTTGGAGGGGAAGGGGCTGGCAAGCAATGCGTTCAAAGAGAGCAGTCCTGTTTATTCATCAACACAGGGAGTGGGGTGGGGGGAACAAAATGGGGGTGCCAGCCTAGAGGAAGGTGAAGGTGGCAGCAGCCCTCACCTACTTGTGCCCTGGGAGAGATGGCAAAGGCGGGGTGGGGAGGGACACTGCTCCCCACCTGGAATGATATCTGGCTTCTTTTTTTTTTTCCCTACAGACATCCTTTATTGGCCCGGCTCTTACCACCTTTCCCCACAAACCTCATCTCCCCTGTGTCCTTAGACTGCCATGGCTGCAGCACCCCTGCCGGAGCATCCCTGCCGTACCTGTGAGCAGGGGCGAGCACCCGTGGGAGAGGCTGCCGGGGGGAGAGCCAGCCCAGGTGCACCACACGCCAGAGCCATCTTCCCACTGAAACTGGCCAGGCGGCTGTGACTGAAATTTAATTTGCCTGGTGCGTTCAGTGGACATTTTAATCAGCATTTCCTACAATCTACTTGGCAAAGAGGCTCAACTGGCAGCTGCCTGACTGAATGGGCTTTGCACCCAGTCTAACCTTCTCCATTCGCAATTTCCAGTGCTGGAAAACCTCTCTGTCTCGCTCTCAGAAGTTTCTATAGCAATCACGGCCATCCTAGCGAAGCACTGAAAATGGCAGCCCATTCAGATTGTAATTTTGCTGGACAGTAATTGCTCCTCTCTCCATTGGCCTCTGAAATGTTACTTTTTGGGAGATATCAACCACAACTGGAGACTGGTCCTCTGTCTGTGTTTTCAACAAACTTCGCTCCCCCCCCGCCCAACTAACTTTTTAGCTGTTTGCAGCGTGTTTGAACCTTGACTAACAGGGAACCGTTGCACCTCACGTCACACCTCAGCTACAGGAAAGACCTGACCTAACAAGCCTGCAGGAAAAAACCTCACCGCCCAACACGTCATGTTGTGACCCAAGCATTATCCATCACTGTAGGTAGAAAAAGTTACACGTGTGTGTTTGGCTTTGCTCATTGTAGAAAACCAGAGGACACAAAGAAAGCTTTTTCTTCATGTCATTGGGCTTACTTTTCCTGGTTCAGTTAACTTCAGCTTAAACAATCACTTGTTCTTTTGTTCCATGCTTCATCTTTCAGCAGCTGTGATCGCTCTTAATTACTGTGACACTGAAGAACAGCACACTAAAAATATATTAAGTAACAGAATGAAAGGTTTTGCTCCTTGCAAGAAGAGGATGTGGTAGCATCGTATCCCAGCTTGTGAAGGAATCGATCAACCATTTCTCAAGCTCTTCTCATAATCTTTCCCTATACTTTTATGGCTATTGTTGCCTGCTGGAAAAATTAGCTTAAAGCTGAGTAAGGGGAATTGTGGATAAGTGTTTGCAATTTGGCTTTGGACTGACACAGTGCAATTGCACTCAAAGAATGTAAAGTCTTTGCACTGGCAGCAGTGCTTGAATCTGGGAATATAGGATTCGCATTGGGAAAAAAAAAATTGGATTTTTATAACGATTTAAATGAACAATTTCAGCTAGAGAGTGGATTAACAGAGCCAACTAAACCCTTCACCCTGACAAAGAACTGGCGGGAGGACTATAGAAACTCATCCAAAATTTTACCAACATGAATGCAGAGTAATAGGTCAGCGAGAAGCATTTCTGTATTTTAATGGCGCTCTTAGAATTCAATTCAATTTAAAACAAAAGTTGTTTTACAAATATGTGGAGAATGCAGAAGGCTGGAGAGGGAGCAAGTGGCCTGCATCCTCCATCTGCTCCATCCTCCCT
>KZ505730.1:1156762-1170583 GCA_002844005.1 Limosa lapponica baueri
ACTTCTACCTTTAAGTTGAAAATATTTTTTTATTTTCCTTCTACTATGAAGATTAAAAATTTTATGAGTCAAACATCAAATACATGGACCCCACCAAGTCTGGTTGCAAAACAGACTGAAGCATAAAAGGGAATAAACAAAGCTCTGTATCAAAAAGATCTTTTTTTCATTTTTGTAATGTCTGAATTGTCTCAGAAAAGGATCTTTTTTTTCCCCTTTAAACAACCTGTAAGATTCCAAGTGTGATACAGATGTCCGCGAGTAGTCACAATAATTGCTTCTATTAGAAAACTCAAAACCAGCTGCACTAAAAGGTGCTTTTTTTGATTCAAGCCCTGAGGCTGAGAGCAAAATTCTCACTAACCGCAGCAGGATCAAGATTTTACACCCTCTGGTAAAGGGAATAGCTCTGCTTATCTGTTATTACTACTACCAACATATACAACTTCTGGGTGTTATATAGCTAGAAGGAAAAGAAGCTATAACAGAAAGGGAGGAAAAGTTTTAATGTTTTAGAAAATATACCTCTATCAACAATTTAATCAAAGCAATAAAACTTTTTTTGGTAGATAATTCAACACCATTAAAATTCTTTAGATTGCTAGAATCCACTAAATTACTCTGCTTCTTCACTGCACTATGAACTATTAGTTTATCTTTAATACTCTCGTTATGCATTTCATATTCTGTGTGTCAAATTTTTGAAAGCCTCCTTGAGGCTATTCACGTATCAAAATTGGAAATGTCAGATCTCATTTATAGCAACTACACTGCAGTAAAAAGAAAAGCCTTAAATTTTAGAAGAACTATGATCAGTGATTTAAGGAACAATGGCCTTTTTGAACAAACGCGTTGCATAGGACTTATAGATCACAAATATCTGCAGGAGTGACTGTGATGACTCATTGTACTATTTTTTTTTTCCCTTGGCTATTACTGAGGGCTCTAGACCTATTTTAAACCTCCAACTTCTCTGCAAAGATATACAGCTGAAGAAAGAAGGTGAAAAGAAATCATCCTGAAAGCACAGAATCCCAAGAAAATCCATGTATCTTTAATTCCGGTAAGTGAAAAAGCCATGCTAATCAAATCATTATCTTGGGCTAAGGCTACTGCAAACACAATAGCATTGGTGCTACAATATTATTATAATCTATTCCCTTTCTTTTCATGAAAGCTTACAAAGAAAGAGAATAACAGAGCAGAAGAAAAAAGTTCCAGAGGCATGTAATAATATGCACAAGGGAGGGAGGATGTTTAAGCTTTTCTTCAGCATCAGACTGGCAGCCAAGGCTAGAAGGAAGATTCCTGAAATTTCACAGCAGAGCCGGTGTACTTAGCTTTTCCTTGCCAGGCACTGATGCCCAGCATCTTTCCACCTCATGTTTTATTTTTCCAAAGTAGTAGATTAGCTCAAGTATTATTTTCTTCCTGTTAGTAGCGAAAAAGACCCAAACACATTACTACAGCTATGCTATCAGGAAATCATTTAGATTAACTTCAGATACTTGGATAATGCCGTTTATCATTTTGGGGTTTTTGCCTGGAAACAACAGATAGGGAATTTTGCATGAATTCAGCCTCATCTCTTTGGCCTTCAAGATGGGTTTACAAACTCTGCCGGCGCTCTCGGGGTGTTGTGTTGCACATAGAGTGAGGAGTGAACACAGGACTACATATAATTAAGAGTGTGGCGTGGTTATGGTATGGCTGAAAGAAGAAAAAGCGCACCTGGACGCTCTAGCTGGCGCACATTTATTGTGCTGATATTTACAGCGGTGCCTGTGGCTCAGCTGGTAGCGACTGCTGAGCAGGGCAGACGTTCTGCGCGCTCAGATACAGACTGATGCTGGCCTACATTACGCAGGTCACTGCACCCTGCTGAAATACGGATCAGCCACTGGTGCTACGGGATTTTAGTCCGCTTGTGTTCTGCTTACAGACTTACCACTCCTTAAAGGCACCGACAGTCTTTTACGACTCCATGATTTAACATTACGGTGAGTGAACTCTGGAGGCAAGAACTGTACATGTAAATACTACCAACAGAGATACAAAGTAGATGCATTTCTTCTGTCTTCCCTTTTCTCTTTCTTCAAAATAATTAGTATTATCACTATTCAGGAAAAATCACTATCATTAGTGACACTAGTTAAGAAGAGCCTGTGTGCTCAAAAGGTTATTTAAGTAAGCTTTTTACGCTGCAAATATTTGCCTAAATGAAAGATTATTTCTTTTCCCTATGAACCTTGTCTTGTATGTCTACAATGTATGTACTACTATTGATTCTAAGGTGATACAACATTACATAGTTTATTTAAAAAATACGTTAGATATTCTGGGCTCTAGATCCTTTCAGCCAGAAAGGCAATAGCAGCATGCCATTCAGAGATATATAAAATACAGTTGTAGTAGTCCTACTGATTTTTTTGCTTCCTTAGGAGGCAAAAGTCAACTGAACCAAACATCAACAAAATGGAAAAACAGAATTGATATACAATAGTTTTCTGTAACACATGATATAAGCCAGTTAACGGGAACAGAGTCACGGGAGAGTGACGGGAGTAATGGGAACTCAGTCCTTTCGAAAACATTTGGCATTTTACTATCCTACTCCTTGTATGTTCCTAATTAATTTCCGGTTTAGGTTTGGGGTTTTTTTTGGACTTAATTATGTCCTATCTTTTAAACACAGCTCTGTCTTCTATTTTTCAAACCAGCATTCCCAGTCAAATTCTAGCTTATATTTTACTTTGAATCTCTATCATATTTTTCATCCATTACTGTCTCAAGAACCACTGACTTGGACCTCAAAGCCAGCTACTTCCCTTTTTTCTTCTATCTTTTTTTTTTTTTCTTTCTCTCCAGGCAGATGCTCTGTTCAGGAAAGCACTCCAGCCATTTAGAGCCCACATTCTAAACAACATTAAAACAGCCACAAGAATCTCCTAACCCCTCTACAGGTTCATGTGTGTAAGTATCTACCGCTGTTCATCATCAATTATTTTTACTGAGACACTCCAAAGCTCACTCACACCTATTCTGTCAGGCACTGTATAAATATACATGAAAAGCACAGCCCCCTGCCACTAGAACAAAACATTGTGATCTGCGTAGCAACATGCTCCCAGAAAACATTCCTTTAAAACATGATTGCTGTCGTTAAGACTATAAGCTTTGGAGGGTAGGAACAACCTTCTCCTTACATGAATTTATGACAGTAGAGTACAGATCTATAGGTGCTACTGGAAAATAACATGACCAAAAAAAAAAATATCAAACAGAAGTGTGAATAAAGAAACCGATCATTAAATAATAATGTAGAAGAAATTAATGCCAACAAAACAGCATACAAACACGCACTGGTGCAGGCAACGCTATTTATACCAAGTGAGCTCTGGGCGGTAGAGAAGAGGTGTAGAGGACAGGTGTGACAGCAGGACCAGGGAACCCAAGGGCGGTAACAGGAGGGCTGCTGGCACCCCCAGGCAGGAACAGCAGCATTTCTCCTCCAAGTTAAGAATGTACCAGTGGAGATGGTTCTAAAGCGGGATTCGGCACATGGTCACCTTAACGCAAAGCCAGAGTCAGAAAGGTCACAAAGAAGCTACACGTTGAGCAGGGATCCAAAGGTCTTCCTTTGTAGACAAGGGTACTCACCATGGTTCTTTGTTTCTACACACGTAAACATGCCCTTATCTGCTTCACAGGAGTGCAGAGGGCAAAATGTCCATATTTGTAAACGTGGGTTTTTTTCAAGAGAAATGCTTCAGATGTTAAAAAGACAGCATATAATCAGAATGTACAACAGAAGAAAAAGCACAGCAAAATATTGTATACTTCCAACCTAAACACTTAAAATACTAGATTAAAAAAAATAAAATAGATGCTTGCACAGTATGGAAAACCAAATACTACTCACAACTGTAAGAATTAAATATTGAACCTCAGAGAGGCTGCACCATACATCATCTCTCCCCTTCATAGGTGTCAATGACATTATACTCCTGCATCATGGAATCAGAAAAATCAACACTATAATTTACAAACCCAGCAAATTTAGAGGGTGGGGGTGTAGGTAGGCTTCTCTACTTTTTAACCTTCATCTTTTTGCAGTAAGGAAAAACCTCTACTAGGATTACATACAGAAGTTCTAGTTTCTCTCTCTATCTTTGGACTAACTTCCCCAGCACCGGACTGATTAAACCCTACAGATGTGATTGCATCCTCACACTCACTAATCACCACCACGGAATCCTAATCAACAGCCAAAGAACTAGCCGGAGTGCTCAGATTGTTAGTACTTAATTGTCAAAGCCACGACTCTGACTATTGGTTTCCGTTTTCTAAGATGGAGATTTAAACTTTCAAATTTCATTTACTTAGGCTAAACTTCTACTTTTCTTTTGAAATAAATACTTAAAATTGAAGCTACAGTTATTCTAGTCTGTTCTTGTGGAACCATTGACAGTTTCCAACAGATTTTCTATTCTATTGAGATATTTCAAGTCTGACTTACCCTATTCAATTCAAATGCATAAAATTAATTAGTCATACAATTTATTTTGAAGTCATTTATGTATTTATGTATACAAAGAACAAATACAATTACAGAATTGAAAACGCAATTAGTAAGTTAAAAATACGGCATGATCATGCACTCATTTCCACTGAAGCGGCAGAAAAACTTTTTATTGCAGAAAGAAAAAAGGCAAAGCCTCAAGGCTCAACTCCAGAGAGAACACCTACAGCAATGATCTTCAGACAGAAGAGATAAAATTATACTTTCAGTATACCTACTGCAGAAAGTTATTAAATATAGACTAATATAAATACATTTTTCCTCTTGTAAGCACCTCTAATATTCCTTCGTTGCCACAATCAAGAATGGTAGATATTTGAAAGTTTAACTGCTCAAGAAATCAAAGTATATGACATGATAGATAGGTAAGCAGAGGAACAAAGGTGTCAGAAAATTTCAAAAGGCAGACAAAATTAACTGGCTAACAAGTTCTCAAGACGTGTGTTTCTCTGTGTCACAAAACCCCTTGAAATGCTAATACTTGGCTTTGTGATCCACTGCACTAAATACAACGTGTCCTTGTGAGCTCAAATTCTGTGATCAGCCCATGACTCTTGACAATGCAGGTGAGTAGGTCTCTCTCAACCTTATTGAAGACCACCATAAGTCAACCCAATTGTTCTCTGCCTTGAATTTTAATGCCCTTAAAAAAAAACATTAAAGAACAACATATAAAATCATACAGTTCATCCTGTCAGCCCACAGGATCAGACAAACCCTATCTAAGGGCCTGCAGAGAAGGTGTAGGGGAATGGAGATGGAAGTGCTTCACCTTGAGATGATCGTTACCTTAATTCCCACACCTGCTGAGTTTCACACTCAGGTCAAACCAGACACCCACAAATGCAGCAGTAGCAGTGCATCTGCAGCATCAAGTACACTTTCCATATGAGCAAAGAAGAGTCCAGTCCTATCCCCAGGCATGCAAAGCTCCACAATTAATACTCCTGGCCTTTGGTGTAGTTCTTAACAAGCAGATTAGAACACCTGCTATTAATAACCAAGCCATGCCTAATTGAGAAGTGCAACTTCTAACCACTCTTTCTGAGCAAAAGGAATCATAATTTCCACGTAGGTATCATCTTCCATTTTCGAATGCATCTATCTCTTTTTATTAGCGTATATCCAAAAAACACCCCATGTGTCCTCCTGATTTGGTCTCCATTAACAACACACAGGATCACTACCATTCCTTCCCTCCAGCAAATCAGAAAATAGTGAGATTGCTCATTGGCAATCATTCTTCTTATGCATTTAGATCCAGCCTAAGAAAGAAAAATTCTCTTGCATCACACAAGATGTAGACACGTGATGAGAACCCTCAGCCAGCAACAGGGGAAAAGTTCCTCAGGTAAACAGAGCTTGCTAGACTTAACCATTTTCATTTTTCATTATTTGACTCCATGTAGTGTTAGATTATTAACCAGAATATTATTTCCTCTTTCTTAAAATTCTTTCTTAAGCTACCTCAATAAAAGATTTATTCATCCAAAGGATACCATTACAATTGGCATTTTCCCAAATGATTCATAACTGTGGTAGAACAAGAACCCTTTCAAGTGAAAACACGGTGTGTCATGAAAAAATTATTTCTGACCTACAAAGCATAACCACAGGTTTTAACTTTGTCATACTCTCAAAGTCATCAGCAACTGACAATCACCAGCACGTTTCAGAATGTGAAACTGGTCCAACTGGGACTCGAGCTGGGCAGGTCTATCGGCAGCCTGCTGAGAGAAGTGTACGAGGTGAAGTGTAGCGTTTCCTCTCTGGTGCTGCTCTAAAAGGAGATCAACCAGACCGTTAAGTCACGAGCAAGCATGGTACAGGTGCCAGGGCCTTCAAAGGGCTGCTCCTTTTCTCCATGCTTAAAATAAGCCTTGTTTAAGAAAAACAAACAAAAAGTAAATCAAGTTTGTAACACTCCTAACTTTCTGCTACATAGACCCATGGGAAGGAGATGTACCCAGGGGGAAGAGGAAGGAGAAAGGGAATCATCAGGTATTTTGTGGTGGATAAAAACTTGGTCCAAGCGTTGTTGGGTGTGCATACAGTTTTTGTCTCCCTGTTCAGATGTTGTTGAAACAGTAGACTTTAAAGAAAATGTCAATGAATCCTCATAAGCACTATACATGACCTCTGGGGTAATTAGCAATCATTCAAAAGCAACAAGACTAAAATGTTCTATTCTTTATTACTGTCAGCTCTTGTCTTGATCAGCATTTTAATAAAGATGGTTCATTGCTAAGACAGTTTCATGAATCAGTCATAATTACATTCTGACATGCAGTGAATAGTAAAGCAAAACTAAATATCACTTCATCAACCTTTCTAACCTTTCTGCAAGTATTAACTGTAAATAATTTTTACACAATCTTACAACAGAAAAATCTGCATATTTCTTAGCTTTGTACATACCCTACCCTAACTGAATATCCTGTGACCTATACCTGAAAAAAATCCCCTTACAATCAGGCATAATTACTTAGTCTTGCATGATATTCAGGTGTTGCCTTTCACAGATCAAATCAACTTCAAGTACAAAAGGCTATTTGTTCTACAAAACAGTACAATGCTTTAAGGGGTTAACTAAGTTGTTTTTACAGTCTTTTCCCCCCATATTCTTCTGCAATAACAAAATATGGGAAATTGCTACAATAGCCTTAGAAACTTCATGCTTGTTTGAATTGTAAACACTGTCACAAAACAAACAAAAAAGCCCCAAAACCACACAATTTCAAGGAAAACTTTCAAAATGTCATTTGAGAATATTGTACAGTATCAGTGACACTAATCATGCTCAGGTTAATTTTGAATGACAAGTGTTTTATTTGTGAATTATTTTTAAACAGACCTAGAGCAAAAAGATCTGGGAAGTGAAATACTGCCAAATATAATTTTTAAATGAATCTTTTTCTTACACTTGTGACAAGAACATTTAAACTTTAAACTGAAGAGTTCAGCAGAGATAAATTTAGAGGTAAAATTAATTCAATGGAAGTTGCACAAGTTTACATTACAGCCTTCCAAACTTTAACAACTAAGAAACCCCACCATTCTTGCTACCACAAGGAACATACGATCTATTGTACAACTTTTCAATAACTTTATTTTAATGTCTAGCTACAAATCAGCTACCCCCTAGGACGAGGAAAAATAGACAATTAACTTGTAAAATAATGGTGCATGAATAAAGACAGAGACTCTTAAAATGTACTGTTCTGTGAATAGTATTTCAGATATTCAGACAAAAGTGAAAGAATTCAGGAGGTACAGATGTGGCTGTGCTGCGTAGGAGACAAGTAGCCTCTCATTTTTCCAGTCAGGGAGCAGAAGAAAAGCAGGGTAAACTTCCATGCAATAAGAACTACACTGAACAGCTCTCCCCATTTTGCATCCCTTCGGAAAAAAAACATCCTCACAGAGTAAGTACAAATACAAAAAAAAAAAAAAAGCCCAACCCCAAACCAACCCACAAACCACTGTATAAACATTCAGTTTTGCTAAAGAACCAATAATGACTGTAACTTTCAATCTCCCAGTAAACAAGCTGTGGCATTCCGCAAAATACAAAGGCCAAGAGTTCACTCTGAATTTATCACATGATGTTTCATAAGCTGAGGGTCAAATTCACCCTTATACATGTACTTCATTGGAATTATACCCGGGATTAAACTATTTGTCTAGATTTCTCTTTTGCTGTTGGTTTTCTTTTTAACATTTGATTTGTATTTCTTTTCCCACTATTAGCCTTTGCTCCTGCCAGAACTGTTGGCAGGCAGGAAAAAAAAAGGGAGGAAAAAAAAAAGTAGTATTGATTTACGAAGCTGGATTTCCCAGAATAAAAAAAAAAATGCGATTAAGATCTAAACAAAGGCTAAAGATGGCTTACGCTTAGCTCTGATGAGGTCCACTACCTCATTACCAACAACTGAAAACTTCTGATGCATTTTGTTTCTAGGGAATCCAAAAGTCCTTGCTGTAAAGCAGGCTGGGGGGTGCAGGGGCCATTCACTCTCTCTGTATCACAACCATTATGTAAGAAGTATAAAACACTGCCTTTATGCTGCCAAACCACAATGACTCTTCTTACATCAAAGCGTTTTCACCACTAGGGTTTTTTTTCTCCAAAATTTATTCAAGCCAAGGGCAGGGAGACAACAATTCATACACGCTAATTACACCTAATTATCTATTCCTTTTTTTTTTTTTTCCACCAGCTTCGGCCAGTGCTATTTGCTATCTGGGTTTCTCACAACCTCCCCTTGCCCTGTCCATCCAGCTCAACAGTAAAGTCTTTGAAGAAAACAGTTGTGGCTTCTTAGAATTTTAACAATATAAGGTTCAACTCAAATTAAATTATTCTATTATTAGTTTTGACACATTTATGTGTTAAATATGAAGGCCTCTTGGTTAATTTGGCAAATTCCTCACATCTCTTCATGGCTAGAATTGCTGGTAACACCCTCTCTTGTAGGAGCTTCTCCTCATGCTTTCTTTTCATGATCTAAATGAAATGTTTATTGGATTAAAGTTCTTCTCTGCAGACCTCCACGGTGGCCTGTGACAAAGAGCTTAAAAGCTTTATTAATTGGCTCGGGCTTTTTGGAGGGAGGCAGGACCTCATTTCACATTACATCACAAGCAAATAAAACTGCCACGTGTAATTAGACTAATTTACCCTGATACAGCAGGAATCAACTATTCCATATCTATGATATGCTTTGATTTACTCATTTTAATCAAGGAGTAAACAAATCAAGCAAGAACTCAGGAAATTCTAACAATTAAAGGAAGCGAGAAGGCAAGGAGCCTGACACTGAGCTACAGTAGCAACTATTTTATCCTTAGATAAAGTTTTGATCTGCATCTAAACAAACTGTCTAGCAGCAGTTATGTGTAAGACAGACATAGATGGCAAACAAACGGAACATCTTAAATATCAAGAGAACATGCTAAAGCAACAGGTACATTGTAAAATATTTTAACAGTTAAGTGCTCTAAACTACAGAATTCAAATAATCCTTCTGTTTAAATTAACACACACAAAGGCTATGGGGCTGAATGCAGAAAGGGCTGGTTACTTCTAATCTGACACCTTGCTTTCCAACTACAACATTTTGTTAGTTAACAGTTTTACAAATCTGTCAAACTAAAATTACCTAGAAACGATACTGATGCCTACAACAAAAACACTTGCAGTCATGCTGTATTTTGTATTTTCGATTTTTTTTATGTTTAATTAGGTATGCTTCACAAAAGATGAGTACTTCTATTACTTGCAGAGAGAGAGAACAAGAACAAATGCTCCTTCTACTTAGGAGTTTGCTTGGTTACATACTAAGAAGGGAAACAAAAGGCCCAACATCTTCAGTAATGAAAAAGTCAATTGATAGGCGAAGCCATCACAATATCAAAGGCCTAATCCCTGCAATTCTGGCTCAGGTGACAGTTCACAGGGGTCAGAGTGGCTGACACTGACCTCAAAAGCAGGTTTTAACTATTCAACGTACTGAAAGCTGCCGGGCTATCACACCATTAGACTGGAACAAACTGACAAATCAATTTCATCAAGGAGATGACTTTTTTTGGGGGGGGTGGAAAGAGGCAGATCCGCCAATCAACAAATCCCTGCATTTCTCACACAGGTGGTTGGACAAAAGCGGAGTGCACCATCAAAGGCATTTTATATCTACCGAATGCCTTTGTACCAAACTAACTCCCACAATTTCCTCAGGGACAGCTCGAAATGTTTTAAACAAATATTTTTCACGTATTCAAACTAAGTTACTGAAAAGTGAAACTACTTTTAAATTCCTCTATTTCTTGCTTTGAATGAAAGGGTATATTTTAATTAAAACTAACCAGAGTAGACAACAATGTAAATACATAATTATTAACCAATTTCAAGAAAGACAGTGAATAATAAAACATATAAAAATATATTAGTTTCTATTTGAGAGGAGTGTATAACACTTATGGTTAAAAGTAGTTTTAACCAAATATTTTTAAAATGAATAATGATTTAGTCCCTGACAGCAGAAGAGAAAAAAAAAAAGAGTTCACTACAGGAAGTTTACAGTAATTTCATGTCCTACTGATAACAGGTTTCTGGCTGAATCTTTCTCTTTAGTTAAAGCAAACAATGCATGCAGCCAAAGCCAAACATTTTTATTTTAAAACCGTCCCTTTTTAAAGGTATGCTCAGGCTATGAAAGGCCCTAAAACTTCATGATTTTCAGTTAGAATTTAGTGCAGTGCAGGCCTACTGCATGAAGAAAACTTGACAAAATGCAGAAGTTACTTATCTGGTATTTCACCTCAGCTTGACGTTTCAAAAATTCACGTTACAGTTCCAGGAAACCTTTGGAAGCTCAAGAACTGCTCATTTAAAGGTTATAGACTCCACAAAACAAACTATTTGAGAAGCTTTCCTTCACAATTGTCCAAAGAATGAAGCATTGAACTAGTCACTGCACTAGAATTAGGATGCCAGAACACTTAAGGCTTGTTTAATGTCTTCATTAAACATCTGAAAAATTAAAATGTTGCCAAAATTACTACCAAACCAGTAAATTAAAATGTGCTTTTTTTTTTTTGAAGAGCCTCACTTCAGATCTTGCATCAAACTCATCAAATTGCTTTATTTGTAAACCAGTTTTAAAATGCGTAGAAATTTTTTTATTTGTTATTGGTTTAGGTTAACAACTTTTGGAGTATTTCTGCTCTAAGCATTTGAACAAAGTAACTGTGAGCAATGAATGTTTTTCTTTTCAAGAACTGTCTTTGTTAAAAAAAGAAAAACAATCGCCTAGGAGTTCCATACACTTTAAAACACTTGCTAAGAGATGCTACAGGATTAAAAGCTCAATCAGAAGAGACTGAATCTAATTGCAATTATAGAATTAAAAGATTTTCCTTTCTAATACTTCTTATCTCTTTAAAGCTCTATCTTCATAAAATTTCATGGACTGAAGAAGCACTCCTATCTGTTGCAGAAACAAAGCCTTCCATAAAGAATACTGTTTCCCAAACAATTTTAGTCATAACAATGAACCGACCAATTGAGAGTTTTTCCCTATTTATGAAAACTACTACTTTAAGTTACAGGATTAAAGAATCGCTGAAAAATTGCATCACAAGCTATTTCAAAAGCTGAGAGCACTGGGATAGGTTCAGAATTGGGCAGGGGACACATGCAGGGCAGGAAGAGTCGCCAATAGTCTTACTGGTCTGACTAACTACACAGACCTGGAGATTTTATGTGGCCCCTAAAAAGTGGAACTGAACAACTGCACCTCCCACGGCAGGCATTCAGCAATCAGTTGTCCCCAGTAATCTACTGCCTAGAAAGGCAATACAGACAAACTTTGCAAGATAACTGTATCTTCCCTAGCATGCCGTTTCACCTTTTTGCCTATTCCACAAAAATTGGTTTGTCGTTATCTTTGTAAGTAACAGGAACCCAATTCCAGATATTGGAATTATGTAGCCTGAAGAAAACAAAAATAATAAGAAACCCAAGGATGAGCATAGGTAATTCTAGATCTAGGAAATAAACAGGGTTTTGTTGTCGATTTGAAGGGAAATATTTTTGCATAACAGTTACCAGGGTATCTAGGAACTATGCGTTCCATTTACGAGGAATGGAAACAGCCTGAAACCTATTTCAAGTGAAGCATCCCTTCACAAAAATGTACTGTTGTTACTTTCCATTCATCCCATCTTTCCAAGAATATTTAAAGGAAACCGAAGCTCCTCTGTTGAACTACTTTTAGTGCCAAAACCTTAGGCTAAGATTTATGATCATAAAAATTAATTTCCTAAGCAAACAAAACCAACCCACCCGTTCACCTTCATTGACCAAACCCCAAACAAAAGCCCTGCAGGACTCTCTGAGTCCAGAGAAAACTAAGACAGAAGTTAGACCAAGTTGTCAAAGTCAGGGAACAGGTTAGATGATAACGACACTACCACAGACACACATGGCGCTTACAATAAGGTGAAGGTACAGAAGACAGCAAACCACAATTGAAAGCATCCAATGTAATATTTTTCCATTATATTTCCATGCAAAACCCTGGAAAATGACCCTAAAAATCACACATGGAACTATACACAGCTGATGCAGAAGCCACTCCATCCAATAACCAGTGCCACGAGAAAAGCTACAGGGATGCCATGGTACAGGCTATACACACATTGGGGAGGCCTAAATCTGCATTTCTCAAACCACTGCAGCCAGAGTATAGATTTAGTTCTATCCACGCCTTAGTAATGTAAAGGTCATTTGTTAAAATTGTACTTTAAAATACTTTCCAGTGCATTTTTTTTAAATGCCTAATTCTGATGTGTTGAATTCAAAATGTAAATTTGGAAATTTTTTAATTATTATTTGTAATACTTTGCCATTACCCTTCCACTTTGCAACTAAGGTCATTTGTTGATAAGCTTCCTCTGATCCATCTTTCAGGCATTATTTTTTTGGGAAAGAATCATGTTATATTGGCAACATTTATTAAAATAACAGTAAAGACAGATACGTTTAGAGCATTGTTAAAACACAAAGATGTACGGGAAAAAACAATGACACATAATCCAGAATTTTAGAAAGGCCCCTGTGAAGAGAGTGTTGAGTGAAGTGTTTTTCCTCTATTCATAATTACGGTAATGTTTGTCCACCTCTAGTCTGGGTTGTGCTACTTGTTTCTTTTCACGCTACTCCATCCTCTGTCGTAGCTCTAAACCAATCCACCTTTAGGACTTTTCTCAGCTTTCTATCCACAAGGTCCTTTCTAAAAATTTAGATTGTTTTCCCAGTCCAGATGAGGTGTTCTGTACGCATAAACTACATTTCACTTTTTTTTCCTTCAGCTAGCCAAAAAGAGAAAAAAAAGAAACTACAAATAAGCATACATGATAAATGTTCTTTAAGTCTGATCATCAGTGAAATGAAAGAGCCTCACATTTATCAAGGAAGAAAAATAAGAGTCAAACAAGGAAAGACATGTAGAAAAGAAAGATTTCCCATGGATGCTGCATTTCAAAAAACAAATGCATATGAAACTACTACTACTCTTGAAAACACTCTATGATCAGGACCTGTCCTGCATCCAATGCAGTCAGCTACATTGAATCTGAAGCGGAAGTGGTTGCTCATTTATTTTTATGGTTCTTAATTTTCTAAAGCCATCCAGGCAAGAACCACTTTCACCCGAAACCTCCCTGACTTTATACAC
>KZ505730.1:1172105-1183710 GCA_002844005.1 Limosa lapponica baueri
AAAATTAAATTAACATGTAAGCTTATGCAAAGTTGCTAAAAATACAACTGAATCTAAAAAAAAAAAGTAACATGTTATGTAACAAAATGCAGTTCTGCACTCAAAGAAAATATAAATTAATAAAAAAAAAAACCTGCAAAGCAGCATTCTATATCTTATTTATCTCTGTATTTTATATAGCATAAACTTCTCTTCTCTGGAAACCATCCAACTGCCCAACATGTTCATAATAGAATGACTTGTTCTTTGAAAACGTTATCACTGAAACTGTATGATGGGCTGCTATGCTTCATTGATATTAGGAAGCCTTATAAAAAGGCAGTATAGCCCCTATGAATGCCAGGAGAAATAAGAGAATACAGGCACCTGGCAGAGATGTTGCCAAAATTCCCCACAAAGACCACCCCAGGTTACCAATATCACCCATGTTCCTTCCCCATAATGCCTGAATGCTACAACTAAGCTAAAGCTTTTACACTCTACCAACACCTCTTGGTGGACAGAAGATACAGTGTGCATGAGAAACCAGTAGGACACCTACAAAATGGTTTTCACAGAATTGGGTATGTACATAGAAACATACAGGAAAATTGTCAGTGAAGGTGATTCCACACCCTAATTACTAACGAAGTTGTATGAAGTCATATATCATTTTCATTCAAGTCATATATCATTCTCATTCATAACTCTGCAAATCATGATAGCTATCCATCTGTTAAAGCAGCAATCAATTGCATATTTACTTGCAAACAATAGTGAACATGTAACAGTACTGTAAGACAGCTACTTCGGTTAGTTCTTCTAGTTATTAAGGCTGTGAGTTTCCTATTATGTCTCTGTTTTGTGGGGATGAGAAAAAGAAACAGTAATTTTGGTGGAGAAATGAAGCCAGGGTTCCTCAAACACTGCACCCAAGCACTTCCCCTCTTACTCCTCTGGGACAGAAGTTTAACATGGTTAAGTGTAACACTAATGGTCAGCAGCTGGGTACATCTGCTCTCTAACAAAAAAGCCACTTTTCCCTTTTGTAGCCACAGGAAATTAAGCTCTCAATTCAGTCTTAAACTTTGATGTAGCATAGTACACTAACCCAACTCTCTTTCTTGTGGGAGGATTTCAGACACACACCGTGAGCACGCAGGAGCAGTGAGAAGGGAAGAAGAGACAGGCACTGACCAACACCCGGACTGCAACACAGCTCAGGTCTGGAGAGGCCACGCTTGAGATTCTCTGTTCAGTAGCTAGTACAAGTGGATGTCTTTCAGGCTGACACAGTCATTTAATATATTAAAACACATGATGGTAATGGTCACAAACTGACATCTTTAATTTCAGATGTGGGATACAATCCCCAAGTTAAAATAAAAATCTCTCCTGAACTTTAAAGAGTAGTGGTTCCCAAGTGAGTGAGGCACCAGCATTCAGTTCATCTGTAGTTCACCCAGCTACAGTTTGTTCAAACAAGGAAAATAAACCAACAGAAATTATTTCCCCCTCTAGTAACAAAATTTGAGTGCATTGTAAACCTTTAGTGATTCTCTTCTACCCAATTAATTTGGGTGGAAACTTTAACTGGTAGTTACAGTTTGTACTGTAACTCTTGAGTATTTTTGGCAAACGTTTGAAATTAATCTGAAGTGTCATAAATGTTGCATAGAAATCATGCATTATGCTAACTGCTAACACTACAAGAAACACTTTCCTCACTCACAAAAAACTGCAATTACTGCTTGGTTAAAACCCACACATACAGGGGGGCTTTATAGAAGGACCTACCTAGCAAGTCATGCTCTATCTAAAAATATTGTTAGAAATGGTAATAACTCTCCACCTAAGTAATTCCCAATAGATGACCTCAAACAAGGCTGTAAGAATGGTGTCTTGGTAAGGGGTACAGCTTCTCCTTTGAGCTGGTGAATCAAGTCTTTAGGTTTCCTAGTTAAATACCAGGAAGGAATGCGCTCTCATTTCTGCTTTTTTTCTGCTGAGTATGATCTTTTCCTACCCTGGAATACACCCAAAAGAGTGGCAATATTTCACCATTCCTCAACTCCCCTGTCCCCATATACCCTCCCACTGGTTTGGATAGAGCAGAGAGGATCAGAAAATACTGAAAGATTTGGGGGGAAGTGGCGGGGAAGAACACCTTGAGTTTGGGAGAAAACAGGAGTAAGTCCTAGTGAAAAGTCTTTCAAATTAAGAACACGAGAAAGCAGGGGACAAATTGGAGTATCTCAGGTTCTTGAAGACTACAGAGTTTATTAGTATTAAATATTATATGATTTTAATTCAATTGCTCTGTAAGATACTGAGATTCATTATATTTGGACAATACTAGTAGCATGTTTGTTTTTACCTTCTGGCGGCCTGTTAGATGTTGCCACAACGACAACCCCATTGTGGAACAGATTTTCAAAAAGCTGCTTCAGAATCATGGCATCAGCAATGTCAGTGACCTGTAGAAGACAACACATTTGTTTTATCTTGCTTTCAGCTTCTGCTGCAGTAGATCTGCAAGTGGCTTTATAGCTAGGAAAAATGCTTGTTAGTGAAAGCCATGGAGAAAGATTCTAATTATTGCTTGGTGAGAAAAAAAATAAAAGGGATAATTAATAAGCAGTGAACGCACCACAGTCTTTCAAAACTTGCCCGCTCTTTATTGTAGAACTCCACCATTTCTTTACCAATTGCTAAATGATTCCATGTTAACTTCAATTATAAAACTACAGGTGGGAGACATAGAAAACAGACCTAAACATTTAAGAGGCCTAATTAATTAGAAACAACATGAAAAAAACAGAAGACAGAAAGAAAATACACATCGATTGTTTTACATTTCTATTACCTTTGAGGCAAAGGTTTGCAGAGGTGAATTTAAATGGTCATGGGACTTCAGAAATAAAGACAAGTAGCCAACTATACATAATCAGCTGCTGTTGAAAATAGAATGATATGACATAGATACTATTGTGTGATTGTTGCAAAAAACAATTCAACAGATGGCCCATCACAAAAATAAGCAATTTCATTGTTCTTTTTAAGTGCCTTCTATTACTGTCCATGAATAATCAAAAGGCACGGCAGTCACTTCCAGCACAGTCAGCCTCTTCTAACCTTCAGGCACAAAACACTAACAAAAAATAAAAATGGGTGGGACAAGTGATACTGGCAGGGGCTGGGGAGGGGGTGTGTGTGGATGGCACAAAGAAAAAAGACTAAAAAAAAAAGCCATAAAGTAAAATTTCTTTCCATATCTAAGTTTAGCTTAACTAACTTGCTTTACAGTACCAAGAAATAAGTGGTTTCTGTTTTGCATTCCCCTCTGTACAAATGAAAAAAATTTAGTATTTTTTTCCAAACAAAAAGCCCCCATTGTTACAACAGCAATTTCTATTTCACAGGAGTTCACCAGCTGAGATCAGCAATCCTAATAAGTAACCCAGCTTTATTATCATTACACCTGTCTCTCCTGCATTTCCTTTGATTATTATATAGTCACTTGTTGCATTTTGACTTACCAAAACAGACCCCAGTTCTGAAAAAATAAAAAAGTGGTGGCATGCCCAGAGTTATATGCGCCATTACACAACACACTGACAGACTGCTATGCTTTCACCAGTTTAGATGTGTATGTTGTGATGGGAATACATCTGCAGAAAGATTTAATCAGCATAATTTTTTTCCTACCTCATCACGCACGCACACCCCCGACCCCCCCTAAATTTCTAAATTACTTTTCAGGGCAGCAAGAAAAAATTAATTCTACACCAGACACAATAGAGGACCTAGGTTACATTTCTGAGAGCTAGTTTGGAAGCAACAGTGTTCAAAAGGAACCATAAGAAAACACCACAGTTTCCTTCTTCCAAAGATTTCATCTAAGTAGCTCTGTGGAATGCATTCATATGGATTTTTATCTTCTTTTTCAAAACCAGTTTTGCACAATCAGTAACACACCCCTCAAGTTTGCACATATCTGATCGTGCTCTTTGAATGATTGGATCTTACTGTAGTGATTCACTATTGTACTATATGTCTAATGTAGCTGCTTATGCACCCACCTATTGAGAATTTATTTCTCCTGAATTTTCCTGTTCCTAAAAAAACCCACATAGTATATATATGCGAGTTTTAGAGTTAACAGAATTTCTTGTATCACAAAGAAAACATAATAGCCAAGTTTTAAAAATGTATTATATAAATAATGCTGTTAGACACTTTTTTGTTTAAAAATACTATAAGGCATGCTACCTTTAGAAAACAGGGAGTGAAAGAATATTAATGTCCATATGAAAGAAAACAATTAATAACATTCTCTTATTAACGAGAACCATTATTTGATGCTGAATTCTGATGTTTTCACCCCATTATAAGTTCAGTCAAAAAGCAAGCATAATTTTGAGAACTGGGATGCAAACATGAGCTCTTTTTATCTAATACAGCTTGGGAAAGACAAAAAATGTCTGTAAGGTAGAACAGGTAGAAGAGAGTAACTAAAGCATTGTCATTTCTCATGTTTTTTACTGTATCCAGTATTCATTGCAACAGGGAACAAAAGCAAAGGCTACAAATTACCAATAAGGAGAGCCTGCTAATGGAGAGAATGGAGAAATTTCATTAGCATTTAAGAGAAAAGATTTTTATGACCTAGTGCTGCTTTCCATTATGACTCATGTAAAAAAAAAAAAAGAAAAAAGAAAGAAAGAAAAAAACACTAGACTAATAGTTAATTTACATGTGTAAGTGCCTGAGACTCAGTCATCCACTGATTGGTACAGTTCCACGTAATGAATGACAAACATAAGCATGTATTATCGGTAATTAGTATTAGCACAAAAATAAGAGCCTAATTTTTATTAGAGGCTTTTAATAGCATGCAGGTTAGTAAAAACTCCCTAAATTGTAGTTTGCTTTAAGTCGAAGTGGTACCAGTGGTATACATAAAGACTAACATCGTATGATCACCCAGCTTACCCAGAAGTAGGGATTCTGTTTTCATTATGAATTCTAACTAACATAAGTCACACGCCAAAATCAGAGCTTCCAATTACCTGTGTGTAGTAATGTGATGGCTAAACAATAACTAGTCTCTTTTTATTGGCCAACCTCTGTGCTCTGAAACACCAAAATTGTAATTACAAATGGCTTAATTCTAGGGTTTTTCTTCAAGATGAGGACACATTTTTAGAATGGTTTAAGACTTCCATGATTTAAGAAAAAAAAAGACTTCAATATAATATTTACAGTAAACTGTATGACAAATATCAGTAAGAAGTAGCAATGCTTTAATAACCTGAGAGCCTATGGCTCAGACAAATGCTGATGAAAAATCTGCTTCAGAATGGACAAACTCAGAAGTTCGATGCCATCACTGAGGTCCTGGCTATCACACAGTATTTGCAAAAAGAAACATTTAGGACATAGTAATTTATTTTTTTTTAATATGACAATATTTTGAAACACACAAAACTACTTTTAAAAGTAGTGAAATATTTTTCTACATCAGTTAGTCAACTCTCCACTTGTTTGACAGTTCTGAGGCTTTGCAGGAAGATACACTTCAGAATACTTCTGTTTTGCTTTAGCCAAAGCATGTGCAACCTCAGCAATGCTTTTGTCTTTTGAACTTCTGCATTTGGTTTCCTCTGAAATCTGAGTATTAACAATACTTTTTGCTGTCCTTGTTACAGTATCATCAGTCTGTGTGCCTGATCTCAAGATAAATAAATAATTTCAGATTATTCTCCTTTTTTTCCAACAAGTATTTGGAAAGCAACCTGAAGTGTTTAAAGCAAATCTCCGTAGTTTTCTGATGTTTCCTACACACACAAGTATTTTTCCAAAGCAGTATGGACCCACCTTGACTTTCCACCTGTCAAAACAGACAGTAGCTTTGCCTGCAAGTCAGAGCAGTATACGTTCCAAGTCTCCAGATCTTTCCAGTTTCATTTTAAACTAGCAATTCTTTAAATAAGAGTGAATCAGATTGTGGTGAAATCTAGTCAGTGGGAAGATGAGTTGCAAACATCCTGAATTAGATATGGCTCCTTATTATCAATGTTAATTGTGTCACCATGTGAACTGCTCTTCCAGTCACTGCACTACTTTATGACTATTTAAGCAGAAAGTTTCTTATCCCAAATTCAGTGCCTTCTGCAAAATTTCAGAAATCTTCAGTAGGCAAAGCCTGTGTAGCATTCCATGCTACAGAAAATCAGTCAAGAAATCCAGCTGTTCAAAAAATCTGTGAATTTAGAACATTAGTACACTGAGGACAAGTAAATTTTTAAAATTCACATAAGAATGCAAAGTCTTTGATACACATTTTAAAGTATAATTCTTGTATTATTTTCCCAACTGTGACCCACGGACAAAACCAGGTGATTTTTACAATTGAAGTGATTGATGTACCTCAAACAAGTCAGCAGGGGGAGCAGGCAATCAGTTCGGGAACGAGAAATACCAGTCTCTCCCCTTAAAATGTGGAAACATGACAGATAGTCTGGAAACACAGCAACACCAGGATATGGAAGCAGTGGACATTTACACAGAAAAGCAGGTATTTACACTAATACACGTTATAGCAAAGATGCCTCTTTCTACCATTTGAGCATTTGATGTCATGACAGTTAACACCGCTCCCTGCCCTCTCCAAACCTCCCCATTTCTTTATAGTGTAAATACAACTGTCTCTGTATTTAGACTTTATAAAGCAAGTTTTGGAAGCCCAGCATTCATATTCACTAGATAAAGCACAATTTAAATGATCCAACAGCAGCAATTGCAACGACCCCACACATTCCGAAACCACAGACCAAAGGACTACCCTTTGTCAAAAAATGCAAGAGGAACTTAAAACAAGAACACCAACTACTTCACAGCTACAAAAATTCCCATCACTGGAGCTGATCATAAATCGGTTATTTTCTTGGGTGCACAGGTTTTTATAATAATAGGTAGGAGATGATAAATTGCTCTATTTCAGTAATATATTAATTTAAGAGCATAACAGACAATTTACAGTTAATAGATTATTCTTATAGGACTGGTGATTTGAGAACTAACACACATCTGTTTCTATCTTGCTCTGCATTTTCTCTCTGAATTAAAAAAATCTCAGCTTATTAGAGTTGCCAAATACCTCTAGCCTCTCTCCTAAAAATTTTTATAAAGCAATTCTACACTTAAATGTGACATGCCCTTAAAACAAAATTCACAAGCTGTGTAGAACAAACAAATCAACCAAGGTAGCTTGGGCAAAGATCATTTTATGAGTTTATTTTTAATTTTCATGTTTAATTCAATAAGTTTCTTAAAATGCTGGTTACGTTGACATAGTCTGGCACTGCCATGCCAAAGGCTCCAATAACTCTAGGAAAGAATTTAGGTTGAATTTGACATGTCATTGTGATGTCCTTAATCACACTCAGATGACTTTTGTTGCATTATATGAACTAGAGCAAAGGCCAGGCATGCCCAGCAAGCACCAGGCAGCTACTCTCCAGGGCACTGTACAGACAGATGGTTCCTGCCCTGAAGTACTCACGAGCTTCTCACCAAACTCCAATACTCCTTTGTATGACCAGTAACTAGACTGGTAAAGGAAAGCACCATGAGAGGACTTACACCGCCAACTTGCATCTTATCTCCTGGAAAAAACCCACCCCACCATCTTCAAAGCTGTGAAAGGACTTCTACTCTTCAACTTCTACAGTTCAGTACTGGCCAGTGATTCAAATACTACATTAGTAGTAACAAGTGTCATATTTTAAGATTGGAAGTAATTTTATTAAGTTTCCCTTGAAGCAAAAGAGTAATCACTGACTTCTTACCTGAAATTCATCAAAACATAAGAGAGCAGCCTCTTCACTTATCTCCTCTGCTACTGGTGCAATTGGATCATATGATTTGGCCATAAATCCTGCTTTTCTTTTTGGCAAGCTCTGCTTAAGGCGATGTATTCCTTAGTTGATTTAAAAAAAAAAAATAAAAAGAGAGAAGAACAAGTATTTTTTATTTCTTTTTCTAAGACAGGGAGAACAAAATTATTTAGCTACCAAGTAAAAAGTAACCTAGTCCAGTAAAAATAAGAAAGCTTCAAATTTAGCCCAATTTCAAGAGGGAAAAACAGTTTTCAACCACACCCAGGCAACTACTAAAAACTCACACATTCTGCAATTCGTATTTTCTTGTTGAGAAATATGTAAAACATAAATTAAAGAACCCTTGAATGCTATGCACCTATGCTTTATCTTTTAAAAACTGATACAAATTACAGTTTTATCTTGCTCCAATTCATTACCTTAGTTTCAGTTTCACTTTGTAATTTGGCATTTTCTGTCCTAATCTTCTGAGTATGAAAACCCCTTACGGTGTTCAGAAATCAATGGCACAGCTCTGTGCACGGCATGCTCTGAAGATACACTTAGAATGCATTTAGTTAACTCGGACATAGGAACACAGCTGTATTTTAAAATGTAAAGATGAAGACACTGGCACAAAGTATTACAGCCATACTTTACTGTCTCACGGATTGTATTGCATCTGACTATAAATTATTACGAAGTTTGCCCTAGTTTTCTATACAATAGGGCATACAGAATCTTTGACAGAAGATACTTGAGAAATAATATGCAATTAATATCCACCCTGGTATGACAGACAATGCTAACATCTTTTAACTTCTCTCCTATTTTTTACTTTTTTTGCTTAAGTACCTAAATAAAATTACACTGATTAATATGGATATGAGAATGACACATACTTTTCAATAGATACTGTATTTAATAAAATTCTTGTAAATACCTGTGTCTGCACTTACTCTGGTGTACATCTAGCATGAAACCATGAAAATGGACTCTCTTTTTCCTTTCTACTTTTAAGTGAGAATAGAACATGTCCATCACCATTGTCTTTCCTGTGCCTTCAAATAAAAAACACAAAAAACACCCAACAGGTAGTTAATTTAAGAACAGTATGTACTGATTACAATAATGATTGTTCATTAGCTTTGAACTAATGCAACTATATTCTTCCACAGAATAAGTACAAGACCAGACTATTTGTGAAGAACAGTTATATTTTCTGTTTGAAAACTTGGAACAATTGCATTTTTATTTTTCTGTTTTGAACCATACAGAGATGCCCCAAAGGTTAAACAAATGGCTCCGTATGCATCCAGGAAACATACTTAGTATTTCCTTTTGAAAAGTGAGTACGTTTTCATGCTGCATTGCTGCAATTAGAATATATAAATTTTCTCCACGGCCCCTTCAATTACTCCCCAAATTCTTAAAATTGCATTCTTAGATATTAGTGAGTGGTTAGCATTGAAAAAAAAATACACAAGGTAATGTAGTCGAACCCAACAGCTTCCGGAATTCAGAGTGTAATTGTATTAAATCACATCATAAAGTGGAAGAAAATTAATCCTGGATAATTCATTAAAGCAGTAACGCTACATAAACATAAAGCTTTTAGATACTTCAGAATTTTATTAAACACGTATTTAGAGAAAAATCCATTGGAATTGATGCAACTGAAACTTACCAACATCTCCATAGACATAAAGACCTTTTGGGGGTTTGTTTTTTGCAAACAGCTGCAAATCAAGAGAAAAAAATAAGGAAGAATATGGGGTAAAATAAAAGCAAGCACATTGCTGTGGTAAAGTAATAAAGTAGCTACGTTTTACCACCAAAGTAGCACTAGCTAGCAAAGTCTAACCTTGAATAAATCATTAGCTCAGAATTGTTAAACCATCTCAATGTTGTTATTTGTACAAATTCTATAAAGGAGGCCAAACGTGCAGGGTTTGTTTCTTTTTTTAGATCATTGTGAAAATATCCCCATCCCCAGTCCTAGCACACATGCCTTTTTACCAGAACACATATAAAATGATTAAAAGTTTCCTAATGCATAATCATCAAAACAAATCCTTTTCCTCATTAAGCCATTTCAAACAGTTCTAAAAAAAAAGGATACAAAATTAAGCAGTATTGTAGTATTCACAGATATATACCTATTAAAGCAGCTCTGCTTAAGATATAAACCACTAGGATTTAGAAAATCAGTATTGCTAAGCCAGTGAGCATTGTAGGACCCTTTTCTCTCCACTTTGAATTTTAAATGCAGAATCATCTCTGGTTTAAACACGATTAAAATCAACGGAGTCATAATAGAAATATGTACTTATATACACGAGCATGTGTGTATATAGGCATATATATAAAAAAGTTATATTCAAAGTATGCCTTTTATTAATCATTTTCTCAAGTGACGTTTACCTTTAATGAATACTGCTTAAGAATTTTTAATCTCTTAATATTACTTAGGACATACGTTAGGATACCTGATGGTTTATTCCATTTTACTCAAACATATGTATTTTATGGAAAAATTTGCAATAACATCAAGACTTTCAATTTGAAACAGTCCTCCTCCCCCCAGTATTGTGCATAGCCACTTACAAGGATAATTCTAAAAAGAAACAGTTTATAAAAAACTCGAAATCTTAACAAAATTCTCATCAAATCTATGAAACTGAATTGACATCCACAGAAACACTGCAGAAGAGTATTTGGTTAGAGTTCTTTGAGCTGAGCCAAAACAGAAGAAAATTAAAATTGCAACCCTGTGGTCTCATTTGGAGCTGGGTAATTGCTAAACAACTTGAATCTAAAGCACTTTTCAAAATACACTCCCATGTTAAAGAAATGGGGGAGTCAGTAGCAAAACACTTAATTAAATATGAAAGAAAATATATGACCAAAAGGTAGAAAGATAATGTCTCAGCTCCGTTGTACCAGTTTATTCAGAAAATATGCAAGCATAGCTCTTATATAAGACCCACTTATAGATTTAATTTAGAGCTATATTAATAGGATAATAAAAAATTTGTATCATCAACCTATGGCTGAACAGGGTTTCAGATGTTCTGAAACCATTCCATTAATAGACAAGGCTGCAACTATTTGCTAGTGCTTTGAAAGCATTGCAAGAAAATTTAATTGACAAACATTTTTCAGTGTGTACTTTTTAAGAGCTTGCACTCATTAAAACTCCTGATGCTCACTTACACAGTGAAGAAAGGAGAAATGGAAAAAAAAAACGAATGAGAGAGACATTCATAAGAATTTCTTCGAGATTAAAAATAGTAATTTTAACAAACTCAAAGAGTTAAAAAAAAAATTTAATTTATTACATAAAAATGTATTAATGTGATTTGCAGTTTCACAAGGAATGACACAAAGCTAGAAAAACAAATCAATATTTAGAGGACTGCTTTATGTGGATTTGTAAAGGTTATATAACCAGAACAAGTAGTAATATCTACATTTTTACACCTTTTTTTTTCCCCAATGTAAAGTGTTTATTAATTACATTTAACCATTTTTAGGCATATTTTATTCTCACTCAGTACTTACCATTTCTAGAAAATATGTTAGACAAAAAGGGTTTTTTGGCTAAAGGAAACATGTAACAGCTTAGTCTCCATAAAAGCCTAAATCAACTTCTGGTTGATTTAAAAAACGGAATTAAGTTTTTTTTTGTGAAGACAGTAATTTTTGAGTGATATTTAATTGCTATATAAAAAAAAAAAAAA
>KZ505730.1:1208066-1234140 GCA_002844005.1 Limosa lapponica baueri
TTGTGTACTGCTGTATATCTACTGTATCCATGCTGTGTACCCTTATAGCATCATGAGCTGTAAAGCTGAGTTTTATGTCTCTGTATGCTGGAAGGCTACAGAGCAGGTAATACAAGTCATGCAGAATTATGTTCACTGTCTAAACTTGTATCAATTAACTGCTTCTCAGCAGAACATAGGCCATGTAGCTAATATGCAAGCTTAAGCATGGGAGAAGAGTTTGAACTTGAATTGCTGTAGTATTGTATTTCTAAAAGGTAGGCCTTGTACTATAAGCCACTTGTTGAAGTGTGGCAGACAATAGCCACCAGCTAGCCTCTGGTTTGGTAACTGCTTGTGGTCACGCAAAGTAGCAGCTGGCATTTGCAGTTTCCCCCAGCAGTGCTAGGAGTGGCAGCAGAACAAACCTGAAAAGATGGAGTTACCTGTGTCATATCTGGAGAACGATGTCTTCAGCTAACCACCAGCATTAAAATTTGAAGTGGTACAGAAATGGATGGCTTAACTGCTGCCAAGTTCTAGTAAAAGCTATTGGACAGCCTCTTGTTATGGCTGGAGGTCAGGCTAAGCCTGAAACATTGTCAGAGAGGACACTGAGATTCAAGTTTGTGTTGAAGCAATTAGACTTGTACCATTGTCATGGTGTTTACAAACTTGGTCCAAGGGTAATTCTATCTTTATTGCTTTGTCTGAATCTCAAAGCCTAACTTTTTTTGGGAAGGCTGAGCTTGCTAGCAGATTCTTGAATTGATGCCTAATAACTAATATCTTGCAAAAAAATGCTTGTGTTAAAACACTGCAGAGTTTCCTTCAAAGTTTTTTATTGGCAAGCTTTCTGCTGGTGTTGCAGCTGAAGCATATCTGTTGCTTGGAGAGCAACAGGTGGAACAGCCTCATGCTTTAGTTCTTGTATTGCTGTACTCGGCAGCTTCTGGGGGAAGTTGGAAAGCCTAAGGGGGAACTTAAAAGTTTGGCATAGACCGCTCAGCGCTATACTACTGGATAAGCAAGTCAATTGTATTTAAGTACTTAGGGAAGTTTTTTCATAGCATGTGTGCAGGCTGGTAGGATGGCTGTGCGTTCTGGTAAATGCATGGTACTTTCAGAAGGAGTCAAGGTCTCTGAGTGTGCTGCAGGAAGAAGCTGCACAGTACTTCTAGTGGAGCAGCTTACTTCACAGATGGTCAGTTGGCCCAAGTACTGACTTTCTGAGCCTGAACTTCCATTAAATAACATTTTGTTCTCAGCAATCCGGACAAGGTGATAAGAGAAAGCTTCCCACTGTAGCAACCACTATAAGGCACACAATGTGGCAGTTTGCCACTGCAGTGCAGCTTGGCAGTGAAAGTCAAATGTCTTGTTCAGTAATGGTGAATAATAGAAAATGCCATCCTGCAGTGCTAAAATAGCAGATTTGAGTGGGTCATGTTCTTGACAGCACACTTGAGAATTTGCTTTCCATCAGCAGCATTAGGCAGTGAGTTTGTACCATTCTAAGGTATCCTTTGTGTGAAGGCTTAGGGTGAGCTAAAAAGGAGAACAATGCAGTAGGGTATAAAGCTCCAAGTGCTTTTGCTAGTGAAATGAAACTTGATGAAGTAGTCATCTCATCTAAAGGTACCTAGATGATCACAGCATGGTGACTGTGCAGTGGTTAAAACTAACACAATCAACTGAACTGCCTGTGAAAGCAATACAACAAACCACTGCCCTTACCTCTTGAGGAAAAGCGTAAACCAACAGCTAAGTTCTCAGTGTAAGTACCCTTGCATGCCATATGCTGTTTCTCATGAGTCTTTACTAGCTGTTCACTCAGGAGCCACCACCAGAGGGGTGGTGGTTCCCTTCTGCTTGTTACATGTTTTCAGGGTGGGCATGTGAACGCTTGTTACTATTTATGGGCTGTAAGTCAGTCCTCTCTTAATTCCTGGAAGCATGCTTAGAAAAAAATGACAGTTGTCATATTATCATCCTACGGCATGTCTGCAGTCCTCAGCCCAGATCCAGGTATCATGTAACTTCTACTGTACTTGAGACAGTTTTCCTGGTAAGTGGGTCAACAGGAACATATTTGCTCAAACAGATTCTGTGCAGCAGCTTCAGTTGCTAAATCCTTTAAGGAGACAACGTGTAAGCTTTACAAGCTAACTCCAATCCCAGCAACTGGTGACACACTTCAGAGCCATACACCCACTGTAAAAGCAGGGCCATAGGAGTTCAGCACATTGGTTATAGTACTGTCAGCAAAGTTTATGGATATCCAGGAACTTGCTGCATTTGGGAAATTATCCCTTTGTTAACACTATTTCAACTGTTACTGTTTCTGTAGAAATAACCCATTTTAGTTGGGTTTGTCACCTAGACAAAAAGGTTAAATTATCTGTTTATGGTTAGTGAGAACTTGCAGAGAAGTCACTAATATTCAAACTGACAGAACTAAACAGATACCTGTTACAGGAGCTACTAGTCCAAGTAGTTAAAGAATTCTTTTAGTCAAACCAAAGTTAAACAAAAAGCCTTTGTCTTCTTAATTCTGCTCTTTAATGTTGAGTGGCCTGTTGCCTCTAATCAGTATGATTAAACTTGGCACTAAGGCACACCTTAACTTCTCCAGGTTCCACAGCTTAGTGGCTTGTTTTGAGGTGTAGAAAGGCAATACCTTGCTGCTGTGCTTCCAGATGTTGTGAAATGTATCACTTGAGTGGTGCCAGTGCTCTTTAAGGCAGCAGTTGCCTTTCCTGTGTCTTCTACAGAAAGACTTCTGTAGACCTGCAGAGGTACTTGACTACATAGGCCCAGTGTGGGGAAGGAAGTGAACACACAAGCTGTGGAGTGCCTGCAGTGTTAAGAATAGTATTGGTCCCAAAGGATTGGGGAAGTATATCAAAGTACAGCTAAACTTGAGCTGCTTTTGAAAGTCTGTTCTCATTTTAACCCATTTTTTCAAGACACAGCTTGGATACAATATCTGCATTTTTGCATATTTATAGTTGTCTGACTTTAGTGACTGATTTGACTCTGACTTCTGTGATCAGATCAAGTCAGAGTAAGATGGTAAACGAACTGAAAGTGTAACTTGCTCAGAAAGCACTTGTCTTATGTGATGGTTCTGCGAAGTGGTGCTTCTTATCTGGTGAATGTCTTTGAAATGTTCTGTCCTTGAACAGTACAAAATTTCCCATCCTTCATGCATTCAGCAGGGCTTGAAGCTGCAGACTCTTCTCCCACTATGGGAAGAATCAGATCTGCTTCCGTGTGTAGTTGACTTAAGCGTTGTTCAGTTTCATAGTCAGTGAAGCTTGTGGTGGAGTAATGACTAAACACTGACTCAGTGTGGATGTGTTTAGGAACGCATAATCAGCACTAATTCTCTACTTCTCTACTACTGCAAATCTTGCATCACACTGCAAGCCTGCTCTGACGAGTTAATTACTCTTTTAATGCCCCATTCTAGACACTGCTACCAGTTAGATATTTTTAGACTCCTCTTCAAAGAATGAAAATGCAGTGATTCAAGTGACTTCGTTTTTCTGTTCTACAGCCCAGGTACTGACTGCTCCTTTACAAACATTAATTACTCCCTCGACCAGTAATTTGGAGACAGATAGCTGGAAGGCTAAGATCTTCCCAGGACACTGACTAGGGAGATGTAGAAGTTGAATGGCTTGGAAGAAAGAACCTTCCAAATCGGGGAAAGTGGGTTTACAAGTTTATTGCATGTAATTGCCTTGATGCAGTCCTGAGTAATGTGCTCTAGGCAATCCTGCTTTAGCAGGGGAGTTGGGCTAGATGATCTCTAGAGGTCCCTTCCAACTCTGACAATTCCGTGATTTGCTTGGAGTAGCTGACTTTTCTGTAGAAGTTTTTGATTAAACTAGGTTCAAGAGCCTAATCCAAAGGCACTGAACTACTTTGGTGTTGACATCTATGTAAATAAGTAACTAAGTCTCTGAGTAGTGTTTCTTTATTAGTATATTAGTTTAACTGGTGACTTGGACTCTGCTTCTGTGCGTGCAATGTGGGCCTTGATTGTCATGTATTAAGAGGGCACTCTAGTACAGTGCTGAACAGACCAAATGAAATGGAACAATAACTAATCTTTGTAGGACAGATGGCTATGATCCAGGTAGGCATGTGATGCCAGAGTATTTTGATACATCTTTATTTTTAGATGGCTTGCCAAAAAAGTGACAGCTTGGACTTTAGAGCAGTCAGTTCTCTACTATCTGGGGAAATAACTAATGCAGTGTAGACTTAAGAGCTTCTAACTGTAGGGTAAGTATTTTCTTTAAAGTTTTTTCACTTGGTAATGCAATGCTAGTGGCACTACTGGAGGCTGGTTTAGCAAGTCCATAATCCAAATGCCCTACGGAGCACTGAGTGAAGGGTAACTTTCTTGATGTGGGATGGATGGAGAAAGCCTAACCTTCTGATCAAGGTATAAAACCAAATATTTTACCAACTGAAGACAGGTCCATGAACCATATTCCTTCTGTGGTTGTTCCTTGAGAAGCCAGCTCAAATTGTTGTGGGAGGATCTTCTGGGGCACATGACAGTATAGTTTGTGTTGGCCATGAAACCAATCTTGAAAGTATAACTACAAGCTAGTGTAAAGTCCAGAAGAAAATTAAACTATATCTTAAGTGGCTTAAAGCCACCCCTATATCTGGAAATAAAGCCTCAGAGGCTATTTCTATGGGCCTAAGCTACAGCACCCCTTAAGTGTTAAGATATGCTACAAATTAATGAACAGGAGCTATTGGCCTTTCTGTAGCTGTTAGGTGGCTACTTAAGAAAGTGAATGTTACTGCTCTATAGAACTGGAACTATGAAGAGAATTTTTTGCTACTTAGTATACTTGTATACTAGTTATTTATCTCTTGTTTCTTGCAGGCTTGTGAAGTGTAGGTGTACTGGACTGTCTTTAGCTTACAAAGCACATTAAAACTTTTGTTCCTGATAAGAACTATCAATCGCAGCAATTCACTGCAATTTTGTGGCTCCATTTGACCTTAGCTGTTAGATGTCAGCTAAAGATGCTAAAGCATCAACTTAACGTGATCCCTCTTCAGTCTTTCTCAATGAGAAATGAGTGGTAACCTTACAATAGGCCAAACCAGAGCATATGGCAGTTATACCTTGCAATTGTGTAAAAGTAGCAATCCCTTCTCTTTAAAAGGAATATTTGGTGTTTCAAAGGAGACTTTAGCTTGCTAATGCTGAAATAACTATCTAGAGTTACTAATTCTGTCTGGGTATTGTAAAAGCCTTTGCCCTGAATGTGTCCTTAAAGTCGGTTCCTGTTTTTACCCTTGTCGTCTTAGGATGCAACCTGAACAATAAAGCATTGCTTATCAATCTGGGCTTTGAGCCTTTTGACTGTAGCACACCATAATTCAGGTGTTCATGATGTTGGTGAATTTGAACTCGGTGGTGATAGATGCTGCTTGGCAAACCCAGACAGCCCTATGCTAATTTTCATAGAGCAGCTCTACGCCCAAGGCATTGGACTCGGCAAAGGTTAACTCTTGTCTAAAGACTGATAGTCCTTGTGGTTATGTTGCTATTAGGATCCTAGTTCCATGTCTCAGTACTGTGGAGTGGGAAGTTCTATAGTTCTTGGTTTAGCTTAAGTCAGCATTGTTTAAAACTTGGGTGTATACATATGGTCAGATTTTTTCAGTATTCTATTAACTTTAGACTTTTTGCATGTAATTACTTTCCGTAGACCTGGACACCAAGTGGATAAAAGGGGAGGTAGGACTCTGCTTTGATCAAAAGGACTGAGGCTTAGAAAAGTAACAACTTCTTATCTGACCTTTTATGGTGGGGAAAGAGGTTTTCCTTCAGTAAAGTACACAGCAAAAATCTAAACTTTTAGCAATTGAAGTTTAGAGCATGTTTGCCTTCTTTCTTGCTTTTTATAATTGTAGGAAATGGGGAGGTAGCTGGTGATGTCAAGTCGGGAAGGAAACAAACCACTGGCAAGGATTCTGTAATAACAGTGGACTGCTGGAGCCAGTTTCTTGTACTAAAGAACAGCAGGCTCTTGCATTAAGAAAACTATAATACTTTTTATCTACCCTGAATGCTACTTACTGTAATACCCCAGAGCTCCCGTTGGCTGACTGTAAATGTAGCCAAAGGGTGTAGTCTCTTGACAAAGATTACAGCTTGTATGAAGAGATAGTAAGAAGCTTGAATTTAGCTTCTGAGAGTCAAGGCTACAAACTTCGATCAAAAGTGAGCTGAGTGCTTTCTTTCACTCTATTTTAATGGAAATAGAGTTGTATCAAGGCTACCATAACCTACTTGAAAAGACAACATCAAAGTAGGTGCTATGGCAACAGTGCAGCTTTATTCTCAGTCCGTTAAGGAGTGGGAGACATGGGCAATGCAGTGCTGCTGCTGAGTGTTACACTGGCAGATGAGAAAATTAATCAAATTTACCTCAAACTAACCTGGGCAGCTACAGCTGTGGAGTTTCTGCAGTTGTGGGGGTGGACTGGGCTGCAGTGACATTCAGAGTCAATCTTGTGGAGTGTCAGCATGATCTTTGAAGGAACCCAAATGCTATTTGCATTCAATTTATGTCTGGAAACAAATTTGTAGGAGCAAGTCTGGCTATTTGCAAGGCTTTTTCCACTCACTGGATAAATCAATCTACTCTAGATAACAGAATGCTGAAAATTACTTAGAATATAAGTAAAGTATTCTGGTTTTCCTCCTGCATTTAAGGTTGCTTGTATACTAGATGGCTGCATTGGAGAGCTGTGTATCTGAAGCTGAATGAACAGTATTGACTAGTACTCAAACTATGTGCGTCCTGCCTGTGAAAGTCTCCTCACTTATGTACATAAATGATTTTTGGAGTTCTAACTGGGCATAGCTCAGGGATGTATCATAGTAACAGCTGGAAGACTGTTATCTGGTTATCCAAGCTACTGAGCTTGGAGTTGAACTTGTAGTAACATAAATGTACTTACTTATAGTAACATAAGTGTAGCTGAAAAAACATGCTTTTTGTGAATACAAATTTTTGCCCTGAAATCTATTAGCAGGCAACCACTGCTTCCCGTTACCACTTGTTGAACACTAGCCAAATGACTGTAGAAACTCATTTGGCATCTGAGTGGAGGAATGCAGGAGTGACTTAAGAGTCTGGGTTTGTCATCCGCTGTTTAACTATGTAATTTAACTTGGCACCAGTTCTGAGAATGTTCATTCCAATGTACTGGCTTGGCCATTAACTCTCCCAGCAGAATACAGAGGATTAGTTAGACAGTAGTCAGAGAAAGCCTAATGGTTGTATACATATAGTCCAATATAGAATCTAGAGTATCTAGACAGAATCTGTCTTGTTTTGGCATCTTTCTATGCTTAAGATTTTGGGCTATGTGTGACTTCTGCAGAGTTGGTTTACTGGTCCTGAAATAATGCTTTTTCTGCAAGTCTGGCTAGTGACTTTTGGTTTTCTAATGTCTTAGGTGATGTATAATTCATTCAGGTTGAGGACTTGCATTCAAACTGCTGGAGGCATGATTTCAGATGCCTGAAGTTGTTGAAAATGCTTTTGATAAAAATGAGACTAATTATTACACTATAGAAGAAACAATTGCTGTAGTAATTATGCTGAATTTATCAAAGGAATGAGCTATGCTCCAGGGGCTGTGCCAAACTGGGTCATTGAGTTTCATGACAGAAGACTTAGCAGATCAGCAGGCCAGAAAAATGACACTATAATGCTGAATAAGCATGGGGAGAAAGGTTTGTAAAAATTGAACTAGCCTGACTTCAAGTTTTATGCCTTAATCTCCTTTCTGTTCGAGCAGGCAAACAAAGCACTAACAGTGTTGAGAATTGGCACCTTGGGGACTAAACAAGGGTAACTCTCAATCTGTGAAGCTGAGAATAACTTTGGTATGCTGTATGGTCTTCAAGTGACACTTCAATAGAAATTGAAAGTTTGTTATCTCCTTTGAGATTCTTTCCCAATGATAGGCCGTGCTTCAGCAGCTGTCTGGCTTGCTTAATGAAAACCGTCTGTCCATGGTAGATGGAGGCAGTGGGACATGCATCAACTCGAAGGGAAAACAAGTACTTTCACTCTCCCTTTCCCCAACTTGCTAGCTGGGTTAGCGTGTCAAAAGTTCAAAAGGGAATGCAGAAAGTAAAATGAGCTCAATTGGCACTTCTACCCCACATTGTACCTGTAAGCGTGATATGTCGTTTACAGATTAACTTCATAGACTTCATGCCCAGAAGCATGAAAAGAGTTCCTGAAGATCTGGGAACTCATTGGGTTTTAGCTGCTTTTATTCAGTTCTAATCCCTCTTGTAAGTAACTTGAGAGGAGAATCGAATATTTTCTGCAGGTGAAGGTATATATGTTAGGTGTTGTAAAGGACTTTGTACCTGAGACACTGACAAAGAGTTGATGTTGTAAGGTGGAAGGCTGAACTTGGTTAAAAAGCCAGTAGCTGGAATCAGAGAAAAATAATCCAGTACTTCACTTCTGGGAATCTCCTTCATGCACTGTGGGGGACCTAGCTTTATTCACTCTTGAGTAGAGTATTCTTATCCTCAAGATGAGAGTGTTTATAAATAAAGCCTGACTTCTGACATAATAAAATTGCACTTAAGGCTATTATTAGTCACTAGTACAATCAACAGTGTTTTACCTGGGAAAGAGAGTTTGAATAATTTTAAACATTTAGCAATAAGAGATTTCATAACAAAATAGTGTTCTGTACTTTATCATCTGTAAATTATGGACTAAATAGCATAATGTGAAAGTACACAACTAACTTCTCAAGTACTTTTGAACTGTGACAGCCAAAAAATCGTTGGCTGGCAGTGATGCAATGTCCTGTAGTCATAGGGCTGCCCAGTGTAGGAAAGTATCTCTGCAATTAAACCTGTTTTGAGCAGCCAAAATTATCACTCAATGATAGCTTAAGCATAAAAGCCTATAAACGGTATCATACAGGGGTATCCACTCAAACTGAGACCGGAAGCTGAGTGAGGTGGCTTACAACTTATAAAATACAATAACAGAAACCAGGAGGCATTAGCTGAGAATTCCTGTTGGCAGAAGCACAGCAGTCAAACTCAGGATAACTGTAGTCCTGTGTGAACATCAGGTTCATAGGGTACTCCTCAAGAGTCTTCTTTTTGGGGTTTATAAGACAGTGAATATGCAGTCTGACAGCAATAAACTTTATTCTGCTGGTTATGTATGGCAAGTACAGACTCTTGGTCTTGCTGTTAGTAGGTCCTAACTCCTACAAACATTTTTGTAATGTTCTAGCCAATTTTCCATCTCAACAACATCTAAGCTTCAGATTGTGATCTTGGAGCTTTCCATTCTGGGGATGTCATTAGGAGAGTGCTCTCTTGACATCTACTCCTAAAATAACTGCAAGCTGGATTACAGCAGTGGGATAACCCTGCCCCCCAAGAATGAATAGAAGTAATACAGGCTTTTACACAGGTTAGCAAAGGACACCTATCAAAATGCTCGTGTATTTAACATGGTCTTGTGCAGCACCATAGCTTGGCTTCCATTTGATGTTTCTTTCAAGAGCGTTAGGCTTGGGTGCTGACTCCTAGCCTTGTTGAGGAAAGTTCTACCTCATCAATCTCTGCTTGGTTTAACTTTGTAGCAAAGCAGTGTGCTCTTACTGGCACTGAATGCTGTGTCCCATGTCAGCCTTGGTAGCTTCTTTAGAGCTATCCAAACTTGGCAGCTTGTACTAGCAAATCTTCAGCTTCATCTGGCTTGAATGGATTCACTGTAGGACTTAGTGGTCTTACTTTTAAAGATGTTGGAGACCTTGTTGTATCAGGTAGCAAAGAAGTGCAGGAAGCTAGGTTAATGTCCTGTGCTGGTACCTGAAACACTCCCTTGAATGCAGTAAGAAGAGCCTGTGTAGATTAAGAAGACTTTTTTTTCTTCCTCCTTTTTCCCCTTCCCTCCAAGTTTGTGCATATATTGACATTGATCCAGATCCTGAGAAAGTAAGAATAGCAGATACTTGTGCAACCTTAGGAACTTCTCCTCACATGACCAGCAAATCTGCTATTCTACTAGGTGATATGGTGGCAAAATACCAGTGATTAGTATGCTACATAAATGAGGCCCACATTTAAGCAGTTTGAGGCACAGCTTACTTGTGTAGCTTACAGAGCTTTATCTGTATTTCTGTTTCTTGAGTGTTTCCCAATACTGTTGTTGCTGAAGCGGAACTAACTTGTAACTTAACAGCTTGTTTCCTGCCTCTGCTTATCAGAACTTCTAATTTGGCTAATCAATAACTTATGTTGTTGTTTTCAGACAAATCTACCTATCTTCAAATTGAAAGAATCTACAGTCAGAAGGAGATACAGTGACTTTGAATGGCTAAGGAATGAACTAGAAAGAGAAAGCAAGGTGGGTAAAATGAAAGGTAAATACAAGTCTTCATAGGCTTACAGCATATATATTATATAGAGCAGATATTGTGGTTGAATATGTCCAGAACTAAACCACTGTCATTCAGCAAACCTCAGTTGTACAATGTTAGATACTATTTAATGGCTTTGAGTTAATTCAGTTGAATTACTTGAATTCAACTTACCCCTGTGGCAGATACTGTTCTCCTCTTGTTGCATTTTATTACTTCACTAGGAATGTGATTGAGTTGGGTCCCTTAGGAGGAAGACATGGCACAGGAGGTGTATAAACTTGCTTACAGGCTGCACTTAAGTACTCTTTTCTAAATTTTTCAGGTTGTGGTACCACCTCTACCAGGAAAAGCTCTTCTCCGTCAACTCCCCTTCCGAGGAGATGATGGCATCTTTGATGACTCCTTTATAGAGGAAAGGAAGCAGGCTCTTGAACAATTCATAAACAAGTAAGTTTTGGGTCTAGTTATCTGGAGACAAACCCAGAACTCCGCTCTGGAAAACTGGATTAAAGCTGCTAATCCTCTAACTATGGTAGCTGTGCTAGGTTCAGAGTAATAACTTTCACATAATCCTGCAGTAGGACATACTAACATTGCTCATCCAGTGTTTAGTTTGGATATCTTAATGCTTACCTGAACAGCTGAAATGAATGTTAGTGTTGTTGTTAATTTATGCAAATTACTACTAAAATTACAGCATGCAAAATAGTTCTACTTTTTCATTTCTGAAAAGGTATCCTCCATTGGGTGAACAATGGAGCTTACAATGGGCTTACAGCAGTTTACTTTGATTGCAGATGTGAGGTATTATCAGCTTGTGTAATGATGCATATTTTCTGTAATCATCGTGAGAATCTTTCTGAAATGTAAAAACACTACCTGAGGTACGCACATATATAGTTTGAAATAGACACTTAAGGTTTTGTCACTGCCTTTCAAAGGGTGAACAGAAATTATGGTAACAGAGTCTTATGTTTCTTTTTCTACCATCTGACACTACTAACCACTCTCCATGTAGTGACCTGAAAAGCTACTTTAATCTCTTTAACAATGTGAATCCAAACAGCAGGTAAGAAGGAATACTGTCAGTTAACCAGCTCTTCTGGTCTCTAGAGCCAACATTGTTCAGACCCAACTGGATTTGAGGCTGCTGTCTTCAAATGTTCAAGCTTGTCAGTTGCTCTAGCATTTTAATCTCATTCAGTAGTAATGCTGTTTAACAGGGACAGAGGATATCTGTGAGTTAAGCCAGAACCTCATCTGCTTGTCAGTTATTGTTAGTTCAGGCATGTGGTTTGGAATTGCAAGTGACTAGTTCACTAGAAGTGTCTGTCTTGTGTAAGTAAGCCAAGTGTGACTGTATAAAGTCTCTTAAATTTTTCTTCACACAGTTGCTTGTTAGCTCAATTTAGGGGTATTACTAATGGTTCTGAGCAGGTAAAAAAAAATCAGAATGCTCTTTCCTCTGTTCAAAGACAAGTGGAAAGAATTTCCAATGCATCTAGTCTTGCATTTACGCTACATGAAGGCAGATGTGCTTATAGTAAGACGGAGTGTGAGATTTTTAAGGCTGTACAATCAAGGCAGTCATGACTGCAAAGTACAACTTTTATCCATGCAGGCTTGAGACTCTACATTAAACATCAAAGAAGTGCACTTACTGAAAGTTTTGTATGCAGAGTTTAGCAATATGGGGGGGGAAGAAGGCTATTTATGTTCTGAAGTAGCTGATAGTGAAACAGGCAACTGGAATCTCTGAAAAACTCAAAATAGCTGACAAATGGAGTGGCCAGTTTACTGATATCATTTGTTCAGTCCTACAGCAAGTAATACATTGATCTTGTGGAAGTGTAAGACTTTGTCAATTTTTCCTCCTTTGAAACATAAAAGCAGGCTGTTAATGTAGATATTGATGTACTGGCAGACTTGAGTACAGCTGGAACAAGATTCTTCAGGCAGAACTCCTAGCTATTCAACCACATCAATTTATTCTTAATAGCATGACCAACTCATCAAGCAAATGTTACTGGTTAGTTTTGAACCACGTAGAAGCTTTAAGACTTCTACTGAGTATTCTAGGTACCAGTGAAATTAGTCCTGAGGTTAATTTACATAATACTTTCACATTTCTGCATTCTCAAAGCTGGTCTTCGCTCCTAGAACTAGAGAAGAGTCCCTCGGATAACTGATATCGCTATATCCAAAAAAGATCTTCATGCACCAATGCCAGTTCTTGATATCTAGGATACTGTTGAGAAGCTAAATCACAGCAGCGCGGTTTGCTTGAGTCAGCTCTCTTGGACCAGCTTGCTGACACCACCATCAGTATTACCTACAATGACATTCACAGCTATATTGCAACACATTTGTCTGCCTGAATGTGACTTTGGGCTTTTAGCAGCAGCTGCTCTGTGTAATGCTCACCTTACAGAAGAATACTGAGAAAAAGCCAATGCAGAGTGAGATATTCATGTGAAACCAAGAGCTGAATCTGAGAGATCAGATCTAGTCCTGCAATTCAGCAACCAATTTGCAAGTCTTCCTGAAAGAGAAAAGGAATATGCTGCTGCCTTGTGTCCTGTGTATCTTTCTCTTGAAGTTCAAGACTGGCAACTTCAGTCTGATGGGACTAAGAAACTAGTTATTCCAGACTGTCTGCCTTGTGAACTAGCATTTGACACTGCTGCCCACTTACCAGAGCCTGGCAAGACTGATAGGCTTAATGACTGCACTTGAAATAATCTATCAATGCTGAATAGGAGAGCTCAGCTTCCTTATTAAAAGACACTCTTAATGACAAGTGACAGATTAATCTGTCCTGTGGTGAAATAAGCACTAAAAGATACATTTGGGGAAGATGCACAAAAGTACTTGGAAGTACTGATGCTGAACCACTGGAGTGGACTCTATAACATGTATTCAACTATATAATTTCCATTTAGAGTAGAAGTGTTCTGACACACATGGAGGCCATATGACTGACACAAGGTCTCTTCAGGAGGATGGGGGGGGTTTCTCTCTTAAAGGGAGAAGCCTGTCTTGATTGACCAAACTGGTTGTAATTTTTTTTCAAACCAACTGCTTTAGGTTTTCATATCCACAAGTGATCAACTTCCAAAGATTTTGATTCTCTTGGATTTTTACCTACATAGAAGGCTGCATGGTATTTTCAGGGCTTAAATGCAATACCTTGTGATTTTCTTCCAAGTCTGGCAGTGTTTTCTAATTCAATTTCAGCCACTTTAACAGTAAAAGGATGGTAGCTCAGTCTACATGTGGAACAAAACTAAATCCATAGAGGTGCTGGTCTCTTCTAGAGCAGACAAGCTATCTCCTATGTTTTATATCTAAAGACAACTGCAATTAACAGAATGGCCAGTACCCTCTGGCTGCGCATCAGTGCTGCTTGTTACATGCTAGGAATAGTGACCATGGTAAGTCACAGTGTCAGAGCCTTCAGAAGACCTTCACACCCTCTGGTGGAGTAAGTTTTTAGCTCTGCCTGGGCCAACTGCTATTGCATTAGACTGAGAAATGAGGGGTTAAGCTGCCTTTAGAAAGGTGTCCTGTGTCAAAGGTATCAAAACCTGTAATAATCCACTTGTCTTGCTTAACTCTACATTTCCTAATGCTAAGATGGGGACTTTGATAGTCCCCCTCAATTGCAGGTGACGGATGATGACATGTGCTTCCAGATGATCGGAGGTAGCTATGGACTAACTTCATCTGGGAGAGAATGACAGATTTTGCTGCCAGACATCATTCTAGTCACCAACAGTGAATTGGAAGTGGGATCTGTGCCTAAGTGGAGAACCATAGGTTATTGGTATAAAACCTTGCTCTGCTGGCTAGCTGCAAGTAGACTCGATTTGTTAGCACTAATGCTTGTTTTTCCCTCTCCAGGGTTGCAGGCCACCCACTGGCACAGAACGAGCGCTGTCTTCACATGTTCTTACAAGATGAAGTAATAGACAAAAACTACACACCATCCAAAATAAGACATACTTGAGTTCTGAAAACATCTTCTCAAACATTAGTGGTTCTTATGCTTGGTTTTAAGAGGTTGTAGTTTGTCTTAGCATGCTGAGGATAAACAGGCACGAAGTCTCCACTAACATCAGTACACTGCTTGGTCTTTGCATATGCTTTATAGCATTAAAGAACTCACTTGTCTTCTAGCTAAATCCCTCTGACTCCTTGATTTAAGAGTATTATACTATGAAACCATCCACCCCTTGCAATGTCTCACAAACCTTTCCACTTATTTGCAATGACTTAACAATGTTTACTGACTTGGCCTTACTTGAACTTGCACAGTTGTAGTGTCACGTGTTCACTTGTATTTGACTAAACTGCTCTGCTGTTTCTGAGGTAGTAATCTGTCTGAACTTCTGTAGAAAGACTGCTTTATTTCTGATACCCTGTGTGAGAAACACTTATGCAATTGTCTTCAAGCTTGTAAAACACTTTATACTGAAGTAATGAGGGAATTATCTTTATATTCTGTAAGAGGAAAAAAAATCGAATTTATATACAAAAGTAACTTGTCTAAAGTTTTGAAATAAAAGTGAAAATGCACTTCAAATGTTTTGTCACTCTTGACCTTGAGTGTGGGGTATCTTGTGCTTTCTGACAAGCAGGGACTTGACTATACTAAGCAAACTGGTGTTTCAGCCTTGCTGTGACGCTCTTCTGCAATGTAGTCTTGTGTTACTAACAGCCACCACTAAATACCCTTAGATGCTGGCACTCACTGATCAAGGGATTTGGGAAAAGAGTACCTTTCTACTTCTCATGAGAAGCCTCAATCTAGCATCAACTAGCAAGTGAAAATTATACCATCCTACAGAGAAAGGAGTGTTGACATAACTGATAATATATTAGAATTTCAGCCCTAGGTTAAAGTAGCTCTGCTCTACAAATACAATTATGTACATGAAGTCATACAAGCCAGCTATCAGATGTGACTGCAGACCACTTCCCGCAGCATTAAAGGAGGGGGAAGCTGTAGCATTGTGCTTGTATGACTGCTGGTGAAGTGCAAGTGTTTGATGCCTGAACTGCAGTTCACAAGCAACGCTGCTAAAGTCATCTTTCTTGCTAGATGTTCCTATGGCTGGAGAAGCTTCCACAGTGCTTTCAGATGTGACATGGGAGTTACCTATCCAGATGCTCTTGAAAACAGATTCAAGAACACTCTAGTAGCAATCTGTTCTGTGCTATTTGGTAACAGTACATGTTGGCTTAGGCTTGGCTCTACTGCTTTTTCCTTCTTATAACACTACTTATGACTGTTGAGAAATTCCTATAAAGTTACCGGCAAAGTTATTAGTTTCCTTTAAATAAAACTATTACTGTCATTTATGGAAATCTGCATGTAAAAGAGTGAGCCGACAGAACAGTGGTGGCTGACTGGATTATGTGTAGTACTAGTGACTAGCTACACTGATTAGTTAGATACTCAAATAATTGTTCTTTCCCCCTCATACTTAACAAAGACTGCATTGAGTCTCTCCAAAAGTCCTATTAATGAAACCAGGGACCAACACTGACACAGCCCACTTGCAGCTGTCTAGCTATTCAAGAATTTTTTGATAATGTAAAATCAATTCTAAAATTTCCTGTGCCTGTTGAATCACACTTAAAAGTTGAATTACTCTTGGAAATGGGGGAAGAATGTATATGAACTTTTGTTACTTAGGTTTAAATACATAGTAAAGGATTCTTTTCTCAAATCTTATTTTCTGAGAGAAGCTTCTTTCAAAAATTCAAATGAATGCCCCATCTTATCCTTACAAGGTGATGACACAATCTGTATCATCAGCTGTGGAAATAAGCTGAAGAGAAAGAAGCTGCATGCTTGACGTCAAAGTATTCCTAGTTCCAAAGTGAGGACTGTGTAGTGTTAACCTCTGAGATTGACAGGACATCTGCACTGGACTCTGGGATTTCACTGGCCTTCAGTCCATCAAGGCTAACTATAGAGAGCCTAATTCTAGTATAGTGAACTGGTTCTGCCTCTGTGCGATCTGCAGCACTGGGGGGAAGACGTGGTCTGAGGTTGGCTGTGCCCAAACCCCAAGGATCTGGGAATTGCTCCCAGCTTGTGAGTCTGCTTCGCAGCTGGGATAGGTCCTGCAGGTAAGAGGATGAGATATGGATGTGCCCTGCCTGCTTTGCAACTGGGAGAAAGCCAGTACGCTCCATCGCATCCTCTGGTCTGGGTGATGTAGGGACTGGGAGCACAGCGCGCTGCAGGGTGCGGCTGCCTTGCAGCACGGGTGCAGTTTGTGTTCATTGCTGCTCTGGGACAGCAGCAGGAAACTTATTGAAATGAGTGTTCTGTCATGGGTTCTGCACAGCACTGGGCTCAACTTCGTTAGCTCATAAACAGAATTATCACAGAGTGGAGAGCCAGAATTGATTTTCTGCCCTGTCCAGTTCTTCTTAGTGTAGAGAGCAGAAAACGGTTGAAGGTTGTTACAGGTGCAGTAAAAAAGCTCCATAAAGTGTTTGTTGTTTTCTTTCTAAGAACATGTTATGCCTTGTGGTAAACGCATTCTCAAGTGCTCCATGCTAGTTTGTATAGAAGATGTTTCGAAGTCCTGTAGTCCATGTTTTGTCTCACCCGACTCATCTGAAGACTGGTCTCGGATACTTTATGGTCTGGCTGTCTTGGAAAGGGCAGAATGTGAGACCTAGCAAACTGCACAAATGGAAGAGAGATGGGGTGAAAACTTGGACCTCTGAGATGTGTGAGATTTTTGTGCTTGGAGTCAATAGATCTAGGATTTCAGTTGTGATCTGTGTTCCTTGACACCAAAAACCAATGAGCCACTGATATATGCTACATTTCAACCTGTCATTTTAGCATGCATGGCTCGTTGGTTGCTCATTGCCACATGAATCATGTCTTATATTTCCCTTCTCCTACTGCCAACTTGTTCCTGTGCATTGGGAGTTGCTTTCCTCTTTGGTGTGATTACACAATTGGACACCTTAATAAAACCTCAGAATCTTTTTAAATGAAGCAGTGTTTTTGTACTCATCACCCTTCATTAGCTGCACAATTCACTGACATTAAAAATTGTAATAACGTGAAATGGAAGACATACTAGGTTAGACCTCTGATCCATTTAGTACCGTGTTCTAGAAAAAGCTCTGCGTCAGCTCCTTGAGCTGGTGTATATTTGAATTACAGGAAACAACTTTGTGCAGGACCTTAAAATCCCTTTGCCCCAAGGCAGGATCACCGAAGCTATTAAATGTTTGTCGAACATGTGTTTTAAAAACCTCTGGTGGTGGAGACTCCACAGCATTCAAGGCAATCCATTTTAGCAGAGGATATTTCTGTTCCCTGGTAAGCGTGGTACAGTGGAAGAACTAATCCAGAAATAGAAGGACAAGCATTAAAAGAACAGTGGAAAGTAATTTAAATTCAATATATTTTTATTCTTTGTAAATACAATGAGTACAACTTTTTAACTTCACAAATCAGTTAATCCACTTTGTACAGGGAAAGTTTTACTCATTCTATGATAGTCCAAGTGCTGATTTTTCTCAGTGCTAGTTCCTAATAACAAATCAAATTTTGAAAAGTACAGCAGCTATCTTTAAATGTTTTTTTCTACATTTTTCATACATCAAATAAGCAGCTTATAACGTTTTTGTGTGTGAGAGGGTGTAGGCGAACAAGGCTTCAAAATTAGAACCTGGAGTTTTCTAAAAAGGCATTGGAGACTTTTGGAAATTGTTAGCATTGTATCAGTCAACAACCCTTATTTCTTGGAAATAAAATTCCTTCCAGTGATTTTTATTTCATTTTTTTAATAGTCATTTCACTTCTCTGCACATCTCATTGACAAAGAGTTTGGCCACCGTTGCCTTTGGTTTCAGCACTGTGCCACCGGGACAGCCAGCAGGTCGCTGGGCGCTCATCTCCATTGTATTTGGTTTTGCTGTTTCAGTCTTCATTTCTTGACTTGTATCTTTTCAGGTGTGTGTGTGAATGTGTGTCTGCGTGTGTGGAAGAAGAAGGAGGGAAGGTGGGGGAGGAAGTGTGTAAAGCTCTTCTGTCTTTGAGATGTTAACCGAACAAATTGTGGTGATATCCGCATCAAAGATCACCAGTTCGTTCTGCAGGAAGAATGGAGCTGCCGTCATAAGCTACTTTTTAATCAGTTCTGAAGGCCACTTCATGACGTATTATAGCAGAAGCAATTGTTTTGGTAACCTGGTCTTAAATGTTGCCTATCGTATTACAAACATTTTCCCAACATAGGCTACTTTTAAAACAGTTCTGAAGGCCACCGCATCTCCTGTTACAACAGAAGCCAAGTTTGGTCACCCGGTTCCAAATACTGCACAAACTAAAGTACCTTCTTTCACATTTTGTCTCAGATCTGCCAGTTAAATGAGAGAATAGCGGAGTCTTTGTTAACTATGACTGGCATCTGAATTGCCTCCATCCTGTAGTAACAGGAATAGCAGCCAAATTCCAACCACTTTCACTTTTTCTGTAGAACAAAGCATTCTCTCCATGATCTAAATCACTCTGTTCAGAGCAGCAGAATCATATCTACTGGGGTATTTTTTGTCAATGGGTTTAAAGGCTAAACATTCCCAGGCTTATGCTTCCTGTAGATTTTGTTAGTTGAGGCTTATTCTCCATAGATAAAAGTTCTTCTCGAACTGTCCATCCTGATTGTTTATTTTAAGGTGATTTATATGTCGCTGGATTTGTACATATCTGAAAGCAGTCTTGTAATTGGTACATTCCCAATGGTCTTTTTGAAAAACACTTCTTCTATCGTAGACGGACTAATCGAACGTAAAGCTGGTAAAAGCAATAAAAGTTTTCCAAAACGACAGGGTTGTGTGGGGTACCTGGGAGACAGAGAGAGAAAAACTTGTTGAAATTTTTAGATATTTTTGCAAAGAAAATCTTTTGCTATACAGAAATGACCAATATTCAGCAAATTTTTCAGATGGGTACTACCTATGCTAAACCTGGTGTTTTGAACTTACATGAGCAAGAAGGTTGATCCCAAGGAAAACTCTCTTAACAGAGGTTAGCAAAATATAGACCAATGTCTCTGAGTTTTGATTATCTCCTTTGTTTATTCCCTCAGAACTGTAGTAATACAGAGACAGGATCTGCTCTGACTTGTCTCTCAGACAACAACTGCGTTCTTGATACAGTTTAGGGAAGAGCTTGACCTACAATAAATACCCTGTCATTTAAAGTGCAATTTAAACCTAGCTGGATTGTCATGGTAATCAATTTGCCCCCTTTTGGTTGCCTTATACGTTGAATACCAATTCACATTTGGAAAGAATTTTTTTATTAAAGAAGCTGTGTTTTATCCCCAGGGAATATATTTGGGTAATAGGCTATTTTCCATCCTTTCTCCCAGCTTTTGAAGCCAACACAACATAGGAAATGTATTCTAGTTGTGCTTACACTGATGTTATACCAGTGTGAGTCTCAAACCTCTGCTTACAGTGGTCTCCCTAAAAGGAGGAGTAGATCATGTGGAGAAACATTTTGCTTCTCCAGTCCACCCTCCCTTGCGTCCTGTTGAGAGCGACTCCACTGCTGTAGCACCGGCAGGAAGGTAAATTCAAGCCTGAGGATTAAACACAAGCTGAAAGCCCTATCCTGTTGGAGTCAATGTGGACTGTGGAGTCTGTCAGTGGACTGCACTTTTTTCCTTGTCAAAGGGTGTCTTTTGCAACAGGTACTGTTTTCCCCAGAAGTCGTGAACCAACCAGAGCAGCTATTGCAGGAGATACTAGGTGCAGTCTTCAGGCTTCTCCCCTGTCCCACCACTCTGAAGTGGTCCGTAGGAGGAGGCTACTGATCCATTCACAGCCAGCGGTTCTAGAGTGTGGGGCTGTACTTTGCTTAGTAAATTTTGTGCATTCCTGGGCTCACCCCTGTATGCTTTGTGGAATGACAGCTACAGCTTTTACACCAGGTTTTAAGATTTCTGTATCCCAAGGGACTTATCCTGAATGAGACAGGGGGAAATATTTTCATCCCAAACAATGATTCTCATCACTCTGCAGCAGCACCAAAATGAGATTCACAGGTTCTGGGCGTTTTATTTCAACCTGAGAACAGACTCAGGGAGCATCTTGGAAGAGTCATTTAACTTCCTTGTGTCCCAATTTCTGTGTCTGCAAAATGAAGGAAATGACATAGGGATTGGAGATCCTAGGTGACAAGCGCTCATACTGCTGAGAGATGTGATGTTATTTTAAGCATATCTATTAGCAGTATTTAATTGAATAAAATGTGGAGGAAAATCTAGCCTTCTGAAATGCAAAACATTCCACAGCAGGTATCACTTCCTGGGGGAAGATCTCTCCTTTTAGTGCTTTTCCATTTTTCTAAATAAATTGAGGTGCTGGAGCATGTCTGGAAAAGGGCAATGAAGCTGGTGAGGGGTCTGGAGCACAAATCTGATGAGGAGCAGCTGAGGGAGCTGGGGGTGTTCAGTCCCAGAGAGAAGGCGGCTGATGGGAGACCTTATTGCTCTCTACAACTACCTGAAAGGAGGTTGTAGCGAGGTGGGGGTCAGTCTCTTCTCCCAAGTAACAGGTGGTAAGACAAGAGGAAATGACCTCAAGTTGTGCCAGGGGAGGTTTGGATTGGATATTAGGGAAAATTTCTTCACCGGAAGGGTTGTCAAACACGGGAACAGGCTGCCCAGGAACATGTTGAGTCGCCATCCCTGGAGGTGTTTAAAAGATGTGTAGGGACATGGTTTAGTGGTAGACATGGTAGGGTTAGGTTAGCAGTTGGACTTGATGAGTTAAGAATCTTTTCCAACCTTTTCTATGATTCTCTTTCATTGGGAAATGCCAAATCCCAGCAGGCTGACAGCCAATGTATACTTGCTGTAACAGCCTGATCCCCATTTCAGTCAGTGGAAATGTCACCTTCACTGCACCTGCAAGAAGTATTGAGAGAAGACACTGCTCACCTGGTATGAATGTAGCTGTTCAGAGTGAGCTGGGCTTCATCTTGAAGGGCTGCAATGGCGGCAGCGTTTCGGAAACTCCTCAGTTCAGAACCACTGTGTGTAGGCACTGGAAAGCAGATCAGTTACTAGTTCAGCTTGACTCTTGGGTGGGTCAAAAGAGTTCAGCTAGTGCTATTAATGGAAATTAAATGTTCCCATTAGTTCCCCAGCACTCCACTGTCAGCCTTTCAAAATGCAACACTGGCTATTGGAATTCAATGCCGGGAAACCTGTTGGATGATATAAAGCTATATCTGATTCAAAACGTCATTTTTGCTTTAAAGTAGTGACCTGATAGTTGCCAGACCAGACAGGCAAGAGATTCTTTCTGCTTACCAGCTTTAAAAGTGACAATGCATTTGAGACAGGCAAATTCGGTAGCATCTAGCCGAAGTTGTCTAAATCTAGCCACAACCTCCTGTAAAGCCTGTATTTCTGAAATAATTTTATTCAGCTTCTGAGAATCTGTATTGTCACCATTCATGCCTAAAACAGAAACAGATGAAATAAATCATATTAAAGGCATTTGCTTTATTTTATATTGATTTCTGACAAAATCCTCTGTATCAATATCCACTCTATTGTCACACTTGTCTATCTGGTTCCATGTAAACTGACTATATTGTATGAAAGTTAATATAAAATCTTCTCTTGGATGATAACAAACACAGTAATTTGCATTTAAATGACAATGCAAGCAGTCATGAATACAACAAAACAACATTATTTGCATTTAAATATAGATTTATAAATGACAGGTATGCTCTATTGTTCAGTAGGAATTTGTTATTCTTTACATGTTGTTCTTTTTTCAGTAATGTATTTTTATGGTAATTTTTGTAACAAAGTCATTAAATTGTGCAATTCTTACCAGATACAGCCAGTAGAGTGTTAGCATCAACTGGAATGGCCCATTGTGCTATTCCTAGAACAAACAGTTCTCTCCAAGCATCTTCCAAAAGCATCAGCTGTCATACAATAGATGTACAATATAACATAGTGTATAATTTATAGATTTATAAACAATTTAAATATGTAAATTTCTGTTATTTTAAAAACCACTTTAAATGCCTGTCATGGTATTTTCCCCACAGCATTCGTTAGCTCTTCTCTTAGCTTTTTGAGAAGGTGTCTAGAAATAAGACTACGCATTGTAGAAAAGCACTGAGGGTTGGCTCACTGTGCACTATGTTGTGGACCAAAAGGGATGACAAAAAGAGAAAGGGGAGTGAGAACTCCCGCCCCAGAGAGCTTGCACACAACATGAACGCTCCCCTGTGTTTCTCAGCACAGCATGGGCTCTCTCCTCCTCTACTTGGCCGCTTAGAGCTGTCCCAGGACAAGTTAGAAGAGTGCTGTCCTATTGCTCTCTAGGGATTACCCTCCTTTCTCTCAGGAAGGCAGGATTTGTGAAGAAAAACCTGGAACACATCCTGAAATTACATCACTCAGTTGGGAGCACTACTTTAGAGCACGTATTTATCTTTAACCCCTTCCTTACTAAGCAAGTTTTTAGCTCTTTCAAGCCTTTGGCTCTTTCAAACCATCTGGAGACACATACAGTTTCTCAGTGTCACCTGTTTTCTTGCTTTTTACTTGAAATCACTCAGAAATTCCAGGCACTGAGAGCTATTTCCTTTCAGAGAACTGAGTATCTGAGCTCCCACACTGACAGCATTGCTAGTTCTTTGCAAGCGATTTTTGTGTGTTGCCCTGTTTTATGGAGGATGTGTTTTTTTCTGTTTGGAGGCAATGCCTTTGATTTCCGTGGAGAGGCAGTGGTGCATCTGCAGCAGAGGCATGACTCCTGGTAGTGCAGACTGGCAAAGCCAGCACAGACGTGTTTCGTCTTGAGGGCATTTATGGATGGTTGGCCCAGACCAGCTCTTAAGAGGGGCTTGGAGGGCCCCCAGTTCAGCTGAAGTTCATGGCCTAAGGGACATGATGTGGTGCGTATACATTGCTGGGACTTCATGTCTCTCAATAGGGTGGGAGAGATTTGGAAGGGTGAGAACTGCAGTGGACTCAGGAGGAATCATCTGATGGCTCCATGCAGTGAAAACAGATTGCCCAAAACTTATGCAGAAAAAAAAAAAAGCAAACCACAAGTGTTAATATTGCTATGGTCCCTGAAAGTATCAGCAGCGTAGCTTCTTAGGAGAATAGGAAGGAGCATATTTTAAGTCTACAAATATTCTATAAAATGAAGAACAAAGTAAAAAAATACTTCTTACCAAAAGAATTATGATTTCCTTGGAATCAGAGATGTGAAAGTAATGGATGATACAGAAAGCATGCAGTTAGAGTGAATCCTTTGTCTATGTGCTAACTCTTAACAGTATTACGAGTTTTAAACCGCACTGTTCCAATCAGAACGGGAGGCAGAGCTCTCACAGTCTCTGCCCTCAGTTATCGCCGCAGGCTTATGCCCATTTTGTGCCTTTTTTGTGCTACGTGCTTTGCAGAACTTCTATATAACTTGACTAAGGAAATCGTGAAAGTATTTATGTCTCTGTTTGCATGTAGTTACTGTTTGAAGTAACTACATTGGATTTTACAGTACTGGAAGCTGCCCAGATTTTTGTGTGTAATAGGGAGGGGAAGGGGATCTAGGGTGCAGCACCCATCTCAGCTCTGTTCTGAGAGCGGCTGAAACTGCTTTTGAGTCTCCTAAGCACTGCAGCCTGTGAACCCAGCCCCTTCTCCAGATAATCCTGCCTGATGGATGTGCAGGATTCTGTGTGACATAGGAAATGATTCTCCAGCCTTTCATTTGCTTTTGTAGAACTTTTTTTGTAATTCATTCATGCAGATACAATGGTAATGAATGGTGCTTCCTGGAAGATATCAATTTCATATGTTCTTTCCCACTAAGTCTTTAAAGTCAGAAGACTTTAGAAACAAGAGACTATTCCAGTAGCTGAAGCTTTCTTCATGCCTATGCATAAGTCTGTAAAACCATCAATTAAAATAATTCATGCTGAAGTCATACTCAGCCCTCCTTCTTCAAAGAAACAAGAAATACTAGGATTTCTGAAGGACTGGTTTTTGCTTCTTAATCGACCCCATCCTGTAAGTACGACCTTTTGTTGGTGACCTGCATTGGGCCAACCAGTCTTACAGACAAGGTGGGCAGGTGTGCAGGCCAGCAGAATTTCAAGCATGGTATTTTTGTTGTGTGGCTTCCAGTCCACGATGGGAATTGCCCTATGGAGCTGAGGAAGGGATACAGCCTCCGTTTTACTGAAGGTAGTATCACAGCAATTCTCGGACTTGTGTTTTGTCAGCAAATTGGTTTCCTTGCCTTCGAGATGAAACTGTCACAGAGTCCTGGAATCACAATGTGCTTGCCTTTTCGGAAGAGTCCAAACAAAAGCAAAATCCAGGAAAAGGATTTAGACTCTCCTCAGGCAGATGTCAGGGACACAAAAAGAGAAATGCAGACGTTTTCAGCTGGGCCATTTTAAAATTAAATAATGCAATGGCATTATTATAAAAAAAGCAACTGTATGATTATTCATGAAATAAGGTGATTAAAATCAGAGTTATTTCTTCTCCAGCTCTCCTGAATATGACAGGGGAATCATGCAGAAAGAGGCCCAGGTCAAAGCTTTAGAGCTGAACAGCTCTGAGTTTTGAGGAAACTGGCTTGCATTGAGGTACAGCAAGTCAAGGGGGTGTTAAGCAAAAGCTGGGATTTTAATATGTGATTCACTAACATTAGTCCCTGATGTGAAAGTCAAAGAGGCAGTGGGTTATTTAAAGATAGTGGGAACACTCTGGTACCTGTGCTGTCTCAGGCATGCTTGATCATGTGCAATGGAGACTTCCCTTCCTCCCATATCCTGCTGCCCCCTCCTCTGCACACTGACAGAGATGACCTTGTGGGAAATGCATCCATTTTATGTCAAATAAAGCCTTTGCCTAATGACCTGCCTGTGGACCTCACTGGTCTACAGAAGCCCAGCCTCCTCCTGCGCGCTGAGGCTCCAGCTGAAGTGGCACGCTTGCTGTGGCCCCTAATATTTAGGCCTATTTCTGTGGTTGCTTAGTACGACAGAGCCGGTAGAAAACGCTATTGGTTTCCTAAGAAGCTTTTTTCTCTTTGAGTTCAAAATATGTGTTTGCATATCAACTGCGATGCTTGCAACGTGCATCCGTGGAAGGGAACCAGTTCCCCTGCTGACTGCTATGTAACATCTAAGGCACAATGTTTCTAGTTACCATTTTGGGAAATTAGCTCAATCATATCAAAGTGTTAGACATCTTTTATGATTGGAGCTTTGCGTAGATTTCTCCCCTTCCATTTTATAATTATCTGATTACTTTTTTTAAAAATTAGTGCATTATACAAAGCACACTGAGTCCTCATCAAGAATCAGGTCATTAAGAAATTGCTTCAGCTCCTATGGTTCACATATGATTTACCTGAGGCAAAGGCAAATTGTCAGAGAGGAAAACAAGACAAATTAAGAAAGATTGTAATTAATGGTGAAAAATATTGGGGGCTGGCCAAATTCTGCTTCCCCCATATTGGTGTAATTGTAATGTAAGTTCACATTCACTTCATGAATAAGAAAAGGTTTTGGCAGTGT
>KZ505731.1:16921-60065 GCA_002844005.1 Limosa lapponica baueri
TTTTTTTTTTTTTAACGGCGTTGTTCCTGATTTTGCATAGAGCGGCTGCAAAGAGCCGTGTAGCTGGGTCATCTTAAATAAACGAGGACTCCGTAGTCTTCGCTAAGAAACCAAACTGCATCCAGTTCTGGGTGGGAATAACTTTTTTCGTTAGGTGGTCCCGCCGCAGTCACAGCTCGGTAAACGACCGCTGGCTGGGTTAGCCCTTGTGATCCTTATCTTGAAAACCTCGTTAAGAGGAGTCCTGGGAGTGTAATGGCCACTAGCTGCTTTGAGCTCTGTGAGTGGGGTTCAATGATCTCCTGTCCCTCCAATTAAATTTGTCAAATTAATTGGAAGGCGCTGGGGCTAGTGGTGCAAGTGAGGGTGGTGACCTGCCGATCCAGTCTGCAGGTAACGTGCGCGTGGAGCTTCATGGTCCCGCATGAAGTGAACGTACCGCTGACAAAATCTTAAAAACCTGAGCGGCACTGGATTAAATCCTTCCCCACTTCTTTTTTTTTTTTTTTTTTTTATAATTTATTTATGTAATTATGCGGTCCGGGTATACTAAATGTCCTCTGAACTCACTGGGAGCTTTCGTTTATTTAAATAATTCCTCCTTGTCAGTGACATGGCAGTCCAGAAGCTGTTATTACACCCAAGTTATGTGCACTTTCTCTGCCTGGTGGGAACCGTGGAATAATAAACGTGGATCCCCTTGCGACCTGCCCCTGGGGAGGTGGCACGAAACAGGGTGTTGCCCATGCAAGTGTCCCCTTCTGCACAGCCCGTTCTGCTGCTGCCCTGCAGCTGCTGTCAGGTGGTGATGGCCTCCTGCTAGCAGGTCCTGGAGGTGGCCCTCCTGGGGGGGTGGTGGTGGTGTCTCTTCCGTGCCTGGTGTTTGAAAGTGGTTTTGAAAGCCTCCCTGGCTGAGCCTTATCTGTGTAGGAGTTACACATTGAAAGTCTGTCTTTGCCCCTTTTGATATATTTCTGCAGTAAGCCCCTTGGCACTGGTGGAATTTTGCAGGTCAAGGTTGTTGGCTTGTGAAGTCAAAGTTGCCCGTGGTGTTTGCAAGTCTACACCCCCTGTTTGGGATGTGTCTATTGCAGGAGCTGTTTTTATTTTCCCTTGACGGTATTATGCATGCATATTAGAAAAATGTTGCTGTTGAACATGTAAACGGAGGGAAATCCTGTCCAAGTTACCCAGGAGAATTCCCAGCAAGAAAAAGCCCATGATGCCCATCTGTAATCTGGGACAGATTTCCAAGGTGCAAATACAGACTGTAGTATGCAGACTGTAGTGGGGGCAGCAGTAATCCTCTGCCTAGTGAATCAAATGCAAAATCAGTCACTTGTCAAGTTTCAGGGTAGGTAGCCGTAAAGCCCCCAGCATGGTGTTTGCTGGCTGGACAGCATGCCCTGTTTGGCTTGGGAAGGTGGCTGTGTGAAATTGATCTGCTAGTTCAGATGAAGCAGAAGAGGTCCTCTCTATCCTCAGGAAGCAGGGAATGGGGTTTGTTTGCATCCATGTCCACAGAACCACAGAATGATACGGGGTTAGAAGGGACCTCTGGAGCTCACCTAGCCCAGCCTCCCTGCTGGCGCAGGTCCAGACTGCATAGTGACTGTGGGCTTTGCCAGTGCCAGCTAAGCTATGGAATAACATCACTGTTGGGGAAGAAGCGGGGAGCTCCTGCTGCAGGCCTGGCCAGCTGTCTGCAATGTGTGTGGATGGTTCCCTACCCTTGCCGTGCTTCTGCCACGGTAGCTCTCTCAGCACAGGGTACTGTGCACTGAAATTCCCTTGAAGGGATAGATTTCCAGCAAAGAGCAGCAGATTGCAGATACAAGCCCACATAAAGAGCTGCATTATATTGATGAAGAAGACACAGCAGAGCCTTGCAAGCAGATGAATTTCTTATCCCCAGCAGCTGTGTATCAGCAGCGAGGAGGGTCATGCTTTTCACAGTATACTTTGCCCAAGGGCAGCTGTGTCGGGCGCATAGTCAGCTTTAATGTCTTCATGTGGGCCTTGTTGGAAGAAGATGTAAATAGCACCAGCACTTCATAGGTTTGTTTCTATACATTTGGACAGAAAAGGTGTTGGTTTTGAATAGCTTTATAACTTACTTTATATTCTCCTGTAACCACTGACTGGATCGCGACCTCGACACCATAGAGAGTACCTACCAAGGAGAAAAAACAGCGTTGTGTTTGAGTCTTTCATTGCTGCCATTATAAATTGTGCTCAAGCCAGAAAGTGTGCCCTACGCCTGTCTTCTTGTCCGCAGGTTGCGCTGAGAAGGCAGCAAGCTCAGGAAGAGGAGCTGGGCATCAGCCACCCGGTGCCCCTTCCCAGCGCCCCCGAGACGTTCGTGAAGAAGAACAGCGGTGGCAGCTCTTGCCTCTTGTTGGAAAACAGCAGCCCCACGCACTCGAGTACGGCCACGACGGCAGCTAGCACGCCGCCAGGTAAAGTGCTGGGAGGGCGATGCTGACTGCTTGGGGCCAGGGCTGACCTGGCTTACCTGCTGTTGCACCTCTTCCCCTGCCTGCAGCGGTGGGGCTGTGGAGAGTCCCCGCTCCGGGAACTGCGTTGCACGGTTGGGACGGACGGTTAGCAAAAGGGAAGAACCCAGGATCAGTCCTTCGTATTTTAATTATTATTTTTACTTGAAAATCAAAATCAGTTTGGTATAGACTGGCGCTGTAACTGAATTCAGTAGGGCGCATACCTGCAAGCAGAGGTTTATGAGGAGCTTTTCTCCTTTCTCCCAGAATATGTGCTCCTGCCACAGTCCTGGCAACTGCGTGTTGGCTGCCTGTGTATCTTCCTCAAAACTGGGGAGTTTTCAGCATTGTATAGGAGCCAAGTATGTAGGTAATGTCATTGACCCAGCCCGCCTTACGTGGCTCGGTGTGGTGGTACATCTGCTTTGTGTGGCTGGGTGTGACGAACTACGAAAGGCTGACGCAGCCCTTCCACTCTGCTAGACCTTTCTGTACTGCATGTAACCCTTGTAAACCAAAACAACAACAGCAAAAAACAAAACAAAACCCCAACCAAAACCCAAACAGTATTTGTCTGCAGATTCGGTAAAGCCATGGCTAAGCACAACTGGGACTTAAAGGCACTAAATCGAAGACTCCAGGCAAAATGTTTTTTCTGATGCAGAGCTTATGGCTGACAGATACAGCAATTGAGTATGTATAAAAATGGAACTAATGTAATTGACTTCTGTTGTATAGACAGAAGAAAGCAAACAAACATAGAGGAAAGAAGCAGGAAATTTCTTTCTTTTTTTAATCATCTGTGCTGATATCAATAATACAGGCGAATGTACTTCCTGGTTAAAAAGATGCTTCTGTAGTGGACAGTGCCTTGCATTAACTAATAAAAGGACAGCACATGCTTGTGTCTGTCAAATGTCATCACTCTGTTTTGCAGGCCATTTAAAGCCATGTCAGATGGATTTGTTGCATCCGTTGCAGGTAGGCAGTTTCACACCAATGTGGAAAGGAATTTCTTTGGGAAGCTTTTAGAAGAACTGGTTGATAAGACGATAAATAGCTTTTTATTAGCTTTTTTGTTTTCATTATTGCAGTCATGTAAGTGTTACCTTTGAATCGATGCAGTTACTCCTTTCATATTTAGATTACTGCATGCTTTGTCTGTAGACATGGAAAAGATTAAAGTAGTATATTCAGTAACGTATAGAGATTGTGTGTAACTCAGGAGAACAAGAAAACCCTTGCTTATACAGGAAGGCCAAAAATGAAATTGTTGTCCTGTCAACAAAATTTGCATTGGTTTTGATCTTAATGTGTTTAAAATGTCATTCATTTATTAATCCCACTTTAATAATTTCTTATTAATTGAATTAAATTATGGTCTTTTAACAAAAAGCATTCATTAAAGAAGCTTAAGGCAATTCACATGCTTGTATGAAGACTTGAAAACATGAAAATGCCTAATTTTAAAGTAATTTGAATTGTTTGGAAATTTTTGGTTGAAGCAATTGTAAATAGTTTTTGCAGTCATCTTTCTTAGGGTGAATTTTTCTGTGTGAGCAATTCAAATACATTGTTTCTCAAGCATTTTACTAAATAACTGTGTGTGGGTGACAACATTTAAAATACACGGCTTCATCTCCAGAGACATGTGAATTCCAGCCAAGAATCAGGGCAGGGTCAGCTTTGTTTACCAGAAACAAAAAGATCCTGGAAGACTCTGGGAATTAATAGAAAATTGGGTTCATTAGTTGTTCTTCGGCACCTAAGTAGCAACAGAAATTCATGCTTAGCTCAAAAGCGACTGCGCTGCATGAAGTTCTATCCCAGCTAATGTTGGTAGGTTCGACTGTTGAAAGCAGTGTTAAGTGCTCGTAGGTATGGGTTTAATGCCACCAATGTCTGCCTGCGGGCTCTGAAGCTGGAGGAGGTGCTCTGTGTTCAGCCAGACCTGTAGGGTGGCTTCACCAGGTGTCAGAGTACAGGCTTCCCCCTGGAAAGTCCGATTTTACAATGAGGAATACTGCTTAAATATTCTGATGCTTGCTTTTTTTTTTTGTTCAGCATATGAAGGTCTTTCGTTGGATAAGAAGCTGCTGGGTGGGATGTGACATGGAGTTCTTGTTTCAAGTGTCAGGTTGTTTCAGGACCAGGTACGCGAAGGATTCTTGCATTGCTGTTTTACCGTTTCACTGGTACCCTCATCTGCAAGCAAAACGGGAGACCCTGTGGTAGCGGCGTCCAGGTGTCTCAGTTTGGTAGGCTGAGGTGCTGATTCTGCAAGCATTTATGGTAATCACGAAGGCAGGCAGAGAGAGTGAAGCCCTCAGTGGCAGAGGAGGCCAGCAGCTCCCTACAAGCCCCGGGGGATCCAGTGGCTCCTGTGGGCGCAGCGTGCCCCACGTGACACCCATGAAGCTGGGCAGGAGGTGGCTTTGACAGTGGTAATCCTGTTCCTCCTGTATGTTTTCGGCTTCACGCGAGCAGTTTTGCCTTTGGAGTCCCCTCACGCAGAGCGCGGTGTGCTGGCAGAGGAGTGATGCGTGCAGGAGTCACACAAATCAGACAGACACAGCGCCAGAGAGAGAGTCTTTCCTCGCTGTATCCATTTTATCGGCAGATCAGAAATATTGTGACACCTGGGGAGACCAGAGACAATTTTTCAGATCCCTTCGTGACATGCTGTTTTTGAAAAGGGGAAAAATGAATTATGGTCATAGCGTAGGGGTTTGTGCATTTACCATCCACTGTGGATGGAGCGTATCTTCCCCACTCAAAATCAAACTGGGAATTTGCAGGGTGGTTGGAAGGGAGCAGACCGTGGTCACAGGGCATTAGGAGAACCTCTTGGAAACAGATTTTGTAGTTTCTGTGCGTTTTCCCTTAAAAACTTGCAGGCTGCAGAGAGAAAAGGCCATTTAGTTGTACAGAGCAGCAGTTGTCCTTCCTTCTCTAGGGCAAGTACATCGTGTTAGGTTAACTAGTGTGTAAAGCTCAGGAAAAAGCCTGTGGTGAGGCATTTAAAACGTGCCTTTCAGGTGTACTCAGTTTTTAAAACCCGAATTCTTCCCTGTTCCATGTCAGTTTGGTACCTCTGCCGTTTTAATATTTAGAAATCACTGGGGGGTGAGGGGGGGTGGGAGGCATGATCGTGGAACGCCTTTGAGCGAGAGCCGCTCACACTGAGGGAAGGAGACGGTGCGTTTCACCTTTCCTCCATTTTATTTGGTCCTCGTCACGGAATAAGGGTGGTGTTTGGCATTTGGCAGATGGGGGTGGTGGTATGGCTGGAACATACATCTCCTGGTGACAGGAAGCTGCTGGGAAGCACCCCTTCTGTCTGCTGCTCTGTGCTCCTGTTGTCCTGGTTTAGAAGCATCCAGTATAGATGGGATTACTGCCCGATGGTAAATGCCAGCTGCTGCTCCGGTGCTCTGCAGTGGTTGATTTCCCATTGACTTTGCGACAGTTGTTAGTAACGGGGTTGTTCAGGTGCCTTGGTAGCATCACTGCCACGTTGACAAGTTAAACATGGAGTTCTCAGCAGTTGTGAGTAATAAGCTTGGGCTTGTTATTTCCCTTTGCTACATTTATTTTGTGTGACAGAAACAAAATAGTGTTCTTTTTACCTTTCTCTAAGTAGGTGCTGCCTTCACTTGGAAACTCTTTGAGGATCAGATGAGTTTTTATCTGCTTGTAAATACGGACACTAGTGGGGTCAGCAGTAATCCTGTGCCTAATGAATAATGGTACTGAGATCCCTTTGAACTTGCGGTGTCCTCGGTGCCTCTGAAAACACTACCTTGCCTTCTTTAGCCTTCCTTTGCTTTTTTTATGTTATCTTCTGCACTGACCTTTTCTGTGACACTGTATTGTCATTTCAAAAATTGGTGACCTTGCAGATGTTGTGCTGCATAGGTAATGAAGCTTTTTAAAAAAGTAACTATAGCTGGAAGATACCATGGCCTGAGTTTAAAAAAAAGTGAGAAATTTTCTTTTTGAAAGAAAATCCTTTTAACTCTTTACAGTATAGTGCCATACGCTGTTAGAATTTCGGTTTTGTCAAAAAAATCTCATTCTAGTCAACTGATGGACAATATGAGGAAGCTGCCAGGGAAATTCCACTGTGAGACTGCTTACGCACTGATTGCGAGGAGCCTCCATCCTTGGGGAGACTCAAAACTCAGCTGGATGGTGCCCGAGGACATGATCCAACTGGGAAGTTGGCTCTACTTTGAGCAGAGTTTGGGCCAGCTGGCCTCTGGAGGTCCTTTCCAAACTAAGCTATTCTGTGAATCTATGAAATGCCTGCTTTTTTTTTTTTTTTTTTTGTATTGACATTAAGTCAACATACTGAAATTTGAAATTCAGCCAGCCTCAATACTGATCGGCATTTGCAAGCCTGGGAAAGAAATCCTGACTCTTTTGACCTAAAAGCACTCGATGACTAAATCTATGGTAGATTTCAAGAGAAGATGAGCACTGTGTGGGTTGACAGGTGGTGGAGAGGATTGCTGGTTGAGGTGGCGTCAGCCTCAGCAGGACTGAGCAGTAAGGAGAAGGAGGCATTAGCTGCTTTGCCTGCCCATGCCAGGGCTGACATGATGGCTGCATGTCCTCAGAGGTCTTGGTGGGTCTGCAGTGGTTACTGGTCCATGATCCTGCTCTTTCCTTTTGTCTTTGTCTCCTCATTACTGTCTGATGGTGATTTTCTCCTGCTGTGCCCACTATTTCTTCATCGGTTTTAGTTGCTGGCTGCCTCCTGGTCCTGCCCACTCTCCTTTGATACTGAGAGCCAAGCAGCCCCATCCATTGCTTCCTTCTTTTTCTCCAGCTTCTCCCCCAGCCAACAAATCTCTGTTCAAAAAAAAAAAGACCATAATTGAACATTGATGTGTCTTTACTGGATTGTAACAGCTGGCAAAGAAATAAGCTTTGCATCCGTCACCTGTGAATAACTAATACCTTTTCATCCATAATCAGCTGTTTTGCCAACTGCAGTTGGCTGCAGTTACAGTGAGAGAAAAAGAATGACATTTGCCTGTGTCTTGCTAAGAGTTTGCGAAGTGTCTTACCTCTCTTGCGTTGGCATTATTTCCACAGCATGAGTTAGACTTTTTCTTGGGAAGCAGTTGCTGGAGATGGTCTTCTGTTGGTATGATGGTTTTCTCAGTTGTAAACCTCTTTCAAGCTGGATTAAGCTTGCAGGGATTGTTTCTATTTGAACAATTTGTTCTTGGTTTAGGCTAAAACTTTCCCCTAATAGGCTTTTTACATTTCTGACTGGTACAGCTATGGGATGAGTGAAACTCTTTGCGGTGTGGTGGCCATGGCTTTGGAATTTTCAGTTCCTCCTGAAATCACATGTCTTTTGCTCGGAGTTGTTTAAAAAGGCATTGTGTGTGAAACAAGGGGGGCGTTTCTGCCTTTCTCCGCTGCTTTGGTTTCGTCGTACTTGGGAACGCTGCAAAGGAGTTTTGAGCATCTCATTATAAAAGGACATAGATAAATCTGAAAGGATAGAGGGAAGAGTGACAAAAATGATGTATGGCTTGTAGAAAAGGAGACTAAGGGTGGGTATAACAGTCTATAAATATTTGAGAGGTAATAATATGGAGGAGGGGGAGGGATTATTTACAGTGCTTGAGACAGCATAACAAGGAGCAACGGCTTGAAACTAAAAAAGACAAAATTAAATTAGACAGTAGACACTTTTTCTCCTAACTAGAAGTGCAATTAGCAACGGAGTGACCTGCATAAGGACAAGGGGGTAAGTGAAGCATAATCAGGAGAGGTGTTTAAGAGTGTGTTAGATTATGATCTCAAGTGATTAATATGGGGGTAAACTCTGATCAATGTGCAGGTTAAACTAGATGACGGAAATCTCCTGCAGCTTTGTCATCTCTTGTATGATTCATTGCCTCTGGCCGTTGTTTGGCTGTGTTAAATAAATCATAATGTTACAGGGTTCTGCATCCCTGATTAGATGTTTCCAGTTAATTCTCCAGTTCTGGAGCCTGCAGCTTGCAAAGCTTGCACTTTCCCTGTTCCTCCTTTCAAGCAATAGGCATTCGTTGTCTTTGCAGCTTTGTGTGTGTGTGTGTGTCTGAAATAGGTAGAACTAGTGGCAATTTTCAGAGTTAAGAGTCTGAATGAAGAAGTTTTCCTTTCAGGCTTTTGATTCTGTCTGAAGCTTCAGTAGAAGTGTAAAAATAAATACCAGCGTAAAAAGACTTGGAAAACCTCAGAGAAGATTGCTTTTCTTTTTGTGTGGCAGTGGTACTGTGGGTCCAGGGCTGTCTTCACCAGGGGAGGGGGCTGGGGAGATCTTTCTGCAGTGTGTTGGAGAAGCAGGGGTGGCATGGGACCAGCCGTGACCTACCCAGACCTGCTTGCCTGGGGAGAGAAGGGCTGCTCAGCCCCAGGGCTTCTGTGACTGCCTTTTGGTTGGAGGGGTGGAGGTGAAAGCCCACAAGCAGCTCAGCCAGTATTTCCATCCTTCTTTCACGTTTCAGAAGAGCTTTTTTCCCTTAAAGAACTGGGAGTAGATTTATTTATTTTTTTTGCATTTTCCAAAATCTGTCTCCCTAGGGCTTTCTCTGTTTGCAGCATCTTTCTGTCCGACTTTTCTCACACCAGGTGAGGTTTCCAGATGTAGAGCTACCAGTTAGAGCAAGGTTCCTGATGAACGATGGCTACACAGACTTTACTGTGTGTTCTGTCCTAGCACCCGGTTGCTGGGGGTTTCTCTTCCCACCGAAGGCCGGAGGGGCTGGTGGGTAGCCCCTATTGTTCTTTGTGCTTTGGAAGCTCTTTCTCCATCATGCTGGCATTTGCATATGTGCATTCACAATTAAAGAGTTATCTGTGCTGGCCTGTGCTTTCCATTTGTCATTATGAACACTGAGATAAGGAATGGGGTGGGAGCAGAAGATGTACTAGGAATTTTCTGTCCGTGGGCACATTATTACACTATCTGCAGCTAACCTCTTGTTCCTTTCTATGTCCTTGAAACAGTTATTATGACTGATCTGAATGTGTGGGTCTTTCTTTTTGTTTGTAGAAAAGATGTAAGTGGGGAGTGAAGGAGTACTGCACGCTTCCTTAACTGAACACTGGCATGACTTCTTGCCTTTTTTTTTTTTCCTATGCTTTCTTATACCTCGAAGACTGCTTTAGTTTGCTTTATTTATCAACTAACTTCCTAACGCAGCCTGTTGGCCTATTTTTCATTTTCAGTAGATTTGTCACTTAATGACATGGGGAGTAAAATGCAGTTTTGAAGGTTCCTTTGTAGGAACACTTTTTCATATGCTGCTTCTAATTCCTTGGGTTTTTTTTCCTGAACTTTGTTAAACTTTCTTCTGAGTTTGAGTACCTGCTGGTCTTAATCAGAGTTGTGAATAGCTCAGTTATATAAGTACAAGCGTTGTTCGTGCACTTATGCCCTATGTTTTCTTGAAGAGCTTGTGGAGAGTCTGTTAAGCGCTGAGCTTTTCTTCCTTTGCAATGAGATTGGATGCCTAATTATTTTATGACTGTTTTTTTTTCTCCAGTTCCTGTCTCTAGTCTCTGTTCATAATATGTATATGGCTTACAGCATAGGCCACCATTTGCTGACTTGGATGCCTATGGTTGTGGGCACACCTGAACCTGATGTAAGCCACTGTAGTTCCAGTCACCGTGCATTTCTGTCTATCAGTTGTGCATGAACAGAATTCATTAGCAATCAATTTGTATTTGGATGGAAGCAGATTTTATGAGTCTAAATGTTGTTGCATCCATGCAACACTGGCGATCGTGTACAAAAGTGATGCACATGCGTGTGATTTTGGCACTCTTGCCCAGGCGCAGTGGGTGTCCACAGTGGTTCTTCACCACTCCTGATAGTAGTTTTTCCATCACGTATTAGGTAGATAGAGTGAAAAAGCCCTCCTGTTATTTTTAGTTGGTCTTTTTTAGAAAACTTTTGGGTTTCTGTCATCATATGGCTTATAACCAAGCACGAACTCCAGCTAATTCCAACAATCGCCCTACTCCCTTTATTATTTTTAGTGTGAGCCATAATGATTTTATCCCAGTCATATTTCCTCCAAGGTCTCCTATCTCAGACACTTGTAAAGCCTTCCCTCCCTTCTAATGTTCTCTTTGATCTGTTGTTAATGACTTAAATCCCTTTACGTTTAATCCACACCAAGTTTCTTTCTCCTCCTCTCAATTTGCTTCTTTGCGCCTGCAGGTGTCTGGGCTGTTTTCCCAGAAATCTGGTTTTCTTTCCTAATTTCCTTTCTCCCTTAATTTCTTATTCTATTTTTTTAAAATTGTGTTGATTTTAAGTTTTGCTCCCATTACACACATTAGTAGCATGTTGGACATCTGAATCCTGTTAGTTAAATGTTTGTAAATTTCTTTCTCAAATCAGGTATCTCAAGATGAATAATAACACATATACATATATATGTACACATAGTAGTCATATGCCCAGCTGTTATACTGTTAATTGAAAATGGCACTTGTTTCTCATGCTCCTTGTTTTCTGAAGCACTAATTTTATTGGTCCTGATCTGGTTAGCTGTCATGCATGATAATAATTTTAAATATATAAATAATCCTGTTGTCTCAGTTCAGTGTGAACAAATATATGCTGAAGCATTAAAATAGTGCCTAGCATCTTCACAGATTCAAAGCCATGTTCAAATATTTTGAGTGTTTTTTCTTTACTAAAGCCATTCTTTTTTTCCAATAAAGTTTTTAATATGATCACTGTAACTATATTACAAAGATCAAAAGTACAAGTAAGGAAAGACCAAGGATTGCCCCCTAGCTCACATAAAGAGATCAACTACTGTGCTCTAGTCAGTGGCAGAAAATGTTGAAAGTGGCATTTGCTGGTGTAGACATCTTATTGAGGGCCTGAAGCTTGCATTAAGTGTGGAAATAAAAATTATTTTCTGTATGTTTTATTTCTTCAGCTGTATTAGGAGGATTTTTAAGTTGCATGCTAAATGTTTGCAGCAGATCGTTTTTATTAAGTGTACGCTAAATGTGAACAAAATGTGCCCTCTCCGGTTCTACTGAAACCAGTGGTGGTATTTCAGCTCCTCTTAGCTGGAGCTGGATTGGGGATGTGTGTAATGACTGGGAAAATTACTCTGCCGAGCTGCAGTCTTTTGGCTGGGATTTCTCCCTCCTTGTTTTTTTCAGTTGTATTGAGGAATGCACATGCAGAGTTAACAGTCATTTGACCCATTATTGGATAATAATTTTGCATGTGGAAGAGAGGAAGAAATGCTCAATATTTTTTTCTGATTTTTGCTTTGAAGAAAGGCAGAGGATACTGCTGTATATAGAGATGGTGGCATTCTGCTTTTGTTTCCAGCGGTAACTGAAATCAGCAGGATTGGATTACTTGCACGCGGTATTTAAAAAAAACCCACCCCAAACAACAGAAAACTTGGCTGAGGATCTCTCTGGTCCATTAGTGCTGATTTCCAGTAAGTCTTTTAACACTGAGGAAATTCCTAAGGCCTGGAAGAAAGCTGATGTGATGCCAGTGTTTAAGAAAAGCGAGTGTGGTGGGATGAGAGGCTACAAATCAGTCAGCATGACATCAGTTTTTGTGAAGACAGCTGAACAGTCCACAGCAGACTGCAGTGTGCGGGAGGGGGAGAAATGCAACTGTTAAAGGATACTCATGCAACATGAATTAACAGAAGTTTATGAGTAAAAGATTCTGTCCAGTTGGTAATCTTTTATCGTTACAAAATTGGTTGAAGTGACATATTGATGCAATCAAATTCTGCAAAATTCTGCATTTAATTTCTGTATCCCCTGACATCTTGATTAGGAAACTGAATTGACAGAAAATCAATATTGTATGTCTTACGTGGTTTTAAGAAGGATCCTATCAATTTGAAAATGTAGGTCTGAGTAGGGAATCCAATGCAGCGGTGATCCTGGCAAAGTCTGACAGGGACCTGCTCTTGGCTGTAGGCTGTGTGGTCTTCCCATTGGTATCTTGGAAGCAAGCCTGGAATCGCCACAAGTTGTCTTGGTAGGTCGTGGAAAGGTGCGTGGACTGGGAGGCAGTGGAGAAGAAAGAAGTGCACTGCAGGAGGGCTTGGCTAGATGGTTGGTCATGTGCAAGCAAGAGCCACTTAAACCCAAACCAGAATGGAGGAGTCTGTCCCTGAGAAACACTGTCACTGCAGAGAAGCTGGTGGCCATGACGGTACTGTGCTGAATGTTAGTGGTTTCCAGTGGAAAAGGATGACCAAGGACTGGTACAAGCCCTTTCAGAGGGACCTGTTATGATGGGAAGGAGGCTTGGTGTCTTCTGTGCCTGAAACCGGTGAGGTGCCTGTGGGACTAGTGGGACTCATTCCCTGGTGAGGTTGTATGTACAGGAAGGTGGCCTCTCAAAGGATATTGTAAGGGATACCATTGGTGGTTATTAAGTAATCATACCACACCGGGCTCAGGAACATCACTGAGCCAAAAATGATGGGAGGCTGGGAGAGGTGGCAAGGGAGGTACCATGTCTGTTTGCCCTGATCATACGGTTCACTAGGGTTCTCGTTATGGCTGGTGGTGGGGATAAAGCCATGTCTGAACCAGCACAGCTGGGCTTGAACTTGGAAGGGCTCAGGCAGGAGACATAGAAATGATTAAAAGACCAGAAAACATACCCTGAGGTGAGAGATGACAGTGTATTTTGCCCTTTAGTGATTCCCTTGTCTAAGATTTAGTTAATACCCCATACGATTGTTCCAAATCGCTTGTGCCTTTGCCAGACTAGACCAGCTCAAGTTGAAGTTTTCAGTGTCATTTCATGGGGTGGGTTTTGATGTCATGAACAGAAGCATCATGTGGATGCAGAATCCCATAAAAAGCTTGTGTGTTGGGTGCGTCTGCCACGGGGCTCAAGCAAGACAATAATGAACAGCCTTAATTCTAGGATCTCCCAGATTTTCTTGAAATGTGCTGTCCTTGCTGCTTAACTTTTTGTTCCTCCTTCTGGCAAATGTCGTTCTCGGTAAGATGTGCTGTCACACTTAGTGCTGGTTTAGCCCTTCATAGGTGGAACTGGAAAAGTTTATTCCACTTTGCTCAAGTGATAGCTCCAGCATTACTCCTAGAGGGAGTTTAAAAGTAATACCCATTCCTTCAAGGTGAAAATGAGTATTGTTCTGGGAGTCGAGTAAACCTCGAGAAGCAGGAGAGCGCAGCCGTTTACATCTTCGTGGATAAAGCTGTCTCCTGCCCCGAGGAGACACCTGCCCTGTGCCTGCAGACTCTGCTGCCGTGATGCCCGATAACGCCGTCTGAACCCGTGGTCCAGCTGCTTCGTCCAGTGAGGGGTGTTACAGGACACCCTGACTCTGCCCTAGCTGTCAGAGAGCTGCTGCAGGAGAGGTGCCATGACTGGTTGTTTTGTTTTGGGGCGGTGGGAGGAGGTGAGAAGCGTGGTGGGAGTTGGCAGGTGATAAGAGCCCAGGCAAGGCATAGGCCTGATAAGGAGGTGGGGTATATCAGTCCCTCTGTTCTTCAGCTCCAGGGAAGAGGCCAAGCGCCTGCAAGAGGCTCAGAGTTGTTGGACCGTGCATTTTTTCTTTTTTTTTTTCTTTTGTTTTTTAAATGTGTATTTCTGCTTTGAGAGGAAAAGCTGAGCAACTATGTTCCCAGGGTATGGTCGGAGAGGTACCTTATGGACTGCGGTGGAAATGAGCTGTTTTGGCTATGATTTATTCTCTTTAGCCTGGAGACACAGCTGCTTTTAGCCCACGCGTCTGATATGGCTGATAACAGATATTTCAACCTCTCCCTCTAATAGATGTTCGTGGTAGCACAGCTGGGCATCCAGGGCTGTTTGGGCAGGTGATCCCAAACAAAGAGGAAAATGAACCACTGGATTTGGCGTTTGAGCTCAAGATGGGCTTGTGGCATTGTTGGCAGTTGGGGGAGGGAGGAAAAAACCATGCTTTTCTTGAAAGCTTTCTTGTCAAAAAAATTGGGAGGACTGCAGAGGTGGTAAATGACAGTAGGACAACCCCATACTTCTCAGAAACTTGGCTCCAGGTCAGGGGTACAAGCACAAGCTACCCTGCTGCCTTTGGCCTGTATTTGCTGGCTCATCTTGAGTGCAGGGTGTACTCGTATTCCTGTTAAAAGGTCTCCATCTGCCCAGTCTTTGAGAGGAACCACAGAGTGATGGGCCAGAGGTCTGGAAACTGTGGAGAAACTGCCGAGAAGGGTTTTGTCTTCACAGCAGTGGCTCGGGTAGCCATCTCTCAGGGCCTGAATTCAGGGATGATTTCAGGAGTCTGGGGTCCCTGTTTTTTGACTCTGCTTCTAGGGAGAAGGATTTCACTGGCAGATCTGAAAGGCGCAGTTCTGCATACCTTGTGCTACAGTGATTTATACTGTGTTCTTTTGGTCCAAAGGGAGTACCTGATCCTTGATGTTTTCTTTTATTTGTCATGATGGCAGAAAAGTATCTCAGGTTTTCTTGTATTTGGGAAGTTCATTTAATCACACAGTTCAAAGGCATCAAAATTATTTTTTTTTTACTCAAATTTTCTAAATGATAATTTGGTAAATACCTCTTTTCAGAAAGGGATGTGGGTTGAGAGTTTTATACACACAAGTACCTGAAAGAGAGGTTTTAAGATAAAGCACCCTCTGGAGTATCTTGGTAAAAAGAGGACTAAGGGGAAAACAAAAACCAGGATGGAGGGAGTCAGCTCTCTTGTTTTCTTGAGAGCCATGCTTTTCTGTAGGGTCCAATTCCAGTGTCCACCTGAAGAAGAGGGATGTAAGTGCATGGACTCACAGTGCAGTGAGACTGCTAGCCGAAGCAAACAATACTGGGACCCAAGTCAGTGTCTGGTCCTTCACTGGGAGCTTTGAGAGCAGTGGAGACAAAAACCTTGTCCTTTGTGCACTCACGCCAATGTCCATAAAGGACAATCCCTGTGAATCTCATATTGGACCAAATTTGTCTCTTAAGAACCTGTACTGCATTGACAGAAGCTGTAAATCACGGAGGGGTGCGTGGTGTTTAATGCCCTTTCTCTGCTTACTGAAGGATCAGTAAATGAGCTTCTGTGTGAAAGAGTAGGGCTGAGCAGAGTTACACAAGTGTGAAGAAAAGCCAAAATGGTAGAATCAGATTCTGGGAAAGGGCAGGAGAAAGAGAAGAGGTGGGAGCAGCTGGGACTTTCTCCAGAGCCTGGTGTTCGGGCTTTGCTATGTGTTGCTGTTGTGTTCCTCAGATTCACATTGAGACACTCCAGCCTCCTCTCATTGCCTTCCTTCTCTTACTAAAGAGGTTTCCTTTCCTCTTCTCATTTTAGCTAAAGCAGGGAGCGGGAATAGGGAAGGTGTTAGCATGTCGTATTTTGTATGGTATCACGATGCAGGGTACAAATAATAAATCACACGCTACATGCTTAGACAATTTACTGCTGGCTTTTGTATGTGCTGTGACAAGTGCTCAAAAGGTCAAAAAAGCTTCCTTAACAAATTTGATAAGATAATGCAGTGAGCTGTAACAGCATAAAGTCCTGGGGGCCATAGACCAGAATAGAAGAAATAATTATGCATGGTAATGGGTAATTACAGATAATGGCCTTTTTTGGGGGTGGCAGAAAATACACAGCCCCACAGCCTTGCCTGGAATGAACATTGCCTAGCACATTAACTTTATAGCAAGCTAAAAGTTCAACGCTGGAGTCAAAGATAATCCGCAACTTCTAATGGGAAGAGAACAGAAATATTCCTCTCAAAGGCAGAGTGAGCGTGCAGGTTTTGTTCCTTGGGAGGCAGAGTGTCTCAGCAGAAAGTAAGTAATTGTGCCAGCTTTCTTTGACATCTGAAATAGCTCTGTCATGATTGTCTGGTGGGAGAAACATATTGTTCTAGCATTTCTGATTATGATGTTAGGGAGTGATTTCACACTGGCCTCATTCAAGGCTACTGTCCGACCTCAAAGCCAGCTATGAATTGAACTAATGCGTTGCGAGACTTAATATTGCCAAACCAGTTAATGGGAGTGTACTAATGCTTTATACACTGAGCAAGGGAAGATTGTCAGGTGCAGATCCAAGACGCTTTCGAGGTCTGAAGGCAAGTGTTCCCTGGCTGGATAATTCTTGACGTTTTAATGGCTTAGCTGTCTCCTGCTGCAGAAGTTGACTTGCAGGAAGATGCTAACACTGCAATGATGAAAACAGTCACTCTGAATTGAAAACTGCAGGAAATCTACCTCTTCAGCAACCAAAAGCTGAATTCTGCTCACTGGGCAACAGATGTGCCTTCCTGCTCCTTGAGTAAATGTGTTACTTGAGTAGTCACAGTTCTGCATTTTCAGCAGCACGTCTGTGTATGCGTAGAGTCTCTGTAGGCACAGAGGAAATGAAAACTGCTAGCCATAGGTGTATGTAAGAACTCATGTCGATAAATGCAGGTGGTGATATTCTCTTAATTGCCACACCGCATATACAGAATCCCTTTCCTGAAATACACAATCAGATGGAGACTCATCAGCTGTTATGGCCACATGAGTAAGTTGAACTGTGCCACTGCATGCTCCCAGACATTGAAACGTGACTTCAAGTGCTGTCCTGATTTTGGAAACAGTTCCTGGTGTGCATCTGTCCCAAGGTGACTAATATTCTCCCCGAGTTTCCCAAGTGTAACCATTCCCAGTAGGCAATTTGGTGCTACCACCCTGTTGTAGATGCTGAGAAAGTCTAATAGAATGGCCTCTTTCACCGTTTGACCTCAGCATCAGAGGCTTGCCAAGGCATGTTTAAATTACTACTATCAGTGTATAATAAGATGTATAACTGGCCCTTACCAGTACCAGTAGGAATAGGAAATACTCCATGCTTATTTACAGAATGAGTGAATGTTACAGGCAGAACTTCAGTGTTTCCATTGTTTAGCGTGTGTGCTTAAAACATGTTTGCATCTGTGAGATAAGAGATGATGGTAGAAATTCTTGCAAATTCCCTGACATTTCTTCTCTCTCTTCTCCCAAAAAGTAAGAAGGGGGAGAATCTCTGTACTGGCTTCTACGTGTATTTTGCCATGCATATCCACAATTCATGTAAATCGCCATAGCTTTATTGAAGTAAATGTTCTGAGACTGGTTTACATTAGCTGAGGACTAGACCACCGTTTTTCACCATGCTCTGCTAAGTGAAGGCAGGAGCCCCTCACAGGTTACTGAATGTATAAGAACCCATATGTGTAACTGACCCCGAGCACTCACTTTCCTTAAAAGAAAATCCCAGCCATCCTGAAATGAATTACTGGTTAACTACTATTAATATGCCATAGAGCTGGAGAGTCGTCTACAACACTGCAAGATCAATAACAGTATTTATCGTGCATCATATTGATCTTCTATGAAAGAGTGGGCTATATTTCACACCATGTACACAGTGCAAAAAAAGTAGCATCGGTTCTCTACAGACGTAGAAAAGAGCTGGGAGATTCAAGGGCATGACTGTATGAAGGGATACTGCTGAGCACTGCTCACACATGGAGAGTCTCTGACAGCCCTACGTTGGTTCCAAAAACCGAGTGAGAATTCTAACCAGTTGTTTTTTGGTTTGCTCTTCTAATTTCTGTTCCTTCTTGCACAGATTCAGTCCCAGATTTTTAATCGTGTCCTGTTTGCAACTTGCAAAATGTTAAAATTTGTGGCTGGCAGCAGGGGAAGGACCCAGGAGCCCTTCCCAGTTTTTCCGTGCAGAGGGTGAAGACAGCCAAGGTGCAAGCCCAGCTCCTGCAGCAGCCCTCTTGTTTCAAAGGGCAGGTGGAGGGGCAGAGTGGGAGTCTGACCGTGCAGCGGCAGTTGCCTTGTTGAGAGCTTAATTCCTCTCAAAAATTACTCCCCTTAGAGCAATGAACCTCAGGGCTGCCCCTCATGTGCAGGTGTTGTAATGCGGCAAGCTCTGAGGCAGGGGAGGACCCTCTCCTTGCCAGCAGAGCCATTCAGCTGTGTTGAATTACATTTGGAAAAAAAAAAAATGAACAAAAAAACCCCAAACAGCTGAAAGCTGCTTTCTTAACCTTGGTGTCCTCTCCTTGCTGGTGGAAAATGCAGCCATGGGCTGACAGCCTCCCTTGAGGAGGATGCCTTGCTTGTTGGGTGGCCAGAGGCAAGGCTGTGGGAAGGTTCAGCTGTAGGTGGGAGTCAGGAATTACAGGTACAGGCCAAAGTCCAACAAGAGGAATCCCAGTTAGTTAAAAGTTTAGTTACAGCCATTGTTCCAATAGATCTGCCCTGTTCTGCAAACGGTGGCCATGCCTGAGGATGCTACAGCGCAGAAGCAGTATGCTTGCTCGCCAGCTGGCTAGCAGATTTCGGCTGGAGACAACCAGCATGGATAGGGCAAAACTATGAAATCTTCTCTGGGCAAATTCCCAAGTGCCTTGTTTTATCCCAAGGACAGTGTAGCAGAGTTCTTTGGCCTTTAATTCTGCTCCCCTGGGTACTTAGCACTTCTTTGAAGGTACCCCCATGTAGATGCTGACTGGTCTGACCTGCTTCTCTTCCTGAGCTTCCATTGCTCAGAAGAAAAGTCAGGACTTTCAGGGCTTTCTCCATTAATAGCAAAACTCTTTCCGTTTAATGTATTCACAGTTGTGTATGCTCTATACATGTTGTATATGTATGGTGTATGCATTAGTAGCAGTAGGTGACGTGATTCAGCCAGGCTGGAGGGGGTAAGAGCATGGAGCTGGACTGCAGACCTGCCCTTGACCTGTTGCATGCTGGAGTTGGTGAAGACCTGCTAGAGCTCAGCTCTCCAGAGGCATTCTTCCCTCAGGCTGGCTGGTTCAAGTCTGTGAGGAGTTTAGAATAACCCCTGGGGTGCTTTGACCTGGTCTGACCTGACATCTGCTCACAGTCCAGATGGCACAAGGCTTGTATGAGATGTCTCCCTTCTCCCAGGTAAAGCACCAAATCTTTGTGGTGTATGTCAGTCCCTTCACTTGAACTTTCCTGTTTCCCATGACTCCTGTTTCTTCTGCTGTGGCACATCCCTGCTGGAGCTCAGAAGGGGCCTTGTGTGCCAAAGGTGTTATGAGGACCATGGGTTCCATAATTCTGCATCTGTAAGAGAAAAATGCCCTGGGCTGCTGGTGTTTGGCGTTTTATGTGTATGGGTGGCTGAATGAGCAGGTGACCAGCTGTATAAACTCAATATTGAGTCCTGAAAGGGCAGCTGGTAGTACTGTAGAGGCTATTGGAGAGCAGAGGGACAGCAGGAGGAAAGCCGAGGACCATTCTGGTGCATTCGTTAACAGCCCTGAACACTGAACTGCTGGCGACTGTTGTGCAGGTAGATAAAGGAAAAATGGATGGTGGCAAGTCAACCCTTTTGCACCTTCGGTGGGTGGCAAATGATGGTAGCCTCAACCACAGATAGGCGGTAGAAAGAGAAAAGAAGGCAAAAAAAAGCATATTTTTTTCTCTTAATGCAGCAGAAAGTGCTGCTCTTTCTTCAGGAAGGACTGAACATTGCAGAGTGGTGATTGTGTGAGCTTGTGCATAGCTATGGGCAGGCCTCTGTTCTAGCCTAGCCCATCTTGTCCCATGTTCAGAAGCGTAGTGCATGAGACCTTTCCAAAAGTTGCAGCAAGGCCTGCTGCTTTCTCCCCCGCTTCCTTTCAGCTGCTGACACCTCAGGGTGGCTCACCCGTTGTGTGTAGGTGTAGAGAGGCCCCATCTTCCTGGTGCTGGTATCCTCAGTGGAAACTATTATCTCTTCTTAAAATGCACTGCAAGTGGAATGACACTGCAGAGGTTTCAGAAGAAATTGCACATCTGTGCAGCGTAGCATAGCCCTGCCAGAAGTTCTGTGACTGGCTGCCTTGCATATCTCTGTCTCATGTGAAATCTGTGTCCCAGCAGGGAATGTGTTAGGGGATTTGACTTTTGCCTTCTATCTCACAGCATGAAAAGCTGAACAGTTGGACCTCAGCTTTATTTGGGAGCTAAGTTTGGGGAGGGGAGTTAGGCTTCTGCTGTGATTTATCAGAATTGTTGGCTTTTAAGTGCCAGTGGTCTAAGTTCTTATTTTATCAAAGACATGGACTAAAGGACTTGAAGAGACTCCCGCCCAGAAGCAGTAGCAATAATAAAATTTTATAAAAACATGAAAGTGCAGAAACTGTGAAGGGTCTTTTGTGGCAATGCAGACTCCTCTCTGCAAATTTGAGAGGTACTCCCAGTGAAAAAGGCCAATTGGCTTGATTTTTGCTCACATAGGGCTGAGAGGCAGAAAAATCAGATGCAGGAGGCGTAAAACATTGTTTGCTAATACATGGGTACACTTCACTGATGTCCGCAGAATGTCAGCAAGAGCTGAATGGGGTCACTGTATGATTTAGTTACTTAGAAGGAGACTGTCTAGGATTGCAGAGAGCTTTCCTTACAGCTGAAGTGAAACAGAATTGCATTGTAAATGGCAATAGTTGGTAAAACTGATCATTGGATCTAGTGTGCAGCTAATACATAGTACAGTGGAAATTTGTACCGCGACTCTGAGAGGCTGGTAAATTGCCACCATGTTCATTTTGCAGGTGAGTAACCAAGGTGCAGATGTACCCAGAGAAAGATGCAAAACAAAGTAGGCAATGCCTGCCTGACGCCTCTCTCAGGGCTGATATTTCATATGTGCGTATTGTCCATGCTGCTTCATCTCCGTACTGATAGCCCTTGAGAGCTCATCAGTGTGCATTAAGCCACATCCTTGTCTCTTCCACGGTGAAGTTAAGACGACATCATGGGAAGAGCAGGAGCTCCTTGCGGAAGGGATCATTGTGCTGCAATCTTAGGGAGCGACCAGGGAGGCAGACCTTTGTGGGGGCAGCCTGGTGGGAGTGCAACTGGCTGGACTCTGGTCTGGAGACACTCCAGAGTGCGGGCAGCAAGTCACAAGCAGTCCTCTCCTTCTCTTCCACCTCTTTTGCCAGTGGTGTGGGAGCTTGTTCTGCTCCGTGATTTTTTAGGTAAACAGGAGCTAAATTCGAGTATGGAGGCTGGGCAAGGGTTGAGGAAGGGCCTTGCTGCTCAGAGGTTGCAGGCTCTCTTGGCCTTGGGCCTGTTGGCCCTTTCTAGAGGCACGTTCACAACGTGTCCTCTCACCTGCAGGGCGCTGGCTGGAGAGGTGTCATCCTTTAGCTACAGCCTTTCTGCTTCCAGGGAGTTAAAGGAGACTTGGCACACTGTTGTAATTTAAAAATAATGGGGGGCTGCGTCCTTAGCTGGTGTAAATCACCATTGGATCAGCTGATGCTGCTTGAAGACTCAGAGCATTGTCTTAACCTGCAATTGGTTTTGTCTCCTGTTTTGCAGTTTGTGGTGTGTGCAGGTGGCAGTCTCAGGCTTTGAGTGGATGTCAGTCCACTTGAGTTTCCACCAAACATCCAGCTGTCTTTCCCTTCCAGTTCCCACCTCTTCCTGTTTACTACTCCATCCAGCCTTCAGAAGAAGTAGTAGCTCCTCAGAAGGTAAAAGGTAATGGTCTTCATGGAGCCTCCTATTTCATAATGGCTTGGTTTTTTTCTTTTGCAGAGGGACGCATGCTCCTTCAGGACATCCCTTCCATCCCCAGCAGAGGGCACTTGGAGAGCACGTCTGATTTGGTTGTGGACTCCACCTACTACAGCAGTTTTTACCAGCCGTCCCTGTATCCTTACTATAACAACCTGTACAACTACTCCCAGTACCAAATGGCAGTGGCCAGTGAGGCTTCCTCAAGTGAGACGGGGGGTACAGTTGTAGGGTCGGCCATGAAAACCAGCCTTCGAAGCCTCCCAGGAGCATACATGCCAAGCCAGTCGGGAAAACAGTGGCAGGTACGATGTTACAGAGGTGTCACATGGAATTATGTTATGTTACAGTAATAAGCTGTTTCTTGGGCCTGATTCTGACCTCCTGTTTGCTGGTTTTATGGCAGTGCAAAACCAGAACCAGATTCCAGAGTGGGATTAGGACCCGTGTTAGGAAGGTTAGCCAAAGTGGGTGGTTATCATGCAGCACACGGAAGGCAATGATACAGGTATGGATAGGTTGCCACAAGCACAGATAAAGAGCACCCACTTGATCTTATTTTCTGATTTACGTCATAGTAGATTCTGGGCTGTTTTCCAGAAAAAGAGTCCAACTGAATTACCAGACATAGTATCCTGGAAGCTTTGGGTGTCATTTCTGAGAGGCTTCGCTTTTCAGGAACATGTTCTTTTCTCTTCCATCTTTCACATCCAAGGCGCTGACGTGACCCAGGAGACTGTGGTGTTGCGCAGAGGATTGGTGGCAGTCAGTCACACAGTGTGGTGCTAATGGTGCATTCTGGCACTGTCAGCTCCAGGGCTTGCGATTGCAACTTGGGTAGCTCAAGGTCCAGGCTGTGCCTAAGAGGTTTACACCAGAGCTCTCCGTACTTGATTAGTTAGGGTGTAAAGCCAGCTGAGCCCTCTCACTTTAGGACTTGATAATTATAGCTTCCAACTCAGTACCAGGCGGAGACTGGAAAATGGGGAAATCTGCCAAGGCAGGGGATTCATGGCAAAGTAAGTGGAACTGTTTCAGTGCCCCTGAGGATGTCTGGTCTTGGGCTGCTGCAGTGGTGCTTTTCTGTCTGACACTGAACTCAGGAGGCTGCACCCTCTGCGTACACCCGTGTCCCTTGTGCGAGGGCAGGAGAGGGCAGAGCTCCTCTGTAGAGCATCAGGAGAGGGCAGGCTGCCTTCTGCAAGGGCTCTGTTGTGAAATCACTCAACAACAAAAGATTAAATATCCACCAAAACTTCCTTTCTGAAGGGAACAGATGAGATGTCCCCTTTGCTGACAGAGAATTCCTCTAGCAATTGTGGCACGGGGACCAACTCTGAAAGGGCATTTTAACTTCTGGTACCAAGGAGCTGGAACTAAGATCAGGGTGATTACAATTACGGTAGCAGTCCACATCCCCTTCAGTGAGGCTTTCCTATCATTAGACACTTTTTTCATGGAAAGGTCTTTCTGAAAACGTGGGGGCAACAGCTGGCAAGTCCATGAATTTTAAGATCATGGCTTTACAGCAGTCGGCGTTTTGTACTATTCCACGTTCCTTTTTCACCATGACTACAGCTGTATGGGAAAGAGCTGTCTCCCTTCCATTTGCTGTGTGAGCCCACACCGCAAGAGCTTTCACCTCAATCACCTTCAAATACATGGAGGTACACCTTTTCAGTTACATTAGTTGATAGTATCCTCTCTAGCTGCTGAACTTGATCACCAGACCAGGCAGAGAATTAGCCAAGGCAAACTGGGGATAGGATTTTGTGCACGGTAACAAGGTGAGGTGCCAGTGCTTTTTTAGATTTTTCACTTTGGTTGATTTGGTTAATCTGGCACATCATAGCAGAGTATTTCATATAGAAAGTTGCTTCTCCTGAAGCTTTTGAGGTACTTAGGCTGTAAGAGCCTATTGCAGAGCTGATGTTTGGAGACACTTTCACAACACAGTTTGTCACAGCCACATTTGTCTTGCAAAAATAGGGTTCTTTCAGGCTGCTAGTCTCACACTCCTCCATTCCTCCAGCCAGTAGACTTCTGTGGTTTTACTTGCTTGGGAGAAAGGAAAGTAAGTTACTGACTATCCTAGCGCATAGTGTTTGAGGAAGAGATACATGAAGGTATGTTAAAACATGTTAGACCTTGGAGTGATGGTGGTGTTCCCTTTCTTTTGTTGTCATGTACTGTCATTTGAAACTAGACTGTGTTTGTGTAAGAAGTCCTGGCCTAGAGGGTCCGTTGTCTCCATGTGAGATTGTTTCTTGTGGGACCTTTGACACCCCTTAAAGAAATAAAAGCAGTAGTGTGTTTTCCATGGATTTTTCTCTTGAAGCCCTACAGAATCTGTAACTAAGTTCTGCTTAAGTGCCACTCAAATTAGTGAGATACTGATGAAGTGATTACAGAAAAAAGAGGTGGTGACTGTCAAAAAGGACCGTTTTTCTTCCACCAGCAGGCTCCAAGCACTGGGTGTTCATTCCCAGCTTGTGGGATCTATCACATGGTTCCATTCACCTCCATGTGAATTTAGTGATTTACCTTACCAAAGATTTTTAATTTTTCTCAGCCAAATCTTTTGGGATTTCTCAGTGCTGCTCTGGTGAGATGTCCGTGTGGAGAGACTAGGGGCAGTGCTTTCTGCCTGCAGAAGTGACATCTCCTCAGCTTCTAAATGGCCTAAAACCACCTCTCCTGTTCAGTAGGACAGAGTGTAGTTCAAGGTCAGTGTCACGTAACTTACAAGCTGTTTCTCAGAGGCTGATCTGCAAGAAGAATTGTTATTGCTGGAATAGTTACGAATCATGGGGTTTGCATACTGTTATGACAGCATAACATTGCACAAATAGTCATAAAAAGTTTTACAGTGAGAGGCTAGATAATGCTTGATGGCAGTGGGTGCAGTGATGCTGAGGCTGTAAAACACTGTGTGGCACTGAAGACAGTTTGTTGTAAGGGGAACGAGCTCTCAGTTGCTGCACGTGGTGGTTAAACATCAATTCTGTTCATGGAAGGTTACCAGCAAGGGAAGATCACAGAAACACGGTGTGTTAAATAGAGATGGATGATGGGTTTCTCTGTCAAGCATGGTAAGGAGTTACAGGAGAGTTTCAAAGCGTGATCCACAAAGAGGAATCAGACCTTACTTACACCTTCAGGGTGTTTTGCTGACGGACGTATGCAGACTGATTCTCTCCAGAGGAAACATGTAGCTGTATGCACGCAGGGACTGCCCGTACTTGGCTGGGCTTATTTTTTGCATGCACAGGCTTTCTTAACCAGTCTTCCAGTACAGGTGAGTCTGCTTATGTGACTGGTAGCGCTATAACTGTTTTGATCAAGGTTTTTGATTTCTGGTTCTTTATCAAGATTATAACTGTACAGTGCCTGCTGTGACCAAATCAGGGCAGCTGACTAAGCTGTGAGCCCATAGGAGGGTTTTTTTGCTGGTATAAGCCGCCTGTGTGCTCACTGGAAGATATCCTCATTTAAGCAGCGTAGACAAGGCGCCTGCCTTTTCTAGGCACTGCTGGTGGAGGCTGGCTTGTCCTGGAACAACTGTAACCATGCAAGGAGAATTGCATACTTAAAGATAACTTCTGGATGCAGACAAGGCCTTGAGCAGACCAGCTGTCTGCTGTTTCAGAATTTAGGAAGCAAGGGAGAAAAGCTGGGGAGGAAACGTGTGAGTGTGTGTGGGATGGGATGAGGATTAATGCATCATTGAGCCTTGGCAAATAAACTGAATCACTGAATCTTTAATGTAGATTAATGTCAGATTTCATTAGTCTTTGTTCTTTGCAGAGGCTCGCGTACTTGAGTGGATTCATAGAGGTGCAATTTTTTTAGATATCCCTACGTAGGTTTTGTTCGTTTGTATAGTTATCGTAGAAGCTGTATCCATCATGATTTGATAAGCATAATAAAAATGATAGTTTTGGTCCAGACACCGTCAGTCATTTATATTCTGCTGCTTTTGCCAGCTCTAAGGCAGATAATCAGATGTGTCTGGTGTTGCTTAGGTCAGAGAGGAAATGTAGCAGATGTGCTGCTCATCGTGCATCTCCTTTCACTCCAGTTCTACATGAGCATCTAAACTCTCCCTTAAAGCTTTCATAATTGTTCATTACAACAGGAATTTATGTGCATTCAATCCAATTAACAGTTAACTGAATTAAACAACATTAGTCCTTCAAGTTGGAGCACGTTGGTATATAGTGGAAGCTGGTGCTTCTGAAGCTGATCTCACTGTGACCCACTTAGGGACAGCAACTGGAAAATGCTGTCTCGTCTACCACAGTCTCTTCTGCCACAACAAAAGTAAAACCTAGATGGACACATCTGAATCTAATCAGGTTTAATTCTCCAAGCTGGCAATGAAACTGCTGCCTTGAGACCCATAGCATAAGGATAATTGGGATTCCTTGTGAGTCAGCATCGTCCCCAAAAAGTGTTAGAACTCTTCTGGTTCCTACAGCTGTACCATTAAAAATCTGCAAAATGCAGAATGTGCCCCGCATCTGGGGATGGGGGGCTGAGTTTTCTTTGTTACTCTGGTAACTCCAGGCATCCTGTTTTGGAGGAAGGTTAAAGCTGGCCGGGAGGTTTTGGACAAATTCAGCTTTCAGAATTTGATGTAATTTCTGCTCTGAGGTGGTTTTTTCTTTTTTTTTTTCTTTTTTTTTTTTCAGCTTGGCAAACCAGTTTCTCACTTCCCAAACCTCAACTTTTTTATTCTTTCCTTAAACCAGTTTAGAGCAAAACCTGAAGAAGTAAGTATTGGTGAGAGTCAGACTGAGAAATTTTAACTTAATTTTCTAATATGGGAATTACATTTAGCGTTTGGAAGTGAAATATTTAACATTGCTGAGATAGGAAACTGGTTTTTAAGGATTTCTTAAAAAATAGCAAATACACAAATCTGTCTTTTACAAAATCCAGAACAGTGTGACTGTGATAGGGCAGCTAGCAGTTTGAACTCTTAAGAATAGCTGCTTGCTAGTAAAAAGAATTGCTCTTTTCAACTTCTACAACCTGTTTCTAGCACAGTTTTTCCTCCAATAGGCCTGGCCTTCTTACAGAAATGTGCAGTCTAACTGTCCAGAAGTAGGTGTAAAATGTGTAAAATATATGTGTGTCTCTGTGTGTGTTTATGTGTAAATATATACACATTGTGCAAGTCACCCAACACAATCCCAGTTTTATGTGTAAGCAGTGTATTATATACTGTATTCATAACATACCCTTCACACTACAGATTTATGCTAAAAGTATCCTAATGTTTCTGACAGCTCATGTGTGACATGAATGCAATCCATATTTCTTGGAGGAGCTAATCTAAGCGGTTTATTTTCCGATACTGCTGATAGGGCTATATCTCTAGGTGTCACCGCAGTTGAGATTCTGATGGTAACATATTGTTTATGGGTCACTGCCTTTGTCTAAAAGAATAGGTTGGAACAGAATAGCAAAGGTTAATTAAGTTTGTCTATCAAGGAGGGACAGATATAGATGTCTCTTGTATTTTCTGTGCTAGAATCAAAGTCAAGGCAGGGTATCATAGGCTCGTTTTTCCCTCGTGCTGGAAAATTTGCTTAGCTGGTTTTAGGAAGGAAACAAAGCCACCTTGGGCAGCGTGAGTGCAGCAGTAGTTGTGAGGGGTCAGCTCATGGGCAGTAGCACTGCACGGTGGGAGAGTAGCGGCAGCCCTTGTCTACAGCTGGGGAAACTGAGGCAGGGAAGTGTTAAATAACTTACCCACGGTCACACAGCCCACAAGTGAAAGAGCAGAGATTCCTGCTGTCTGGGTTTCCACTCCACTGCCTGGCGGATGCCTTCTCGCCTCATGCCCAAAACCGACCTGTGAATTCTGTTGTTTGCGGACAACGACACAAATGCCAAATGCAGTTTCATGCCCCTGGAAGCTGGCCTTATTTTTAAGAGCAAGGCAGAAGGAGAAGGCTGTTAAAACTTTGTTTTAACAGAGTTTCTCTGGTGCTTCTGTAGTTGCTGGTTTTGTTTTAAGGCAGCTGTGGGGGAGACAGAGGGATGGAAAGCCTGGGTGAAGTCATTTGGCTGAGACCAGGTGGCACACCAGTGGCAGAGCTGAAAGACAGTTCTTTGATCTCGTCTGTTGCTCTGAATTTTTTGCAGCCCTTGTCACCCAGGATTAGCATTCGCAACCTCTTGCTACTTGTCTTTCTTAGGAATAATCCCCATGGTCAGTCGGGATCAACTGCAAAATGTGAAGGTGCTAAGAGTGACGCTGGATTGCTTGTGAGGAGATTGCTGTTGGCAGCTTCTGCAAATAAAAGAATTACCTGGGTGATGTTTTGTCTGAATAAATCATCCAGGAAGGGCAGGACCGTGTTCTAGTCTCTGAGGCTGGAAGGAGAAGTGAGGCACCACTTATGTCTGCCTTGCTTCTTTTCTGTCTCTCATTTGGCCATCTCCTCTCCTCGTCTCTTCCTCTGTGAAGAAGATGTGGAGAGGTTATGCAGCTGCTGCCAGGAGCTTGGAAGGAGGAGCTGGGCTTTACATTGCTCTTCCACCGGCTGTTGTGAAAGCTCCTTTGCAGGAATGGTCTGAACTGATGCAAGAGCATTTTCTTGGTGCTTCCCTGGTTTTTGCCACATGTTCTGTCGCTGCTGGGCACTCACTGCTGTAGGGCTGCACTGACTGTTGTCCTCAGTGATGGACAAATTCTGCTTCCAGCTTGCCTATTTGTGGACAAGCTGTAGCTGCCTCTGGAGTCCCCGTATTGGCTTTACAAGGGAACAGGGTAAGAGTTTTCACTGTGTGCATCGTCAGGCCATATTTATTTGTTCATGATTTATAAGCATCCCACTGTTGCGTGCAGTACATCCTTGAAAAAGTTACTGAGTGTGCACTGTGTTGTGCCATTTAGGGGAACCTGTAAATGTTGAATAAGCCAAATGTGGGTCTCTGATGATCCATGTCTCCCCCTGAAGCCAGTGAGGTACTTGGTGGGTCAGTCCTGCAGCTGGGGCAGGGCACAAGCCATGTGTGGCTGGAGGGGTATGCACTGTAAGTCAGCAACTTGGGTGTTCAGCTGAGGAGCTCTGCAAAGAGCAAGTGCATGCTCTTCCCTTCCACAGCACTTCCTCACCTAAAACATGACTTGTTCTTACGGCACGTAACCTGCAGTCGTACAAACCAGAGTGGCTTGTGGGACTGTCCCATCCCTTGTCCGTCTTGGCCTCACTGTAGAGCTGGAAGGGGAGAGAATAGCAGGAGGAGACACCAAAGCGCCGGGCATCTCCTCCTGTGATCCCTGCATTCCCCCAGGACAGGATCTAGGGAAGGATCCCAAACCCAGATGCAGCGTTTGGAAGGCCAGACTGCCCCACGTTAGAAATAATCTGAATATTCCAGGGCCTCCCCGCAGTTGTTTTTATCACCCTTTCTGGCACCCAGAAATGTGCAAGGACTCTCCAGAGCTGCAGGAGTTAAAACAGAGTAAATGCCCCTTCTCGTGGGGTAATGATCTCCTAAGCCCCCTTCTTAATGCAGCACTAAGGTCAAGAATTTTTACGACTGGTTGTTTTTTTATTGTTACTGTAAAATAGGATTGCTAAGCACTATAAAAAGGAAACCTTATGGTTCAAATTTACTGCAGTGTGTATTCTAAACAGTTTAATAAAACAAAACCAAAAGCTTTTAGATTTTCTTCAGCAGTTAATACACAGCATATTCTTTGCAGAGCCAAGGCTTTGGCTGTCGGTCGAACTGTGGTTCATAGACTTGGTGTGGGTAATAAGATTATAAAACATGTCTCTTGCTAGCCAGCTACCACACACTAATAATAATAGTAGTAATAATTCATTGCATCCAGAGATTTTAGGTGAGTTGTTTTTTTAAGAAATGGAGAAAAACCCTAAAAAGGGGTTTGAAAGGAAACAGGTCACTCTACAGGGAGAGAAAACATGCACGTGATTGTTCCAGTGCAAGGGAGCAATCCCTCCATTTTGTTACAGCTGAAGTAATGCTGTCTGCTGCAGAAGACCTTTTCTCGGTTGCACAAGTGCAGTTACACAAGGGAGAGGTGGAGATGTGAGGACCGCGGGTGCTGCCCCACCAATGGAAGGAAGATGGTGGGTCCAAAACAGCAGGCAGAGGGGAGTTTGCTAACTCCTTTTTCCCCAGTACTTCGAGAGCTGCTGAGCCTTGCGGGTGTGCAGATTCAGCATGGCCTTCGGACTGAGCTTTTGGGCAGTTTGTATTGCAAATCCGCAATTTCAGGGCACAGGCAGCCTGGGTTTTGTTGAGGGGCTCTGTGCAAAGCACAAGATGTGTATTTCTAGGAAGAGAGTGCCCTCTTTCAGAACAGCAGAGACACCAGTATCTCTTCGGAGTTCAAGATCCCTTGGGATGACACATTCGGGTTTTTTAAGAGCAATTTACTATTTATCATGGATGAAACTTCAGTGCCTGTTGCCTTTTTCTGCATGCATAGAGTGCAGATGGTAGAAAAATTACCTTTTTAAGTAAGAACTCTCACAGGCTAAAAGCCTGTCCTGCCGATCCCTCAGTACACGTGCAAATACGTGTGACCATGCTGCTGTCGGAAGATGGGCAGAGATGCACTTTGCTCGCTTTTGGCATTGAATCTCTCTGCAAACCTGGCTCCACCTGGAAAGTGGGATGTTGCCCTCTGCCTTAGAGAGCACCAGCAGGATTTTTATGTCACTTGGGCCACCTTATGTCCAGCTAGGCATACTAAAAAGAATATTGAATTATTAAGGGGGTACCCCTGGGAAACAAAGAGCATTCTGACTGCTTTGCTGGGAGGTGCCAGTGGCTCCTTCTGCCAGGACCAGACCCTGGGAGTCTGCTGGTGTGGGGCAGCTGACTGGAACAGCAGGTTCACCCCCTGCCTCCTCTGCTCCCCAGGTCTGAGCATCACAGCCTGGGAAGGGTTGAGGAGCAGGGTTCCATGTGTGGCTGGCTAGGACCCGAGGGGACCGCCGTGGAGCAGGTAGAGCTCCTCTAACTGAAGTGAGATGGGGCTGAAAAGTCTGTTGGGCTCTTCTTGCAAACACGATGTCTAATGGCATAGCTGGGGATGTGCGTTACAGTTGGCACTGCTGCCTTTAATGCCTGGTACAAAACTTCTCTGCCTGGAAGCTTTCCATTTTACAGTCACTCACTGGTCAGCAGCCTTAGGGGGACCAGGTAGTCTTACCTTTCCTGTTGAAAATCCTAATCTTGTGAAGCATTTGGCTGCTGTTTTTTGGAGCACTGTAGCCACATTATGTTGTAGGGCTTTGGATCAAATAATAGTAGTTCTTTTGTAAAACAAAAATTTAAAAAAGCATTGCTGCCTCTCTGTGGGGATCAGTTTGGATGATTTCAGGGCACTGGAGTAGGTTAAACTTTGATTTCTGAGTGCTGCCAACTTTGCTGCAGGCTGTGGGAGGGAGAAGGAGTTTTCTGGTGGACACCATGCTGACAGGGTGGACCTGCTGGCTGGTGTCCAGCTGTGGCTCCACTACAGGCTTCGGTGTAGCGTGCCTACAACTTGGTTTCTCTGGGTAAATCAGGAAAATATTTTTCTATCTTCCTGGGTTGTAGGAAAAGTGATGTGTTTGTGTGCATGTGTCACTGCTCAGACACCAGGGAGCATGTCCCAGGTAAGTTGGGTCAGTAAGACTGTCCTCCTTAGCCACCCTGTTAGGTCCCTGGCAGAGCAGTTACCACTGGTCTGAGATGGTGGTAACACCTCTGGGGAGGTGTGGGGACTGGATGGACACTGGCCGAGTGTGAGCAGTTGAAGGGGTCTGGAAAGCTTGCCGTGATGTTACCTGTGCCATAAGCAGGGGCCTTGCCAGGAATCTCCTGGCAGTGAAGGGTATGTGGTTGTGTGCCAGACGCAGCTTCACCTGGGGTAAGAGAGACCAGCCATAGGGATGCAGGTGCTGCTGCTAGGTCACATCCCATGCCACACCAGCTCACCTGTAGCTGAGCAGTGTGGGCATGCCAGGAGCCCCCCAAAGCAAAAACCCAGTGCCAGCCTGTCAGGATTTTACTTCCCACCCACCCCACCATGAGCTCCGCCAAAGCCGTGTGCGTGTGGGGCAGCAGGCTGGAGCCGGGGCTCAGCTTTCGCAGGCTGCTCGTGCGCTTGGGTGGCAGAGCACTGGAACAGGCTGCCCAGAGAGGTGGTGGAGTCTCCATCTCTGGAGACGTTCAAAACCCGCCTGGACAAGTTCCTGTGCAGCCTGCTCTAGGTGGACCTGCACTGGCGGGGGAGTTGGACTAGATGATCTGCAGAGGTTCCTTCCAACCCCATTTACCTGGGGTTGTTGGTCGACAGCAGGCTGAACGTGAGCCAGCAGTGTGCCCAGGTGGCCAAGAAGGCCAACAGCATCCTAGCCTGTATCAGGAACAGTGTGGTGAGTAGGACCGGAGAGGTGATCGTCCCCCTGTACTCGGCACTGGTGAGGCCCCACCTCGAGTACTGTGTCCAGTTTTGGGCCCCTTACCACAAGAAAGACATTGAGGTGCTGGAGCGGGTCCAGAGAAGGGCAATAAAGCTGGTGAGGGCTCTGGAGAATAAGTCTTATGAGGAGAGGCTGAGGGAGCTGGGGTTGTTCAGTCTAGAGAAGAGGAGGCTGAGGGGAGACCTTATCGCTCTCTACAACTACCTGAAAGGAGGGTGTAGAGAGGCGGGGGTCGGTCTCTTCTCCCAAGTTACAGGCGATAGGACAAGAGGAAATGGCCTCAAGTTGCGCCAGGGGAGGTTCAGGTTGGATAGTAGGAAAAATTTCTTCACTGAAGGGGTTATCAGGCATTGGAATGGGCTGCCTAGGGAAGTGGCTGAGGCACCATCCCTGGAGATATTCAAAAGACTAATTGACATGGTGCTCGGGAATATGGTTTAGTGTTGGTGTGTGGGTGTGGGGTTTTTTTTGGGTTTTTTTGGGTTTTTTTTTTATGGTTGGACTAGATGATCTTAAAGGTCCCTTCCAACCTAGGCAATTCTGTGATATCATTCAGTGGTTCTCTCTCCAACAGGTGAAGGGCATGGAGAGCCGCCACACCGTCAGCTCTCAGTACCGCATGTGTTCCTACTACCCACCGGCTTCCTACCTGGGGCAGGGGGTTGGCGCTCCCACCTGCCTCCCCCAAATCCTGACTTCTGAGGACATCCCCTCCTACTCGGAGTCGAAAGCAAGAGGTAAGTGCACCCACCGGTGTGTCTGGGACTGCCTTGCCTTGGGGCAGGTGCCCAGGAGGTGTGGGTTGCTGCTGGGAAGGAAGCTAGGCATCAGAAAGTAGGTGTTTATAAGATGGTCTAGGGGCAGGGGGGTTGGAATAAGATGATCTTTCAGGTCCCTTCCAACCCAAACTATTCTATGATTCTGTATGATTCTGTGGTGGATGTTTTCTGGAGGGCTTGTAGTGGGGTGGCAGTGTAGAGCTGTAGTACAGTAGTGCAAGCTTGTATTTCAGAAGTCTCAGGGTTCAGGAGCACCGTTAGTCATACCTTTCTGCTCCAGTGCATGTCTCTAAGTTGTACAAAGAGTCACTTGAGATGCCATCTTCGGTGCTCACCAAATGGCTCCCTCACAGCAATAAACATTGTCTTTGCCCTAGCCACAGAATTATCTTTCCTGTTTTTCATTCTCAGAAATACTGTCCATGATATTTTCCACAAGCCTCCCACCGAGCCTGTGCTGTCCTCTTCTTTCTGAACCACACGTGGGAACTATTCCTCCATCCCAAACATGTCGTGAAGCACTTTGCAGACTTGCTTCCTTGTCTGCTTTCAAACTCACCACACTGTGTTACTTCATTTAAATATACTGCGGATGAATTTTTCTTTTCATATCTGGTGTTTCTTGGCTCTCCTAAGGACTACTATAATCTGCAATTAATTCCAGGAAGGTGTTGGTGAATTTACCCTGTGGTTTTGATAACGTTTCTCTTGCTTCCTTATTCCCTTGCTCTGGTAGAGTGCACACACAGGTGTTAACATGGCCCTGCTGGAGTAGACCAACTCCGTTAAGCTGCTTCCCTGTCTCTGGAACAGGACAGCAACTGATGCTAGAAAAACAGGAAGAGAAACAGAGAAAGAGTAGGGTGATCCTGCTTTGTGTGTCCCAAATCCTCACACTCTTACAGCATTCAAAGGTGTCCTTGGCTGTTGATTGCCTCTGAACCATCTTTTCAGTTACCAGTGGCAGACCTGCACTCCATGAATTGAACTAACCCTTCCAGAAGCTTTTCACACTTTTGGTTTCTCTGTAGCAATGAATGAATTTGGCAGTTTAATTTTGTATGGTCTGTAGGAAGTATTTCTTTTAATTTACTTTACGCCTGCCAAATTTTTGTGCGGTTTTATATTATTTTTGCACAGGGTCACACCACTGGCAACAGCATCCATCCTCATTTGCTTCTGTGATGCACTTCCACATTGAGATTAACCTTCTAACCTTCTCCTCTTTGTATCTGACGGAAGTATGTATGTTGTGTAGGTTCCATAGTTGTTTTCAGTCATGGCCTTTCCGTGGCTGATGTCTTAGTGTCTGTTGCATCTGTATTGTGGTGAAAAATATGATGGTTGTGTCATGAGAGGACCTTAAGGACTCAAAAGAAGTTTTGGAAGGTGAGGTGTGTATAAAGTCATACCTGCGGCTGGTGTAAATCAGCACTGAGCTCTTGAGTTCAGTAACTCTAGGATGATTTATGCTGAGGAGGTGGCTGCTCTTTCAGAGTGGCTGTTTTCTGAAAGACTTCCAACTAATTGTGACGTATCAGATAGATGAAGAAACAACACGTGGTATCATGAAACCTTAGACTTTTCCTCCTTCTCCAGTAGTTTTAAATGGCTTAGAGAAATTAGTGGTCCTTGGCTCATTTTCCTGCTCTTTTCTTTAGTTTTATTTTCTTCCATCTTCTCTGACCACCACTGAACAGTGATGCCTTCCTTTCTGCTCATTGGTTGGAGAAGCAGTTGGCTTTATGCTCAGCTGCAGTTGACACTTTTTCTTGCATCCATCACTACTAACTCACTAAGAAGTCTTACCAGTTGAGTGTTCTTACAAATAGACAAAAGACCTTATACCCTTTGTTCCCAAATGCACTTCAGTAATTTTTCATCACTCTAGAAAAAAGTTGTGTGTAATGTGCCACTGATTTTTAAACTGCATAAATACTGTATTTTCAATAATCCCTGACTGCTTCTCCAGACAGTATTCCACACACAGATATTGTTCCCTAAGTTACACCATCAATCAGAAACCGACAAGCAGTGAGATGTAATTTACTGAGATCAAACAGCATTTTCCAGACTCTGAAGAAGTGTTTTTCCATAGCAGGGAGCTAGTGAGTGAAAGAGGCACCAATATTCTTGTGAGAAACTTGCACATGGGAGCAGGACCGTACCCATTTAATGGGCTTCTTAGAAGCATCTTCTTTTTCATTATGCATGTTCTTCGAGGAGATGACTGCTTTTACTTTTTACGTCTACAGACAACATAGTATTCTCAGGCTGTTAGTCAGTGATTTACACTCCCATGACGTTTTTCTTCTGGTGCTTTTCACAATCCTCAGAGAGTTTGAGGTTTTTTGCATCTTTATCGTCATCTGCGTGAGTGCTGAGTCAGCCAGCAGGCTGTGAGTGGTGGATCCTGCGTATTAAAGAGGGTGGTCCGTTCCCCCAGAGTGCTGACTGCCCATGCTGCAAGTGCTGTGTCATACAAAAGACATGTTCTTACGCATTTCTCCGTTGCTTGTTGGGCTGAACTTTCTGTACAATGCCTGACTGCTTTGTGTGAAGCCTGGGGACATGTTTCTGCAGAGCCAGTGGTTGCCACTTGCTAAAGACAACTCTAGTGCATGTTTTAAATAAACAAATCGTATTATACTCCTTCCTTTTCTGTGGTTGAGATGGTAACCATGCTCAGAGATTTGTTTTCTTTCTAAGAATACATGTTTATAGATTTTAGGTCCAAAAGGGAACATTAGGATCATCTAATCTTACTTGCTATATAATGCAGACTGCAAAACTTCACCTAGTAACTCCTGCAACAAGCCTGTCACTAATTTTTTAAAGATCTGTGAGTGAAGACTTATGTATTGTTAATCCAGAAATTTTACAGGAAGGTAACAGTGCGTATAGAAGAGCAATAGGTCAAAATAAAAATCTCATTTTGCAGCCAAATTTTCAAAACATCAGAAACACGTATCTTTAACAAAAATGGTTATTAAATTCCCAAGCACAAATCTGAGATGGCCTCACAAACACATGCAGTCTGTTATCCACAACTCAGTTGTAACTTCAGCTTTACGGAAATTTTGCCAGTTCATGCATTATCTCAGTTAGTATTTCAGTCAGACTATTTCATTACTTTTGTTCTGCTAAGTTAACTGCCTGTTTAGACCAGCTATATTGAAAGGGAGGAGAGATGAGCTAGCAGACCACTGTTGTACGCTTTCTTTGTTTTTATGAATGATGTGAAGTTCTCAGGAAGCTTCTGACATTTGTACATGAGGCCATACCACGTTACAGTGTGTTGCATATAGTAATGGGCTGACATTTTCTGAATGGCAAAACACCATCAGTCAACCTCCTTGCAATTTGAAGCAGTTCTAAGTAAAATGGTTTTGCTTCCAGACTAAGCACAGCTGCTGCCCTTCCAGCTGAAACTGGAAGAAATGGGGAGAAAAAGAAGATAAACCAGTGACAAATGGCAGAAGGATATTTTTCAGAGGGCTCTCTTAAATCACCAGGTTGTGAGTTTTATATAGTTAGTTCTAGGTAGGAAAGGGACTTTGTACTCTTGTACTTTCAAAATATTTTCCCTCTCCTTTTTCTGCAAGAGCAATGAGAGGAAAAGATGTATGAGTGTGTGAGGGGTTGTTATCAATCCCTGTGCATGCAAAGCATACTTTAAAACATGTCTGTCTTGTGGAAGAAACCAAGATAAGAGAGAGATGCTTGTGCAAGAAGTGGAGGAATTAGAATGGGTCACAACAGGGTATTTCATCTCCAAAACGTAAGTGCCTTATTCCCATTGATTTCTGCAGGACAGTTGCACTTTTTTGTTTCCTTTTTCATGGGGCTTTTTCAGGATTGGATCACTGCCCAGAACTGGATAGCACCTTCCACTGAATTTGAATCAGACCCTCCTACGCTTAGATCTGTGAAATAACTGCACAAGACCTTGGTTTGAGAGAGCAGGAAAGCACATACTTGGGTGAGGACTGGATGCCTCACTCTGGGTCCTGGGTCCACTGAGTAAAAGCTGAGCATTTGCTTATCTGTGTGGGAGTGTTTTCCAAGTTTGGGACAGTGGCAGAAAAATTTAACATTCAAATGGAAAGATGCAAAGGAGAAACATCCCTGTATTTGCAGACACCTTTGATTTTAAAGTAGATACCTTTTCTTAAAGTTGGCATGGAATAAAATCTCCTCTATGTTGTTATTTTGTGAAATGTTGAGATAATTATTTTGTGCCCGTGGTGAAGGAGGTGGCTTGCATTTAGAATGTTGCTCTAGCTGCTGAATGGGTTTGAATTTTTGTTTTTCTAGGTGTCAGGATAGCTGGAAACACGAGTAATGAAGCACTGGAGCAGTGCTGTATTTGTAGCTTGAACATAAAGCAGCAGCCTGAAACTCTTCCCAAACACAAATAAGAAATTCTGATAATTTTCTTACCATTTTGTTCATTTTAATACAGGTCAGCAGTTTTGTGTAAATTGGCAAACGCCATTTTATGAAGGAGAGCATTTCTGGTAACGGATTCTTTTGTCAGCAGAACAGTTTCAACACTTTCAGACTACTTTTTCACAGTTGTCTCTAGAAGTTAAATAACTGGTATCCCCAGTTTTGCAGTTGTGGAAATCAGGACAGCACAGGCTTTTCCAGGGTCTCACCCTTGGGTCTCTCTGCTTGTGTGCTGTATGCAGAGCAGTGCTGAGCCACTGGAGAAGCTCTCCCAAACTGGAGCAGCTCTGTAAAGAGCCCCTTCCAGTGGTTTCACAATCAAGGACGTGTTGGAAACAGTCTCCCAGCTTAAGACAAAAAGTATCATTTTGGTAAAAGCATCACTGGAATGTGAGGAATGCTCTGTGCGATGGAAACACGCGCCAGAGGGTGAATGTTTCTTGCAGACCAGGTTACTGTGCACCAAAGTTATGCTCCTTTTTTGAGGTTTCCTATGTATAATATTTTTGCATGGACCTGTGCCCCTGAAATGCCACGCGAGGTAAGAGTAACGCTCCAGAGCCACAGGTGGCACCTGGCTGTAGGATCAGAGAGGTCAAGGAGTCCTGGTGTGCAAAAGGTCTTTGAGACCATGTCCTCAAACCCGAACTGCTTTCTGCAAGCATTCAAGCTACGCAGATGGCAGTGCAACAGTGGAGGCTGGTTTGGTATGGCTAAAAAATTACCCCAAAGAGCGGAAAAAAAGCCTTGTATATATCTGCTCTTTATTTGCATGCAGCTGACAAGATGCACTGGCAGAGCCACGCTAATAAAGCACTTTAGAGAAGTGGGGTACAACAGCAGAAAATAGCCCAGATTTTCCTCCATCAGTGTAAGCTGAAGCGTTGCCGTTGCAGTCCTTCGGGGTCTGGGGGTTGTCAAGCCTAAGAGGTGTCACTTCTAGTCCTTTTTTATGCACCTCTTCAGTAGAGCACCAGCAGAAATGCGTCCTGAATTTGGAGGGGTTTCAGCAGCAGCATATGTGGGGGGCATACAATTTTGCTCCTAGAACTGCTAGAGTTCAGCAATGTTTAGCTTATGTGTTTTGTGTGTGTGTGTCCATCTGCGCATCTTCTGCTTAAAAAGTGACCTTTGTTCAAGTGCGTGCTATCCTTAGTGATGAAGGAGCAAGCAGTGTTTGCTGAAACTCCAGATGGTATTTTCCACCGTCCATCTTACATAAAACTTTCACTAGTAAATTTTGAAATAAGTCAAAAGAAGAAAGGAAGGGATAATCATCTAAATCTGGAAATACTGAGCAGTTGCTTCAAGTGGGTCTCTTGATCTTTGCATAACTGTTTTATCTTTTTTTGTCCATTCTCATTGCTGCTACTTACAGTCCCCAATGGCTGTGCTGTGTGCGGTGTCATTTACGAGGACAGTGAGCAGATTTTAAACGGTGTTTTTCCAGGCCTTGGTTTCCACTGCCATTTGTGTTTGTGCACTGCAACATTTAACAGATCTTTTTAGGCAGATGCCCTTTTAACATGCCATTTTCATTTTCAATGAAAAGTTGAATTTTGGGCTTAGCTGACTAGGCAGCTGTTGGGTTTGGAGATTTTTTTATCTCCAAGCAAGTTGCTAACCCTGATTTGTGACATTCTTACTCATACTTCATCATTTCATTAGCTGTAACAGCAGCTATTGAAATACATTTAAGAATGTGAGGCATATTCAATATAAGCTCTGGTAACTAACGTATTTTTCTGTGTGTTGAAGCCTTTTTGTAAATTACTGGTCTGTGTTCTAAATGAGGTTGGATTGGTGACAATTAGACCAATATTAAAACAACTTTATATGGTCTGATTGATAGAGAAGGGAATTCCTGAAAAGAAATGAATGTAAGCACTTGCTTACATCCCATTTTGCTTCAGTTTACTCCTGATTAAAAGGTTTATTTTCACAGTTTCTTCTCCAGATGCAACCTTTATATTACACTCACTCAGAAGCACACAGGAATAAAATAATAGGTGCAGCAAAGCAACTTGTCATTGGGCAGTTGCAGAATTACGGGTTTGATTCATGCATTCTGCTGATTCATGCCAGGGCAGCTGATGAGCCCTTGCTGTTTGCTCTAGGGGAAGCTGCTGGTCCTGCCGCAGGAGCTGAGAAAGCTGTATTTTTGCTGGTTTCCCCCCAAGCTTGATTTTGTAGAAGTGGAGATGTTTTTGGAGTGAGACATTAGCATCCTCTAGAAGGAATGGTAAGCCGTCATGAAAACTGCTTGTGAATGCTTTCATTTGTTGGTGCCCTAGCAAGAGAGAGAGGGACAGCCTGAAGCCTTGGGAGGTGCTGGTGGGACTCCATCCGCCCGTACCAGCAAAACCACATCCACCCAGAGGGTCAGCCTGGACAGTTGTTGAGCAGTGGAAGAAAGGGTTCTATCCTGATAGGTATTTATCCACATATTTTGTGTGGATTAAAGGGTGCAGCATTTTTAAAGTTCCAGCCTGTGTTTCAGGCTTGCGGGCATTGGTTTGGTAGAACAGGGATTTAGGGAAACTCCTTCTATTCTGAGGAAAATCAGGTCAGCACTACAGTGGGCCATGGCAGGTGGAGATCCGAGACAATAAATTTAATCCTATAGCCACAATCTCTACTTTTCTTATTTTTTTTTTTCTATGAAAAGAAGTCCTGGTGTCCCATCAACCCCAGTCTGTAAACGATGGGTTTTGACACACGCCCTTCACTCTTGCTGGCCCTGGCTGAGGGTGTAGCAGAGAGCAGGGCCCATGACAAGTGATGCCACCTGGATGGCACGCAGCAGAGCGCACATGGTGGCAGTGGGTCCCACGCCAGGCATCACTGTCTCTCTGCAAGCCCCTGCCAGTGCTGTCCTGGGAAAAGTAATGGATGTGTTTGATTGCGTTCCCTGGACACCTTCCCTCTTTTCCTTTACCTTTTTTTACAGAGGGAGGTTTCCTCTCAGTCCCTCTTGCAGTTAGGAGCGTTTCAGAGCCACGTGTCAGGGACCAGTGGTTTATACCCACTGCGACCCTGGATTTACTTTCTGCTCATTTAAGCTGCTCTTTGTGCGGGGCAGAGGATGTTGCTTTAGCTGGTAAGGATGTGTGGGTTTTTTCCTCATGCTTTGAAGGATGTTGGGTACTTCAACGAAAAAATCCACACCATCAGTTGAGCTGCTTCCTTTTACACCCGGTGTTGGTTATACACGCTGATTTTATTACCTCTAGATACAGAACTTTTCCTACTGCACAGAGAAATTGATAGAAATAGTAAAACAAACTTTATCATAAAGTGATAAAACAAATGAAGGCGTCTTGTCAGGACAGTGGCAATAGCAGTGTGCTTACCCCGGCGTGATTTGTAACAAACAGTGGTTGTGCTCTGCTCCTTGCTTTGCTTTAATGTGCAGTTGCATCCTCGTAGCTTGACTGGTTAAGAGAAGAGAGAACTCACTCCATATTCAGCATATTCTGTGCATGAGGGTCTGTGTAGAGCATCTCGTAGGTCATGCCAGCTTTGCAGCTCAGGTGAGTCTCCAGCGGAGCCAATGCTTCTGCAGCCTCTTCTGCTTATGAAGACATTCCCCTTAGCAACCCTTTGAGAAACTCTAGCAAAAGAAGGTTTTGCTACAGATCTCTAAAGAAGAGAAAAGAGAAGCGAAAAGGCAGGATTTGTAAGGCTCCGTAGCGTGGGGCGGTGCGGACTGGCTTTGCCTCGAGCAGGGAGGCGATGAGCCGGGTTGTGGCTCTTTGCAGGAGGCTGTTGCAGCCCACGGCGCTGCTCCTGCACCGGAATGGTCTCGGGGAAACAAAGAAGGGCAGCATCTCTCCCCACAGCCGTGCTTGCACGCCGTGAGTAGTTTCCGTGAGCTCTGTGCATTACACCCTGTTGCAAGGGTAAACTTCTGACACAAGAGAAGTGGCTTTCCTGCAAGCAGTGGGCAAAGGAGCTGGAGGACGCTGTGTAACTGCACAAGATAACAGTGGAACCGTGTTGTGCGAGCAGACAGCCCATCATTCATTCTGCCCGTTTTATAAATATGCATATTTATATTGTATGTGTAAATAATACCAGGGTATGTTGCCTGTGTATGATGTATGTAACCATGCGGGGCAGGGTGGGGGGCGGATACCAAGGCTACTTAATGGGCTTTCTTAATTTACCAACCATTAGCGTGCCTGCCTGTCAAATGTTTTTAATTCTATGCTTCAGTGTAACCGATGAGTTTATTTCCAGTGCTCCTCACAGGCATAGCTTAGGCCAAGTACAAGTTGAATAACCTTCAGGAAAGCTGTGCTGTCCTTCTGTCGGCCGCTGTCTTTGAAAATTGCCTGCAGAGTTAGTGAGCAGGAACAGTTAAGATTTACAAACAATGATGAAGCTTGTCATGCATCTTTCACCATTCATCATCTGGGTGCCGTGGCTGGGCGGTGAAGTGTTCTTCATAAAAACCAGCTCAGTGTGAAATACACCTCGCAGCAATGTTTACTGCTCTGAAACTCGTCAGCAGCCCTTTATAGTAAATCCAGATTGCGATGTGACATTACAGTATATCATTGCAGAGCGCGCTGGGGTTTACACTAGGAATGAGTGCAGTTCACACCAGATGAGATGTCGAAATTGAGTTATGTAGGAATTTGGCTGTTATATGGGGATAGCTTTTGTTTTCTGAGGACTGAAAGTTAGCTTTATATATATAATATATATAATCTACACATACCTGTACTTGTGTGTGGGTGCCTATATCGATAGAGAGATATATATACATGGATATATGGATACACACATGCTATGCTCAGTTTCTATATATACTGTGTATGGTCAAATACAGATTTCTCGGATGGGACCTTGTCTCATTTTTATGCTGTTTCTTGAAAGTATTTCAGTATTTTGTTTAAGTGCAGCATTTTAGCTTGAACTTTTCGGCAAAGTAGCCTTTTATTTTCAAAAAATACTGTTGAAAATACAGGTCTTTGAATGTCACAGTTTCATGGCTAGAAATATAGGGAGGAAATTTTCCGAAGGGATTTTTGGTGTAGCTTAATTGGGTTTTTTTTTTATAGGGTTGCAATAGCAGATGCCAACGTTGAATTTCTCAGTAGCAAAGCCAGTGTGAGGTGAGCCAGTGTGCTGCTTTTGGTGGAATGGGGCTGCATGTGGGCGCACCCTGTGGGCAGCCAAGCTCTGGCGAGGCAGAGCTGCTCGGCTGGCGGAGGTTGCTTCTAAGATGTAGAGATGATGCGTGTGGCTGGCAACCACCAAAACAGAGCTAAGGCCCATTGCTGGGTTTTGGGTTGGGTGGCATCTTTTTTTTTTTTTTTTTTGTTTGTGAATGTCTCCCAGAGCTTGGAGATGCAACTCTGAGCA